>OZ034807.1:4200000-4665207 GCA_964028335.1 Altica lythri | reverse complement strand
GCGTATGCAGACGACCTTGTCATTTTGGCAAGGACCAAGTCAGGAAGGGTAGCTTATAATATCCTCCAAAAGACGTTGGACGATGTCCACAGTTGGTGTCAGAGGGAACAGATGTCTGTTAACCCTGGTAAAACTGTAATAGTTCCCTTCACTAGGAAAAGAAAGTTGGAGGATCTTCCACTACTTTCCTACAATGGTGAGGTTATTCCATTTGCAGCGGAGGTAAAATATTTGGGGATTATCCTAGATATGAAACTTACTTGGAACGCTCACTTGGAAAAAGTTATCCATAAGGCCAGACTATCCTTGTGGACATGTCGTAGGATCTGTGGTAAATCTTGGGGCATGGGACCCAAACAAATCTATTGGATATATGTGATGATCGTTAGACCAATGATCACATATGGAGCTATTGCCTGGTGGCCAAAAGCTTTACAGCGAACGGCCCAAGCAAAGCTCTCTGGTTTACAGAGACAGGCTTGCCTGGCAATTACTGGTGCTTTCAGCTCCACACCGTCAGCAGCCATGGAAATCCTTCTGGACCTACCTCCTCTCCATATAGTTTTGGAGAGAGAGGCTAGATGGACAACATACAGAATTGCGCATATTTCTAAATGCACAAATCAGGCTTATACAGAACGAAGCAGAATGCTAGTGGACACTGAAAGTCACAGTATTCTGGGAATGACCTCTGACATAATGCCTCCAACAGTAAACTACGACCTGCCTTATACCGTCCTAATTCCAAATAGAGATGAATGGGTTCTCCCTAAGGATGAACTATTGAGAGCAGACAGCTGTTGGTATACAGACGGTTCAAAAACACCCTCAGGCTCTGGTGCAGGTGTATACGGGCGCAGACCTAGGACAGAAATCTCAACCGCTCTAGGATCCTATGCAACCGTATTTCAGGCGGAAATTTACGCCATTGTTTCATGTGTGGAGAGATTGGAGCAGGCCAATCTCATACATAGAACAATAAAAATTTTCTCGGACAGCCAAGCGGCTTTGAAAGCACTTAGCTCTAACCGTGTAACGTCGAAATTGGTACTAGACTGCCAAAAAAGACTCTCCTCAATAGGAGAACTCAATAAAGTATTGCTGGTCTGGATCCCTGGCCATTCTGGCATGGAAGGAAACGAGAAGGCAGACTCTCTTGCAAGGGAGGGTGCCGCACGTGTTTCCATCGGACCAGAACCTACAATTGGCATCGCAATAAGTTTTGCCAAACAAACACTGAATACCTGGACGGCAAGAAGAGCATTAGACTTCTGGCATAATTTACCAGGATTGGTTCATTCAAAGGCTTTCATACATCCTTCGAAGAATGTCTCCAAACAAATGTTAGACTATAGCAGGCATGACCTACGCTGTCTAACAGGCCTTTTAACAGGCCACTGTCATCTGAATCATCATATGCTAAAACTTGGACTGTCGGAAGATCCGACCTGTCGTCTTTGTCTGGAAGATGATGAAACAGCAGAGCATATAATTTGTGCCTGCCCCGCCGCGGCTCGAATCAGGTATCTGATGTTTGGCAGGGATGCTCTCTCGCCCTCGGACCTGAAAAATCATTCACCAAATAAGCTAATCGGCTTTGTTAAGAAGCTGAATTTGTTTGGTGAAATCTGAATAGGTGTGAGCCACAATAGACTCTTGCGAGTCGCAGTGGAGGGCCTTATAGACCCACTCACCATAAACCTAACCTAACCTAATAAAAATACGAATGAGTACCTTTACCGGTTAGAATGCGCCACCAATATAATCTTTAGACACAAATATATAATCTTTTATTTACACTGCCTATACCCGCCTTGTCTACTAAAATACAAAAATACTTTACCCTCCTTCTCGATTTTAGACGCAACACTGGAACTCTAAACGGAACCAACATCACAGCCCAGAGGACCCTTTATACCCACTGGAATGGAGGACTCCAGAGAACCTCAGGAATTCCGAAAGATCCCCCTTCCCTCCTTAAGGTTTATGTGGTTTTTCTCGTCTTTGTCAAATGGGAGTCCTCACGCAAGGAGAGAAACGCCACAACGTCATTTTTCCAAAACCCCCGTGAACAACGTGGGATTACACAGCCCCACACACACACACACACACACACACACAACACCAAAATATTTTGTATCAGTTTGGGCAGCTTTCAGGTTCCAGAAAATAGGAAAATAAAATCAGGAAGCGAGCACGGAAAGGCACTGAGCAACTGATACTGACACTCCATCCCATATCCCACTATCCATCCCTGAAAAGGACACCATGTCCAAAAACACGGTCCTCAAACCTACCTACATTACACTCCTGTTATTTGATTATTTGTTGCATCCATCACAATCAATTTAACTTGTTTTATATCATTGCTGGAATCTTAATCGGAATTAGAGGAGGTCATCCGCCTCTAATGGTAATTCTGTTTTGTTTTTTTTGCCCGATAATGTAATAAAGTTGAAATGATAAACGCATTGATATATTCTTACATTTTGGAAAATCTTTAAATAAAAATTCGAACATATCTTCAGTCACGTAACAACTTATCTCCCCCTAATGGATTTACCAATTTGTTTGGTATAAATTTAGTGAAAGTCATTAAAATTTAAGCTTCCATTCCATTCTTTGAATTTCATTGTAACAAAATTACTCTAATTGCCATCAATCTTTAATTTGTTCAAGAATTACGTGTAGGTATACATCCTGCCCTCGGCTGGAACTGGCATTACCAGTTCGGCTGTGAGAAACAATAACTACCTATTAAATAAATATATATAAAAACAAACTTACCAACGTGTTCTTTCATAAATTGGTTATAACCTTCCATAAAACTAAAGAGCCCTGACATTTTGTTGAGGATTTACTGGTAACTGTAAATTAAAAAAGAGAAATTTAATTCGTATGTTTAGGAGTTTAGTAACAATGGCCAATATTTTTTATGGTTTAATGTAATTTGTTCGATAAAATCGATTCAATAAACTTATTCTGATACATAAACAAAATTAAGGCGTTATTAGTAGCGATAATATTTTTTATCTACTCCTTTGATAGTAAATGTCATTTATACTCATTGTCACCATGCAGGGTAAGTAAGCTATAACGCACAGTTGTGCGTAATGAAACGTCATGTTCGAACGCGTTTTTATGCATGTAAAACAAAATATTTTGCTGTTTTAAATAATTGTTACATTAAAAAATGGTTTTTCAGCAAATATCTAACCCACACAATATTATAAATTAAAAATATATAATAGTTTTTATTAAAAAATAAAACAGATTTAGGCAACATATATTACATTTTAAATAATTATTTAATCTAGTATGTTACTTAATGTCACTACTTTGATAGATGTTATTTTAAACGTAAAATTTCGTCATTTATATTTTTTTAGAGATGTCAAATATTTAGAATTAAAATTAAAATATTGACTCGTAGATAAAGCATAGTACGTAACTCGAGTGGTAAGAGGTATTACGTACTCGTGTAATTACGCACTCGCCCCTACGCGGCTTCGTGCGTAACTTTTCCACTCGTACGTAATATCCTACTTACCACTCTTGTTACGTAATATACTATTAACCTACAGGAAATTCGAAATTTACTAAAATCTTAATAATACTTTAATCGACGCTTTTAAACAACTATAAGTATAAGAACTCATATTCTAAAGTAAAACTAAATAATAATTTTTCTGAAGCATTCCCGATCACCAAGGGACTTAGACAAGGATGCTGTCTGTCGCCCACTTTATTTAAAATTTATTTAGATGAGGTCCTTCGATAATGGAGAAGAACATGTAGTGGCATGAGCATAGAACTAGATGATGAAACAACACTCTACACACTGCACTTCGCTGATGACCAGGTGGTGGTAGCGCAAGACTTAGAAGATCTAGAATTTATCACCAGAAAACTACTAAAAGAATATGAAAACTGGGGTCTCTCAGTAAATATGTCAAAGACAAAATATCTGTGTATAGGAGGTCAGCAGCAAGATATGGTACTAAACACAGGAGAGCGAATAAAGGGATGTGAAAACTATACGTACTTAGGAACCACAATAGAGCACTCGGGTCGGACAGAAAACGAAATAGAGAAGAGAATTGTTAAAGCCAAACAAATAATTGGAGCAATGAATTCATTCCTATGGTCTAAGAGTATATCCAACGAAAGAAAACACCAGTTGTACAATTCTATTTTTAAAAGTACTCTTCTATGCAGCTGTGAGGTTTGGCAAATATCAAAAAGAATGAAACAGAGACTTCTTGCTGTAGAAATGGACTATTGGCGAAGATCAGCCAGAATATCTAAAATACAAAGAGTAACTAATGAACGGATTTGGGAAATCATGAAGGTCGAAACAAATATAATCGAAGAAATACAACAACGGCAACTCTGTTGGTACGAACATGTACAAAGAATGAATCACGAACGATTACCGAAAAAGATATGGAAATGGATACCCCCGGAAAGAAAAAAACGTGGAAGGCCAAAAATTACATGGATAGGAGGAGTACGAAAAGCCATGTCGGAAAGAAACCTTCAAGAAGGAGACTGGAATGACCGACGAGGCTGGAGGCAAGGAACCGGAAGGCGGCGAACGCTATAAACCGGACATATATATATATATATATTGTTATGGTATTCAATAGTTGGTCTTTATATGTAATATAAGTGTAATTAAGACTAACTAGATATTAGAATTGAATAATCAATTTATGCAAATTATCAAGGAATCATAAATAAAAAAAAATTTGGGTTGCGAGGTTTCTAGGGGGATAAAAAAAAAATTATTGAAGGAATGTCATAGAATTTTGGAGAGTAAAGTCAGAGAAAAAGTTTAGGGAATTATATAGAATTTTAAAAATTTAAAAACCATTATAAAGTAAATATAATAATAATAGAAATTGAAAATGAAGATAAATACTGAATGTTAATGAATATAAATATAAAAATTATAAAAGAAGATTAATGTATGAATAGAATGTTATAATAACTATATGGTAGAGTTAAATATGGAATAAAATGGATATATATAGAGAAGATTAATTGGATATTTGCATAGATTGGATTTTCAAAATAAAATAAGCATAGTTTATAAAGATAAGTATTTCTGGTATAATTTGTTATCAGCTGGTAATAGAGGTATATTAGAAATAGTTATTCGGGGATTTTAGGAAAAGAGGGCAAAATTTCATTTAAAATTAATTAGTGTTAAGTTTATGACAGGATAAATGATGAATGTTATATTGTTTTTTTTAAAGTGTTGTAAAGAATTAATATATTTATATATTAAATGATGTTAAAATTGAGATGGACTTTTTAGTTTAATATTATCGAAGAACCCAACCTTGAAGAGTCACAAGAATACAATTATATGAGTATAGAGATCATAACAATTATGGCGAGCCAACGTGTGGCGTGAATAAAACAAGAATCCAGTTTAAAATAGAACAGTATATTGAAATTGAGAGGGTGATATAGACAATTGAAGTGATTAGAAAATTAGAACAGTGAAGAATTGAAATAAAACATAAATACATTATAATAGAAATAAGAGGATTAGGTGAGAGTTTTAAGTATATTTATATTTATATATAAAGACCATAAAATTTTGAAAATTTTAAAACTAAATACAAATCGAATAAATATAATAAAGTAATATAATAAGTTAACATTATAAATTAAATAAATATATAAAATAATTAAAAGATTTGAATAAAATGAATACAAGACAAAATAGAAGAAATAGAAGGAGAGAAGATGGAATACAGGAATCTAATGAAAATATGCATGAAACAGAAAGTAATGATGGATCGTCGGAAGGAGAAGAAAAAACAATGTTTCAAGTGGTACAAGCTGATGTGATAGGAGATGCGACTAGTTCAAAACCACATCAAGAAACAGAGATGGAGAAAATGTTTAAATTTTTGGAAAATAAATTTGATGAAAATAATAGAAAAATGGATTCTATGAAAAAAGAAATAAGAGAAGATATAAAAAAAGAAATAAAAGATATGAACAAGAATATGGAAACATTTAAAGATGAAATGAAAAATATTATTAAAGAAGAAAATATCAAAATACAAAAAGAAGTCGATCAATTGAAAGATGGAATTAAGGCTATGGAGGAAATGGGTAATATACACCAGGAGAAGATTAATAATATAGAAAAAATTGTGAAGGAGCAGAAAAATGAAAATAAGAAAGAAAATGAAAGAATACTACAAACTATGGAAAGGAATGTAATGGAAGTAGCAAAGAAATTTGAAGATGAAACAAAAAAATTACAAGAAATGCAAAATGAAAGAACTGAGGATGGTTCCTATATGATAATACATGGAGGAGAAGGAGCAGTAAAATTTACAGGGAATATCAGTATATTACATCCATGCACGTATATGAATATGATTAAAACTAAGACTAGGAACAAAAGAGATTGGAAAGAAATTATAAGAAGTTCTTTGAAAGATAATGCTGCATTATGGTATGCAACACAGGAAAATGAAATATTAACCTTTAATGATTTTGAAAGGGAATTTCTTAAATATTTCTGGGGTGAATCAAAACAAGGGGTGAGTAGGGAAAAATTATATTTCGGAAAATTCAATTATAGATTAGGGAATAATTTAACTAATTATGCGTTACAATTATATAATGTTGCACAATATTTGGAACCTCCTATGAGAGAAGAGGAAATAATTTTATATATTTCTAGACATTATGATATAACAGTTTCTGAAACAATAGTTATACAAAATATTAAAAAAAAAGAACAATTGATTGAGTATTTAAATCGAGTTGAAAGAAATTTAAAGATTAATGAAAATAGATCACAAAATTATGAAAATGATAGATTTAGAAATTATCAAAACAGAAATGGATATAATAGAGTAAGAGAAGAAATGCGTAATAGAAACAATGGAAATTATAATTATGGATATAATGGGAGAGAAAATGGAAATCGTATAAACGGAAATACATATAGAAATGGAAATAATATGGATAATAATAATAATATAAGAAATGGAAATAACAGAAATGAAAATGGTTTTCAAAATGTAAATAATGGAAGATATGAAAGATCAAGATATAGAAATATAAATGAAATTCATAATAATAATAATAATAATCGAGAAGATAGAAATGGAAACAATAATGTACCTAGAAGAATAAATCAAATTAATATGCAAAGTAGAGAAATAGAAGAAAATGTAGAAAATGTTAGGGTAGAACCAGAACAAGAAAATTTTTAAATAAGCACCTACAAAATTTTAATGTTAAATGTTGTTATATACATCCTAGTGAATTTATAAAATTAGAAGAAAATAATAATAAATTAGAAGATAAAATTGGATTAGTAGTTGTTGAAGGAAATTTAGAAAATAAGAAAATTAGAATTTTAATAGATACCGGATCAGAAGCAACATTGATAAATGAAAAAATTATTGAGGATAATAAATTAGAAGAAATGATTAAAATTCCAAGAATTAAGTTAATAGGTGCTAATGGAAAAAAATTAGGGGAAATTAATAAGACTATAAATATTAGTATTAAAATTGGAAATAGTATATATAAAATACAAGGTTTGATTATAGGAAATATGGAGTATGATATAATATTAGGTACTGATGAATTAGAAAGAATGAATGTTATTATTAATTATGAAGAAGGTTGGATAAAATTGAAAGAAGAACAAATCAAATTAAATAAAATAAACAATAATGAGGAGATAATACATATAAATGAACTAAGAATTAATGGGGAAATGATGAAAGAAGGAGAAGATATAAAAAGTGATGATAAATATAAAGATGAAATTAATTTGTTATTTAAAAAATATCAAAATTTAATTACATTAGAGAATAATACTGCCAAAGAATATACTCACAGATTTGAAGTAAAGAATATAGAAAATTTTCGAGTTAAAACTTATCCAATTCCATATCAATATAGAAAACAAGTAGCTATAGAAATAGATAAAATGCTAGAAAATAATATAATTGAGAGAAGTGATACATCTTTCATTAATCCAATTGTAGTTGTGAAAAAAGGGAATGGAGAGTTAAGGTTATGTCTAGATGCTAGAAATATTAACAAATTTTCAATACCACAATATGAGAAACCTATGCATATTGAAGCAATATTTGGTAGAATAACAGAAATTGAAATTTTTAGTAAAATAGATTTAAAACATAGTTTTTGGTTAATACCTCTACATAAAAGTAGTAGGAAATATACTGGTTTTAGTATTGATGGTGTAGTATATCAATTTAAAGTAGTACCATTCGGTATACAAAGTGCATGTGCAGCTTTGGTTAAAGCATTACATAAAATTTTAAACAAATATGAAAATTTTGTTGTTCATTATGTAGATGATATATTAATTTATTCAAAAAGTGAAGAAGAACATAAAAAACACTTAAATATTGTGTTAAAAGAATTGGATTTAGCGGGATTGAAAGTAAATAAAGAAAAATGTCAATTTTTCTTAAAAGAAGTGATATATTTAGGATTTAAAATTAATAAAAATGGAGTAGAGATGGATACGGAAAGAGTAGATAAAATTTTAAAATTTGAGAAACCAAAAAGTTTAAAGCAAATAAGGGGATTTTTGGGAATGATGAATTATTATAAAAAGTTAATACCAAATCTATCAGAAAAACAGATTCCATTAGTAGAATTATTAAAGAAAAATGTAAAATGGAACTGGAATGAAGAAAGAGAACAAGCATTCAATGATTTAAAAAAAATGTTTACTAATAATTTGAAGGTATATCATCCAAATTATGAATTAGATTTTATATTAAGAACAGATGCATCAATTAATAAGTTAGCAGGGGTTTTAATACAAGTACAAAATGGAATAGAAGTACCAATATGTTTTATGTCTAGAGTCACAAAAATGTATGAAAGAAATTATAGTGTATCAGAATTGGAATTTGCGAGTATAGTTTTTTGTGTGCAAAAATGTCGATTTTATTTAATTGGAAAAAAATTTATAATTGAAACCGATCACATGGCTTTGAAGAATGTAATGGTCAATCGATTTAATAATAATAGGATATATCGATGGAGTTTATTATTACAAGAATATGATTTTGAAATTAGATATTTATCAGGAAAGGAAAATATTATTGCAGATACATTATCAAGAGAAAGTAGTGAAAATAAGGATAAAGGAAGAATAATACAAATTGGAATGAACAAATTAATAGAAGATGAAGGTATGTTTTCGGAAGAAGAAATAATAAGAAGTCAACAAAATTTAACAGAAAAAGAAAAACAGAATACTTTAATTAAAGATGGATATTATATAAAGGAAATAGGAAATGAAGAAGTTTATGTAATTGAGAGTTATTTAGGAAAACAAATATTAAAAAATTTACATGTAACATATGGACATATAGGTTCAAGAAAATTATGGTTATTATTTAGAGAAAATTTTATCATGAAAAAAGATCAAAAGATAGCAAAAGGAATAACAAGAACATGTAAGATATGTCAATTGAATAAAAATAAGAATAAAGTGAATAAAAATATTGGGAAAAGTGTTACAGCAATGGAAAAATTGGAAATAATAGCAATAGATTTCATTAGTAATCTAATAAGAAGTAAAAATAATAATAAACATATATTGGTAATTGTTGATGTTTTTACAAAATTTATAAAATTATACCCATGTAGAAGGACAAATTATAAAAGTATTAAAAATTGTTTACAAAAATTTATAGAAGAAATAGGTAAACCAAGGACATGTGTAATGGATAATGCAACGTATTTTCAAGGACAGAATTTAGAAAAATTTTTAAAAAGGAAAGGAATCAAAAAGAATTGTATTAGTATAAGACATCCTGCAGCAAATCCTGCAGAAAGATATATTAAAGAAGTGATAAAATTTTTACGAATAAGTTTAAATGGAAAGAAACATAAAGAATGGGAAAATTATATTAATAAAGTAGAAATGTATATAAATGATATTCCAAATGTAATAACAGAAGAAACACCAACATATTTAATGTTAGGTCAAAAACCAAAACGAAATTGGGAAGAAGAAGAAGAAAGAAAAAAATATGATGAAATTATAGAAAAAGTAAGAAAAAGGTTAATGGATGCGTGGGAAAAATATTATAAAAAAATTAAGAAAAAAGTGAAATATCCTGTAAGGTTTAAGAAAGGAGATTTGGTAATAATAAAAGCATATATAAGTGGAAATTTAAAGAAAAATGAATCAGGGAAATTAAAAGCTATATTTGAAGGACCATATAGAATAGTAAATGAGGAAGGTGTTAATAGTTATATTGTTGAAGATCCGATAACAAGAAATGTTAGAGGAGTATTTAATATTGAAAGCCTATATAGGTATTTTGAAGAAACTTAGAGTATTCAGAATTTGTGTTAATATGTTAATTGTTATATACTTTAAATTTTAAATTATTAAAATTTTTTTTTCTAAAATTTATAAAATTTTAAATTTGGGAAATTGTTATGGTATTCAATAGTTGGTCTTTATATGTAATATAAGTGTAATTAAGACTAACTAGATATTAGAATTGAATAATCAATTTATGCAAATTATCAAGGAATCATAAATAAAAAAAAATTTGGGTTGCGAGGTTTCTAGGGGGATAAAAAAAAAAATTATTGAAGGAATGTCATAGAATTTTGGAGAGTAAAGTCAGAGAAAAAGTTTAGGGAATTATATAGAATTTTAAAAATTTAAAAACCATTATAAAGTAAATATAATAATAATAGAAATTGAAAATGAAGATAAATACTGAATGTTAATGAATATAAATATAAAAATTATAAAAGAAGATTAATGTATGAATAGAATGTTATAATAACTATATGGTAGAGTTAAATATGGAATAAAATGGATATATATAGAGAAGATTAATTGGATATTTGCATAGATTGGATTTTCAAAATAAAATAAGCATAGTTTATAAAGATAAGTATTTCTGGTATAATTTGTTATCAGCTGGTAATAGAGGTATATTAGAAATAGTTATTCGGGGATTTTAGGAAAAGAGGGCAAAATTTCATTTAAAATTAATTAGTGTTAAGTTTATGACAGGATAAATGATGAATGTTATATTGTTTTTTTTAAAGTGTTGTAAAGAATTAATATATTTATATATTAAATGATGTTAAAATTGAGATGGACTTTTTAGTTTAATATTATCGAAGAACCCAACCTTGAAGAGTCACAAGAATACAATTATATGAGTATAGAGATCATAACAATATATATATATATATATATATATATATATATATATATATATATATAACAAAGTGCCAAGAAAACGCGTATTAATATAAACAAAAGGGGAAAATTATTGATCCTTTTTGCGTACATGCCCAATAATTTTCCCCTTTTGTATATATATATATATATATATATATATATATATATATATATATATATATATATATATATATATATATATATACTAAACTGTGCCTAAAGCAATAACATTTATTTTGGGTTAGTACCTAATTAATATGCGAAGAATACCGTCCTATTGAATCAGAAGAACAAAACAAAACGTTTTGACACGCGAAGATATAAAAACTAACATGTGTAATAGTAATAAAAAAGGCTTTTGAAAATAGAATGCAAGTTGATGCCATTTACAATGACTTTTCTAAGGCGTTTGACAAGAGTCAATCATAGAATCCTTTTAGCCAAACTGGAGGCTCTGGGTATTGGTGGTTCATTGCTTTTGTGGATGGATAGCTACCAATCCAAAAGATGTCAGTTTGTAAGTGTTGGTAATTGTATTTCTAATCTTGTAAAAGTTTTGTCTGGTGTGCCTAAAGGTTCTCATTTGGGGCCTCACCTTTTTAACTTGTTCGTTAATGACATCAGTTAAAATATTAAATTAAGTAACTTCTTGGTTTTTGACGATGATCTTAACATTTTTAAAGTGATAGAATCTACTAATGATGTTTTGTTGCTTCAGTCTGACTTGGATTCTGTTTTCGATTGGTGCGTCAAAAATGATCTTAGAAAGTGTTTCAGCATAACTTAACAATTTATCCCTTAACTGCTACTTGTTTATATATTCTGAGCCTATTGATAGAGAATTTTTGAGCAATAATTTTTTACAATTTTTGGAGGGGATTATCACAACAGCAATTTCTTGCTGAAAAGGATTCTTTTCGATTGAAAAAATTTAGAAATTTTACGTCTTTAAATCCGTATTAGAAGTGTTAACGTTAAACTAAAACATAAAACCGATTTTAAATGGTATTTTACTTGTATTAAAATTCCTTAAGAAATTTAATCTTTGTGTCGTAAATTTTCTAATGATTAGTTAACATTTGAACAGATAAATAAATAAAAATTCAGACATATTGTAATTACAAAGTAATCTAAAAGATATTTAACAGTAATTATTATCACTAATAGAATAAACTATTTAGGTAATTGAGTATTAATTAGGTACTACTATTTCTAGTAATTGTTACTGTTTACGTGAGCTTTCTGTAAAATAAAATATGTAAATTATCAACTTGTTTATCACAATTAAATTGTAAAAAAAGGAAATATTTAAATATATTGATATGGATTTTCTTCAGGGGCGCACTCTATCGGTGATTTTCCGAGAGTGTAAGTGGCCCTTAACGAAATCGGTTGCTAAGATGTGGAGTTTTGAATTTTTTCATTAAATTGTTAAGGAGATTATCATTAATAGAATAAACTATTTAGCTAATTAAGTATTAATTACTGTTGTTTCTAGTAATTGCTACTGTTAGCTTAATATATACGTAATTATGTAAATCAAACGCGTTGTAAAACTGAACTTTTTTGTTATCAGATTTAAATTGTAAAAGAGAAAAAGTAAATATTTTAATATATTGATATGTACTCTGGTCAACATCTTCAAAAACGTGAAAAATTAAAATAAAGGTCCTAAAAATATGAGCGATAGCTCATTGGATTAGGAATCACCTGTAGAAAAATGTTTTTGAAGGAAAAGTGTGCAGGCAAAAAATTGCAATTGTTATTAACAAAATAAGATGAAAAAAACAGATGTTTATGTTTTTGTTAATAACTCGAAAAATATTAATATTTTAGCAATTTTGAAAAAAGGTCGTTAAAGAGGAGGAAATTTCCGAAAAAAAAGTCTGTCCTCCCGGAACTCTATCTCCATTATTTATAATTTTAATTTGACGTTGAAAATGGGGCTTTGAGCGGCTTTTACGGCATGCGCGCGCTACCGCTAAACGGTGTTTATCAGATAAAAAATTTTTTTTATGACATAAAATGTTATTTTAAAAATTTGAAAAAATTCCAGTATTTTCCTAATACTTCAAAGAATCTAAATCAGTTGGAAAAATCATTTTATCACTGCTTTTCAAAAAGTTATTCAATTGTTAACTAACAAATTTTTTCCTAATCTCTGTTGACATAAACAATGGGATAAAAGGTATAAATAATTGGCCTAAAAATTTGAAACTTCGTGGAGCTCTTTTCATATGTATACTTTACAAGATCCTGCGATAAATCTTTATAAAAGTTTATTAATTTGTTAATAATACTTTCTAATATCATCACGTAACTGTAGCGCCAAATAACTTGCCAATTAAAAAAATTATATATCTTTTAAACTATTGGAGATATGATAAAGGATATTCAGGAGTTTTTTATAAAAAATAAGTTTCTCTTTCAAATAATTCTAAGACCAAATTCGTATTTATTGTTTATTAGATACTACATGCATTTATTTGGAAAAACTCTATATTTTTCTTTACTTTTTCGCAATATTTTGCAATAGTTATGAAAAATCATAATTAACAAATTAATAAACTTTTATAATCATTCATCACAGAATCTTGTAAAGTATACATATGAAAAGGGCTCCACAAAGTTTCAAATTTTTAGGCCAATTATGTATACCTTTTATCCCATTGTTTATGTCAACAGATATTAGGAAAAAATTTGTTAGTTAACAATTGAATAACTTTTTGAAAAATAGTGATAAAATGTTTTTTCCAACTGATTTAGATTCTTTCAAGTGTTAGGAAAATACTGGAATTTTTTCAAATTTTTAAAATAACATTTTATGTCATAAAAAAAATATTTTATCTGATAAACACCGTTTAGCGGTAGCGCGCGTATGCCGTAAAAGCCGCTCAAAGCCCCATTTTCAACGTCAAATTAAAGTTATAAATAATGGAGATAGACTTCCGGGAGACGGACTTTTTTTTCGGAAATTTCCTCCTCTTTAACGAGCTTCTTCCAAAATTGCTTAAATATTAATATTTTTCGAGTTATTAACAGAAACATAAACATCTGTTTTTTTTCATCTTATTTTGTTAATAACAATTGCAATTTTTTGCATGCACACTTTTCCTTCAAAAACATTTTTCTAGAGGTGATTCCGAATCCAATGAGCTATCGCTCATATTTTTAGGACCTTTATTTTAATTTTTCACGTTTTTGAAGATGTTGACTAGAGTAATGGATTTTCCTAAGGGGTTCACTCTGTCGGTGAGTTTCTAAGAGTGTAAGTCGTCCTTAAGAAAATCGGTTGCTAAGACGAGGAATGCATACCTTTCATCCTCTTTTTAGAAATTGCTTGAACAAATCGATATAGATAAGTAAATTACGAAACTAGTTCACTGGTATAATTAATACTTTGATACATTGTCAGTATAATTATATGACTTTACATTAAAGTAGATAATATTAAGATACATTTGTCTCAAATATTCCGGTATGTATGTAAGTATATTACAAAATCTTAACTAAAAAAAATTAAATTCGTATTGTAAACGTTTTTTATGTACAAATAATGTAACTACAACAATATATCAACGATAATTACATACCAATGCCTAAACAACTGATAAAATACATTAGATTACTCAAATCAGTTTTGCAGAATCGAAAAAATATGCTTAAGGTAGAGAAGTAGACCAACACGCTTTGATAACAATTTTTTTTCGCTAATTCTTTAGGCTTGCAATGTTTTATCAAAGGTAATACCACGAGTCCTTAAAATTTTATCGATAAATTTTTAGTTTCCACGAAAACTTTTTTATTTGGCAAAAATACGAAAACAAACTGAAATGTGATAAAATCACGAGTCCGTAGGACGAGTGATTTTATCATATTCAGTTTGTTTGAGTAGTTTTGCCTAAAATAAAAAAGTTTGAGTCTGGAAAATAAAAATTTATCTAGTAAAATTTTACAGGACGAGTGGTATTTGAGAAGATTATTTTTTGAACCATTCTGTACAAAAACTAGGATACGTGTATTTTGTGTTGTCTACCTATGATCTAAAGAGAAAGAAAGGAAGTGGGTTTACACAGAAAAATATTTAATAAATATATTATTATTTTAAGAGAAAATACTTATAATCTTCTGATCTTTCAATAACTTTAATAAAAAATTTGACAAATTACCCTTCCTATTATCTTATCCTGTACACTATAAATAGATAGTATTGACAGTTGTCAGTTGTCGTGAGCGTAGAGAAAACAGGGTTATAATTTGAATAAATATTTATTTTTATACATATTTATACAATTATATTATTAAAGAGAAAATTACCAAAATAAAAATTATTAGGTATATCTATTTAAAGTTTACCTACAAGATCACATTTGGCTGTAGGCATATAAAAGTTTTAAATGCATGCAGAACCAGGAAGCAGGTTAGTTTTAAAGTACCTACATATTTGATTTTTCATTATCGTTTAGATGAATTGAATTGTGATAATAATAATAACAAAATATATTTCAGAATATTTAGATAATATAAATGAATGTTGATTTATAGTAAAGTACTTATAAACACGAAAATTGATTGTTCAATATTGTTATTGAATTTTTGACAGTTCTATAATTTTATCAATAGTAGTAAAACCACTAGTGGTTTTATCAATATAAACCGGAATGATTGGCTAGATTTAGCATAAAACATTGAAGATTAAGCGTTTTCATTGGACGAAATCACAAAATTGTGATATGTTGACAGGTGAAAAAAATAATCATTTGAATAATTACATAGTGCTAGTTTTAAAGCACAGCAAAATTTTGCAATATTTAAATTATAGTGAGTAATATTTTTAACAAAGAACTATTGATTAGGTCTTTCAACAGCGCAGGATGTTGGTACGTAGAATGAAGAAAATTTAAATATGTTTTTATTGATAATAATAAAAAATCTAGGACTGTATAATGAATACAAAAACTATTTTACCTGTCGAGAAAATTGATTTAAAAAAATAATCGAAAATAGTACCTCATGGATTAAATCACTATAGGCCTGGTGACAGCCTGAGGTGAGGATATTCCTACACACGGGAGGATGCACAATGGGTCATATGTGGCCTCAGTGTTGGCTGAGCACTAGCTCGCCCTTCCCCAAATTTCCAGATCCACCAGAGTACCTCATGGAGTTAGGCTACTTAAAGATGAGACGAAGGTCGCTTTTTTAACATGCTTTTATTAGCTTCGGTCGTATATATCTTTATTTTAAGCATTTAAAAACACCTTAAATCAACCGTTAAAAGCCCAGCTGCTTCACATAATCTACAGTCTACCAAATTCGAGTCCAAAACAGCCAGGAACTGCAAAATGTGTGACGATTCGTTGTATAGGAATCATTGGTCCAATGAGATTATGTACTAGGGCGGCCTTGGTGCTAAGTCTAGACCTTCCCTCCTTACATTTACATGTAAAGATATCTATAGGTTTACAAGGACTAAGTCTCTAAAATCCGGCCATCTTACAAGACATCTCGGATTCTCAAGGTCGGAGTAACCCAATCCATAAAGATGGAAACAGACATTTGGAGACCAAAATGAGATTTCGATTTTACACTAAATGTTAGTATTAATGAGTGTGAGTGAACATAAAACAATATCGCTCAACTCAAAAAAAGAGCCCTCACTTATTAAATCACCACAAGGAGTAGGTATAGGGGTTACAGGTCCTAACGTTAGGGTCTTAATAGCCCTGTGAAAATTTCCAAGCAGAGCTTTTAACAATCTGTGCCAAAGCTGCATTAAAAAATGTCTTAATTCAATCTTTATTGCTTTCGATAGCCAAGCTCCTTTGATGGCTTTAGTATTTACCACGTTTGAGTCCAAAACAGTTGAAGAGGTCCACCCGAGTTACAAAACAATTACTAGATTGAGTAAGTTTCGGCCATTTTTGTGAGGAATAGAAAGGAGTCAATTTGTGAAAGAAAATCCTTGGACATTTCGTCTCGAATTAAGAAAAACCATTCTTATAGAAAATTTAACGATTCATTTGAGTCAATTCTGAAGACTTCCATGATAAAGATAAGAGGAAAATTAATTCCTTAAATTTTTAAAGTTATACTTCTATTCATGCACTCGGTGGAAAAGATTTGTGTACAGTTAAATGGGAAAAACCATTACATATGTAATGGTGTGAGTAAGAGAGAGACAGACACACTTATAAGGTATATTGGTCGGTAAAAACAAAGATGAAATATTTATCACATGTTATTAGTCATAACTATAAGTCCTTTGAATACCGTTTCAACATTCGGTACATTTAAAGGGGATAGATATACAAAAAACAGTCTGAACTAATGTATAAATATCATAGTAACAGGACCACATGATTATTTGACAGATTATTTTATAATTCTGTCACGTAAGTTAACATATTAAGTTTAGTATTTTATATTAATGATATTAATAATAATATTCAGTAATGAGTATTGTATTGTAGTCTAAAATACCGTCACATGGTTGCAGTATATCCTGCACTGTGCTTTTGAGGTTGTTGGCTACATAAACAGAGTTTTTACGAAAAGTCGAGGAAATAAATCACCAAAACCTCCGAATTTTGTACCGTAAGATGGATCGGAATGCGTTTTTTTGCATTGGATTCGTTAAAGTATCAGGAAATTTGTCGCTATATTTTATAATGTAAAAATGGAAATTGCATTTCTGCATTCGAAAAGTACATTCCGAACCGACAACAGAGAGAAAACTTACAACTCGGTAAGTATTGCTGAAAATGGGTTCAATTTATATACTCGGGGTTTTTGGAGTCGCTGAACACGAATATTACGATTCCGAAAGTCTCCGCGACACTTACCTCTTCTCCTGGGGTTTTATGTAAATTCTGTACTAAATCAGTGCACACTTGGTACTCGGTGGTTTTTTGAGTCGCTAAATACGATTATAATAATGGGGATGGTGTTCGAAACACCTGGTGCTTAAGACAGACTTCGTCTCCAGGAATTTTATGCAAATTCGATACAAAAAAGAGTGTGCACACGGTAGTAGGAGGTTTTTGGGGTCGCTTACCACGAATATCATATAATGAGTTTGCTAAATCATTCACATACAAATTTATGAATCCATGCGCGTGCATAAAAGTATAACTTCTGCCGGCAGTCCCACTGACTGCCACACTAGTTTATTTTTTTATTAAGAATTTTTTATTATTTTCTTTTGAAAGAATTTTTTTTGAGATAATTAAATTTTCTAATAAAACTTTTTAAAAAATTTGTAGAGTTTGTACTTTGGCACCCTTATTACATGTTTGAGGGAGACTAGTAACACTCTTTTAAGGTAACCCACGACTTAGTGAGCCACCAATGAAAATAACTCGTTTTAATGTTACTTTTTGTAGACAATTATGTTCTCTGTTTTATATTTGATTATGTAAAAATATCTGTTAAGATCTGTTTGTTTTGTATAATATAACAGGTCTTATAACAACCATTCTACAGTTATCTTTTTATTAAGTACGTATATATTATTACATCTTTGTTTTGATTTTTTATATCAGAATAATTTTCTTTTTTGTAATAAACTGAATTCATTGACATTGAGATAATTTATAACAACATTAAGTTTACTACTTGAGTTTACCTTTTGCTGTAATAACCAGTTCTAATTATAGACATATAAACAAAACAAGAAGTCGATTAAATAATTAAAAGATTATCTCGATACATAGTTCAGGTAATTTCTGCTACATGCTTTTATGCAGAAATTGAATGACTTTTTTTGTTTGTTTTGTTTATGATTACACATAATTTGTCTTTAAATATGGAAAATCAAGGAGACATTTTTTACTAGTCTACAGGAAAACACTGTATTTCATCTGACATCATTTTTAAATAAATATTTGTGTATTTTATCATCAATTAAAAAACGGATAAGCGGATACTGGACTAAACCTTTTGAACTCATAAGGTCTGTTTTAACAGACCAAAAACAGTTCTAAAACGGTTACGAAACAACTTAGTACATCAAAGGTATCACGAATGGTTCTAGAATGGTTCTTTGGTCTATTGGAACAAACCTATAATTAGATGTAGGGTATACACAAAAGATCTTTTAAGTCGCATACAATAAGGTCACCTGGGCCAATCGACCTCACTTATAATCTACAAATAGTTAAAAACTTGCTATATGAAATAAATTTTGTTATACATATTTAAAGTTCTACGATCATACATACAAAATTTTATATCATTGGAAACTGAATTTTAATACTAATAAATAATGCATTTTTAATACCTTGAGATAGAGGTAAACACAATCGATATTATAGTTGTAGATTTATAACTTTTTGAGTTGACCATAAAAAATACCTACCTAAGTAATAAATATTAAATAATTCAATAAAGTAAGCTTAATATAATTAATAAGATTATCCGTTTGCATTGTCTATTAAGTTTGTTTAGTCAATTTAACAAAGAACATAATAAAAAGCAAAACTTGCTAATGCTACCACCAAAAATAAGTTGATGACCTTTCTATTGCAACATACTCAAGGTTCAATTTCTGATGTTATTTTATTTTAAATTGTTAAATAGATATAAAAAAAAAATACGGTGACGAGAACCAGTTTTAAAAAGAACGAGCTGTTTACAAGAAAACTTAAAATATGAAAAAAAAACTCATAAAAATGACCAAATCTATATATATAAAAATGAATGTTTGTCTGTATGTCTGTATGTACTCAATGAACTCAAAAACTACTGGACCGATTATTATGAAAATTGGTATGTATATTTATTTCTTCACGGAGAAGGTTTGTATGATATGCTCATTGATGCCACTCGCCACCAGGTGGCGCTGCAGAGTAGCAACTTATGTCCCGTTCAACCGATCGTCATGAAAATTGGTATGTATATTGCCACGTATTCTTTCTGAAAGTAAAACTAAATCAAATTTTGAAAAATTAATAAATTCATTAATTGAAATTCGACTCCAGCTGAGTTCGGTAGTGGTTTCTCTACTGGCAAATTAGTGCCCAGCTCAGCCGTAGAGGGTAAGTACCAAAATAAAGTGAGTGCGCCACCGATTTGTACGGTTAAAATCGGAAACCCCTGATGTTCCAGGCACTACTTCACCCACTGGAGATATTTAAATAAATTCAAAATATTAAACAGTACTAATTGAATTGCACAATAAAAAAAATAACGATAAAGTGAGCTAAATAAAACAAAATATCAACTAGACCCTTCTTTAATAAAATTAAAAATTTACACAACTGTCAAGCCTCGTGCTTGACAACGCTATTGATATTTATATAAAATAAGAATATATGAATAATATTAAAAGTTAAATTTACCAATTTGTGTGATCACACTCAATACAAAAAAAAAAACAAGAAAAATAGATCTTAACTAACTATAGTGGCGACTTAAATCTAATTAGGCTTATCTGTTAATCCTCGGCGTCTCTAATACTTAGGTCGGTTCCAAAAACCAAGCCTGTTCCAAAACCAATAGGCTTGCACCAACCACAATAACTTAGGCTCGAACTAAGTATCAGGTCTGCACCCAAAATTAAAGCCTGTATCTAGCGCTATATCTAGGTTTTCAGCCTATAACTAGGACTTAAACCCGTAACTAGGACTTGAGCCCGTAACTAGAACTTGAGCCCGTAACTAGAACCCTAAAATCGTAATTTGGTATTAACAATAGCTTAAACAGATTTTAATGACTCCTTGAATTAATTTGATTTAATAACTTTAATACAATTTGAACACATTAACTTAAATTTGTACTACAATCAAAGAATAAAAATGAATTTAAATGAATAATACAACATTTAGAAGTTGACTTCTCTGAATTTACAGTTAATGATCAAAACTAATGATTTAAATGTACTCAACAAACTTAAATTTGACTTGCTAGTCACGACAAAATTATAACCATAAATTAAATCAAAATTTAACATAAAATTAATTTATAATAGTAAAAGAATAAGCAAAAGGAGTCTAGTTTCACATTAATAAACCTACATACGATACACAAAGAAATACACATGTAAAATCAAGATATTAAAACTAAAATTTGCGTCTATATGGCGTTATTAATCTTATATATAACAAAAAAAAACACAGTAACTCACCTATTAAGATAGGGTTGTTTTATTTCTTAATACTCGTGACACCCCTGGCTGGTAAACGGGTGGAACAATATTCTCGTTGCTAATTGCACCAATCGGGAATTCTACCACAGTTCACCGTCTGAACGGTTTTAAATCACCAAATCTACCTACTGTCTGCTCTATGGGCTACCTACACTCATAGGAAACGGAAGAACCATAAGAATCGAACAACCTCATGAATAAATAACGTGTACTCACCACAGAAGACTTCCTAAAATCCGCTAAAAAAAAGCGATTTCCTTACGAATCCAACCAAACTACTGAAAAATCTCACTCCAATACTCGTTCGTTAGGAAAGCTTAGGTTTAATTTCGTAAATCCAAAATGAATTGTCTCCGATGAATAGAGATTACAACTTAAACCCCCAAAATCTTCTGAATGCCACGTTCTTACGACAAAGGCTGGTAAAAGAAAGAGCTAGTTCTTTCGTATCACATGCACCAGAGTTTGACACACGTCGAAATCAGAGATGGCCTCTACTACTATAGGGACAATAACCGTAGGATCAACAGCTACCAACTTACGAGCAAACAGTAATCGTTTAATAACAACAGATCTTATTACTTAACAAAATAACGCCAAAAATCCCAGTATTACTCAATTTCTCGTTCGTATACAATCTTTAGATGTCGGATGCTAAAATAACGAACTGCAGACGACAACATTCTAAGTTTTACGACAAAAAAAAAGAAAAGAAGAATTCGCCTCGTTGTAAGCCAAGATGACAGTAGTTCAAAACAATCACATAACCCCACAATTTGTTCTGAATTTAATAAATAGACTTTCAAAACAATATTAGTAATAATTTGTGGCCAGAATATAATGATTAATTGGTGATTAACTACAATTGAACTAAAATCAACCTGTTCCTAACACTGATTGACTTGGTTTAACTCTTAGTAATGGAAAATTTATAAGGTAAGAAAATCAATCCTATTTACTATATTCTTAGAACGGATTTTACCCCGTGACAATATGTATTTTTCCACGGAGAAGGTTTGTATGATATGCTCATTGATGCCACTCTGCAGCGCGAGTAGCAACTTCTGTCCCGTTCAACCGATTGTCACGAAAATCAGTATGATGATATATTTTTAATGGGTAAGATGAATATGATATTCGTATTAATGGAAGTTACCACCAGATGGCGCTTCCATGTATCAAGTTCAATACTGATTTTAATAGATATCTATACGAATTCGTACAAATAAAAGTTCTTAAAATATACTGTTGGTGCGATAAGTAAAACAAAACTATAAAATTTTCTTTCCTTCCCTATCTCTTCTTCTCTTTAATTTTCTTAAATTTATTTTATTAGTTTATGACGTAGCAACGCGCGCCGGGTACAGCTAGTTCTGTATAAAAATTACAAATTGAATTGATAGAAAAAAAAATTCACGTGGGAATCAAAAAAGTATGTTTTTTATCATTAAACTTAAAATTATACAATAAACGGCAATGTTAGTTAACATAATAAAACATTACTCAGTATTAAGATAAATTCAAAGAAATTGGAAATATAGGTAATAATAGTTACTCTATAAAAAGTTTATCCAGTTTATTCCAGAGATGCTCATGATTTAGATCCTGGCTATAAGCTGGCCTTTTCATGACTGTAATAGTGTGCTCCTGCAAAAAGTTTCACACGACGTGGGCTACGTATGGCCTGCCATTATTTTCTTGTAGAATGAACCCAGTGCTCTTATTTTGGACAAATGGTACGACAAGAGGTTCCAATATCTCCTCTGTGTACGTTGCCACGGTAGAAGAAAAGTGAAACGAGGACTGGCACACATTGTTACCAAGGACAAAGTAGCTTCTCTGGAGTTTGGAGCAGCTCCTTCCTAACCTAGTGCAAATATTCAGAACTTCCCTAGAATAATGTGGTCACTCTGAGGTGGTTCAAAGGACATGGGAACTATTATGGCAACCGCATTGCGGACAATTTAGCAAGTATGGCTGAGGGCTACAAATACTACCAAGCTAACAATGTCCGCTGTCGTAGACCTTATCAAACAGCACTGTTACCAAAACTTTATATAGTGCTGGGATGTAACAACGAACTAAAGACTAGCCAGAGAGTTATTACCATATTTTGTCGAGGAAATAGCTACAAAATTTAAGGCATTGACCAGACAAAATCTCCAAATAGCTGTGGGTTACTGCCAATTGCGACCTCTTTAGGTAGGTTGCGAACAAAAATAGGAAACAATAGAGCATATAACGTATGACTGCTCGGCTTTTTCTGAAATTAGAAAATCCATATTGGGCGAGTACTGGCTTACACCAGGCGATGTCAGGAAGATTCCTCTCGGGAGTCTAATTATCTATTTTAAATCTTTAGGCCTGATAACAGCTTGGAGGCTGCACAATGGGCCATATATGACTCCAGGGCCCGCAGAGCACTTCTTCCTTCTCGAATTTTCCAGATCCAGAACCAGAATGTCCTTTCAATGATATACCAGCCTATAACATTATCGATCCATCTCCAAATGGAACAATTTTTATCACAAAGTCATCCAAATATCGTTCACAAGGACGTCTACATACTCGAACACACCTGTCATTAATAATAAGTTTTTTTTCATTTGTAAACATAACATTGGCCCACTGCTCCAGTAAAGATTCTCTTGACAAAGTTTCTACCGCATTCAGCAAAAGGAATTCTTTGGCAAAGAGGCTCAAAAATCCTTTATTACTGATGAATCACAATATGCATTTCAAAATTTGAAATTTGTGTCGCTTAGAAAAGTTAGTAGAGTGACATTTTCATTTTTTTTAAACAGATAAAAATGTAAATCTTGATTTAGTATGTGATTTATAAATACTTTCCACATTATAAATATCAACAAACAACTACCAAGGTTAGATCCATATAATTATGATTTTTTGTTAATGAGAATTTTAAAGTTTTACTGGTTACTAGATGTGAATCTGAATACATTAATTAAATAAATATTACGTTATTGAAATCTTACTAACACTCAATGTTTACCTCTTCAAGGTAATACCAATATTTTCTATTAATATTTATGCAAATGAAACTGGCAAAGGCACTATTTCAAACATTATGCGTAAATCCTAAAATTTAAATCATTTTGTTGAATATAAACTTTATCTTTTTGAAATTTCAATGATTTGCGTTTATTTTATTTCATTTAAGAAGTTATAGTAAATAGAGTTATTGACACAAAGAAAATATAAAGCACTTAGAACCAAGCAGGAATGCTTTAGTACCACCAAGCTACGAAGAATAGTTGCCGAAAAAGGCAGAATGACCACAGCACAAAGTATAGGAATGAAAAGTACTCAACAAAGTACTCCTCAAAGAGGAGATACTGGAAATGAAAGAAATAGAATACAAAATAGAACATGAAGAGAAGACGGAAGTAGCAAAAGTGAAGATAAAACAAGTGATTATCGTAGTATTGGATTGAGTATAATTCGTTGGCTGCATATACCCTGTTAAGTTCCAAATTTCTTGTAATATTCAAAAATTAACAGAACCGTATTGGCGACAAGGTTAATTTTAAAATCTTATTAAAAACTAGCTGTTCCGGCGGACTTTGTACCGCATAACACTGTCGTGTCTTTCTTTCCATTTTTCATTTTTTCAATGATTTTTTTAAATTAGATATTTTATATAAGATATCCACTGCACCACCGTACGGTGGCTTTATAGTACCTACTTAATTTAGTAAGAAATTCTCGTTTAAATATATGAGATAATAACTGCGCCACCTTACGGTGGCGTCCTAGTTATTTTTAAATTGTAATATCTTCTAAGATGTTCATTGAAATTAAGTGATGTCAAAGACAATTTTGTTCACAATTAAATACTCTTAATCAACAACACATTTATTTGGATAAAGATTAATATTATTACGTTGATACAACTCTTAACAAATAATGCATTAATTTCGACCAAATTTGATTACCATAAAAACGGTTCTAGTGAGTTAATCTTAAAAGACAGACATATACTGTCGTGGACACTTTTTTAGATCATTTCAAGAGGAATAATTCTTTCATACATATATTTTTGGTATCTTGAACCGTTTTCGAAGCGCACGCAATGGAAGCCCTCAAGGATCAATAATTTTCCCCGTTTTTTTCACATTCTCCATTACTTCTTCGCTTCTAATAGTTGCATTGTGATGTTATATAGCCTAAAGCCTTCCTCGATAAATGGTCTATTCAAAACAAAAAGAATTTTTCAATTCGAACCAGTAGTTCCTGAGATTAGCGCGTTCAAACAAACAAACAAACTCTTCAGCTTTATAATATTAGTATAGATAAAAGCCTGCGGTGATATCTTCGCCATATCATTAAATAATAATTAAAGAAAAAAAAAAGTGAGGTGTCAAGGGACACCTGGATGGAACGAAGTTCCTTTCGATTAATTAGTGAAGGAATTAGTAATGTATAAACACAACAGAGTGTTTATACATACATAAGCATTTATTATTGTCTGTATAAAATCTCTACTTACCTAACGGAACTTGTGCAGAAACACTATCAGGATACATTATTGTTATAATTTTCTATTATTTTAATATTTATTATCTACAAAAAACGTGTATAAACTTAACAAAGTCGCGACACTACACTGTTCAAAGCAAAATAGATTATCACCATTTTCACCTGAATATCGTCAACAGTTCGTTTCTTTTAACAAAAGTGTCCATTTATACAATACCAGAGCTTTAGATAACACATCTTTTTAGAATTACTTTATGTAATTTAAAACAGGAATTAACAATTCAATCCAAAATTTTAAAATTAAAATATTTGACAGTAAGGTAATTTGACGTAGGTACCTAACTAGTCAAGTTACGAACTATTTTTAAAATGTTTATGAATTTATTAATTTATAAAAACAGGATGAAATAAAATATAATACTTTATAGGTAATTATTTTTTTTTCTACAGTATTTTCTTTTTAATGTACATTTTCTTTTAATTTAAAATAGTGTCTTTTTAATTGTAATATATCTATCTATGAGAGAGAGGGAGAGAGAGTTTTTTATTTTTTGGTCTGTGAGAGAGAGAAACATGCGGTGTCGTGTCATAGTGTCGTGACAACTTTTGGTATGAATTTTTTTTGGCTAGCTCCTAGCGTCAGTCGTAACTGTTCGTAACGCCCGAAAGGGAACTTCGTTCCAACAACCCCTTATTTATTATGTTACCTAAGTTGATGTGGACTCAGGGGGATGAGGTTAGATTTAAGGATAGAATTAAACAAGAAATACTGAAGAAGAGTTGGGAGGAACTAGGTGAGGATGAAAACGTAGTAAGTGTGGGGATATGGGATTGTGAAGCTTCTATTGAAAAAATAAGGGACTGTATAAGACATGCTTCGGAAAGGGGAGGGCACTGTATAATTGCTAAGAAGCAGGTGGCTTTAAAAAATAAAAGTCCATGGTTTGACTGGGAATGTAGAAAAATGAGATCAAAAACTTTCAGTATGTTAAATCTGGTTAGAAAATTCAAAACTACGGGATCTAGGGAAGTGTATCTAAAAACCAAAACTGAATATAGAAATCTTTGCAGGGTGAAAGAGAAGGAATACTTTAAAAATTTGATAACACAGTTCAATAATGTTAAAGATTCACGTAACTTCTGGTCTGTAGTGAAGCATTTTAGGAAGGGTGTCAAGACGGTGAGTGGTGAAATTCCTGCAAATCAGTGGGTGGAGTATTTTAGCACGCTTTATAACCCTCCTCAAATTGCGCCTTCTGTTCAGTATGCCCTTCCATTTGTTCGCGATCAATTTCTGGATGCTGGGTTTACTATGGTAGAATTGAAACAGGTATTAAATAAGGCTAAAAAAAATAAGGCACTAGGATTTGATAGAATTCCAAACGAATTTTTCAAAGAAGCTCCGGATGAATTACTAGGCAAGTGTTTGTTGATTTTTAATAAAATATACAGGACTGGTATTGTTCCCAAATCATTCAGAGAGTCAATTGTTTACCCTCTCTACAAAAAAGGGGATGCAAACTTAGTAACCAATTATAGAGGGATATCATTCATGGATGCGATTTCAAAATTATATACAGGTCTTTTACTAGGTCGTTTAAGTGCGTGGGTAGAGGAAGAAAATATTCTAGGAGAATTCCAAGCTGGTTATAGACAGGGATACTCAACTGTTGACAATTTGTTTGTCCTGACAAGTTTGGTTGACATTAAATTGGCGCGTAGCAAAGGTAAGCTTTACAGTGTTTTCATTGACTTTTCGTCTGCATTTGATACAGTCGTACCTGATGCCCTTCTGTACAAGTTGAGCTGTATGGGAATCTCTAGTGCATTCTTGACTACAGTGCTTGGGTTGGCTAAGAGCAGAGAGTCCAGCGTCTGGTGTGGTAAGGGAATTAGCGAGGCGTTCGGAGCGGAGATGGGAGTCAGGCAGGGATGTATTTTAAGCCCTCTTCTTTTTTCTTTATTTTTAAACGACCTTTGGAATGAAATAGGACATGGGTGTTGGATTGACAGGACTAATATCAGATGCTTAGCCTACGCAGATGACCTAATTCTGATGGCCGATACTGGAAGAGATCTTCAGAAAATGTTAAATAATTTACAAATATTTTGTAGTACCTGGAATTTAACAGTCAATTTGTCAAAATCAAAAGTGATTGTGTTCAGGAAGGGTGGTAGTCTGACGAATGTAGATAGATGGTACTATGGTAGGCAGCCTATAGAGGTAGTCAAGTCCTATACATACTTAGGGGTACAGCTCACTCCAGCTTTATCATATGCAGCACATTTTAAGGAAAGGGCAACAGCGGCTAAGTCCGCCTTGCATGTATGGTTGGAAGTTATTATAAAAAAGGAAGGGGTTAGTTTTGAAGCAAAAACAGCGGTATTTAATGTAGTGTGCAGATCAATTTTGTGTTACGGTGGCCAAATCTGGGGCTATAAAAAGTATGATGTACTAGAAAAAGTTTTGCGTACTTTTGTTAAAAAGGTCTTTGGTCTAGCGTACAATACTCCCAACTATGTTATTGCCCTGGAAACCGGACTAAATTCAATATTTTCCTACACCTTGAAGCTTCATCTGCTATATATTAAAAAAGTGGTAGCCATGTCAGAAAATAGGTATCCTAACATATTGGCTAGGCAGGTGGTCGGAAAGAATATATCGTGGTATAAAGGAGTGAAACAATTAGCAGAAGATTTAGGAGTTCTTTTACCACCTGGGTGGACTGGGCTAAGGGAATGGGCTGGCAGAATTAAAGAGTTGCAGGATAGGGTGCTTAGTAAAGAGATGGAAATTTGGAGGAGAGAGGCAGATTCGGCCAGGTATCATCTGTTGTACAAACAACTTAATTTCAATATGGGACAGTACACCTACCTGAAGGAGGGCGTTAGTCTGAGGGATCAGAGGTGGGCCATCAAATTGCGAGGCGAAGGTATCGACTTAAATAATAAGCCGTGGATTGAGGGACGGGTGCTGATGTGCTCCCTCTGTAACCTTAGACAGGTCGAGGATGTAATTCATTTTGTGGGGGTCTGTCCGGTCCTGGGGGAGTTGAGAAAACGATGGCTAGGGGACGATGTCCTCTCAATCGGCGAGGTCAGAGTCTGGCTGAATGGCAAGGATTGGGTTAGGCTGGGGGGGTATGCCTCGGAGGCATGGAAACTCAGGTGGAGCCTTGTACAGGAATTCAATTACAATAATTAAAATTTAAAAATAATTTAGAGTTTTTTGAATGTTTATTTTTTCTCTTTTTTTTTATTTTTAACTTTGGCCCAAATTCATTTTTTGTTGGTAGTTTATAAATGTGCCGATCCAAGCGGACGGTCCAGAAGGGCCATGCTTATTATTGCTTTTGTAATTATTTAAAATGATTTTGTTTAACAAATATTGAATAAAGCTTGTTATTATTATTATTATTATTATGTTGGATGGATGATTTGTAAAAAATTATTATTCTGAATATTTTAATTGCCTTAGGAATAATACTAAATATTCATAAAACAAAATATTTTATTAAACATATGATGCAGAATAATAACCTTTTTGGAAACAATTTATATTTTAACAATGCACTTATGCAAATTTTTGTTCAAATTACCCATATTGTTTCCAAATTTTGGCCCAAATCTATAAATACCCAAAGAGACGTAAACAAACTGATCCATTTAAAATATTCACTAATTTAAAAAAACATGCACTTAACATTCGAATAAAATTGGACAGTCAATATAATCTATTTTCTAACATCACTTCTATTAATAATTATTATTGGAAATTAGAGTAAGCCAGTTTTTAGATAAATTTAAGGGTAGATATGTTAAAGGAACTTTTTTTTCTGTATAAAGTGAAAATATCTCGTCTAAATTCACTAAATCATTGGTCAAAAGTCTTAATGGACATTTTATATCCAAGTACCTCAATGCCATTAAAGTACATTTTGAGGAAATACACCCTCAACCAAATCCTAAATTCTTTTTTTTATCCAATATAATCTCCCTCAGTTTAAACACACTTATTCCAATGATCCTCCAGTAATTTTATAGCATCTCTGTAATGATTTTCCGGAAGTTCTAAAAAATATATTTGCATGGCTACAATAGCTTCTTCATTCGATAAAAAAAGCTTTCCACGAAGCACTTGTTTCAAGTATCTGAAGAGGTAATAGTTGGACCCAAATCGTTCGTTTAATTTAGCCATCATTAACAAACTTGTGTGAACACTTGCATTGTCTTGATGGGAAATGATTGTTTTCCTCTCTAAAACGGGTTCCTTTTCACAAACTTTTTTTATCCAACTCCTCCAAAAGGTTGCCATAATATTCAGAGTTAATTGTTTTACCTTTTTTAAGATAATCAATCATTAAAACCTCTGTTACATTCCAAAAACACCTTTTTTGCCGATCGTTCTAACTTCATCTGTTTTGGAGCGAAAGAGCCAGCTTTAGTGCAGTCTAAACGTTGTTTCTCTATCATGATGATAGATCCAAACCTCATCTATAGTTATAAAATGACGTACAAAATCGGTTTTATTCTATTTTAAATACTCCAAATTCACTCAAAAATTTGATTTCGGTTTAGTTTTTGTTAAATTGTCAACGAATGCGGCACTAACTTTCCTAGCAGCTTTTTCATACGTAATTCTTCGTGTAAAATATGGAGTACTCGTTCATCTGGGTTCAGCAATTTCACGTTTAGTCAAACTTTTGTCTTTATAAAATATATCATAGACTTGCTCAATGATTTCTGGTGTTGTTGCATTTTTTAGACGTCTACTATGTGGTTCATTTTCAATCCATCGGGCGACAGTTAAAAAACAAGGAGCAGATTTAACCATTTTGTATAAATTTCTGTTGCTGATAAACACATCAACTTCAAATGGTTTGTAACAAAGAATGAATAAACAGATCGAAACAGAGTTTTTTATGTATTATAATGGAAGATACAATAATAAAATAGCGTATAAATTTTAATTCCTCTAGTGATTAATAGGTGTCACTTTCAAAACTTTTCAACTTTACTACTTCACATCTCTTCCTCATCCCCAATACCCACACTACACCTTTGAATGTAAAGCTGTTCCAGATTAAAAACGATAAACATCGAAAAAAAATCGGATCCAATTAGAAAAAATGAGAAAAAAATCGCAAAAATTTGAAAAAGTCCAAATTACTAATAATTTAAACTAAATAATTGTAGTGCCTTTGTAATGGAGACAGGAAAATGTAATGAGCAGTTTTGCAATTGTATAAATGACTAAGTGTTTACACTAAAGAAGAGTACGAACAATATTTTAATTACAATCTTTTTTTTTTGTCGCCAAAAGAAATAATAATAAATATTCATTAAAGAAAAACGAAATATTAGGCTTGTGTTACAAGGGTATTAACCTTATGAAAAAATTTAAAATTTTAACAATTCATAAAAGTAAAATTGTATTCAAATTATATTGTTTCCAAAATCTATAAACACCCAAATAACAAATATTCCGTATTTTTTAAAAAATTATGCATTATACATATATTTTTAATTGAGTGCATATTTTACATTTCGAACTTAAAGTCTATATTATATAATTTTTTTACAATCCATTTTCTGAAATTACTTCAATTAATATTTAATTAACTTAAGGCAATGTTAGGGTGAAAATGGCACTTTAGTAAAAACAAAAAAAGTATATTTAAAAAAAAACTAGTGTGGCAGTCAGTGGGACTGCCAGCAGAAGTTATACTTCTATGCACGCGCATGGATTCATAAATTTGTATGCGAATGATTTAGCAATCTCATTATATGATATTCTTGGTAAGCGACCCCAAAAACCTCCTAGTACCGTGTGCACACTCTTTTTGTATCGAATTTGCATAAAATTCCTGGAGACGAGGTCCGTCTTAAGCTCCAGGTGTTTCGAACAACATCGCCATTATTATAATCCTATTTAGGGACTCAAAAAACCACCGAGTACCAAGTGTGCACTGAATTCGTACAGAATTTACATAAAACCCCAGGAGAAGAGGTTAATACCCTAGACACCAAGTGCCGCGGAGACTTTCGGAATCGTGATATTCGTGTTCAGCGACTCCAAAAACCCCGAGTATATAAATTGAACCCATTTTCAGCAATACTTACTGAGTTGTAAGTATTCTCTCTATTGTCTGCTCGGAATGTACTTTTCGAATGCAGAAATACAATTTCCATTTTTACATTATAAAATATAGCGACAAATGTCCTAATAATTAAACGAATCCAATGCAAAAAAACGTATTCCGATCCATCTTACGTTACAAAATTCGGAGGTTTTGGTGCTTTATTTTCTCGACTATTCGTAAAAACTCTGTTTATGTAGCCAACAACATCAAAAGTATAGTGCATGATATACTGCAACCATGTGACGGTATTTTAGACTACAATACAATACTCATTAGTAAATATTATCATTAATGTTATTAATATAAAATACTAAACTTAATATGTTAACTTACGTGACAGAATTATAAAATAATCTGTCAAATAATCATGTGGTCCGTCACTATGATATTCATACATTAGTTCAGACTGTTTTTTGTATATCTATCCCTTTTTAATGTACTGAATGTTGAAACGGTATTCAAAGGACTTATAGTTATGACTAATAACATGTGATAAATATTTCATCTTTGTTTTTACCGACCAATATACCTTATAAGTGTCTCTGTCTCTCTCTTACTCACACCATTACATATGTAATGATTTTTCCCATTTAACTGTACACAAATCTTTTCCACCGAGTGTATGAATAGAAGTATAACTTCAATAAAACTAATATAAATGGGTAAAATGGAACGAAAAAAGAAAATAATATAAAATAAGAAAACGAAAATACCGGAACGAAAAAAATAGGAATAATTGGAAGAAATAGAAAAAGGTTAAGTAAAAATGCGTGAAAAACAGGTAGTCGAGGAAATAAAGCACTAAAATCAACAAAACCTTCAAAATTTGTAAAGTAAGATGGAATGCAATTTTTTTCATTCGATTCGTTAGAGCGTCAAGACATTTTGTCACTATTTTTCATAATGGGAAACAGCATTTCTGCGTTAAAAAATTGCATTTGGATACTCTTAGCGACCCTAAAAAACTCTTATTTTGTATCGAATTCCTGGAGACGAAGTCCGTCCGGAGCACCACGTGCCTCGGAGCCTTAATATTCGTGTTTAGTGACCCCAAAAACCAACCAGTTAAAAAAGTTGACCTCACTTTCAGCAATACTTACCAAGTTGTAATTTTTTCTATCAATTGTCTGTTAGAAATGCACTTTTTAAATGCAATTTTTTTCTGAGCGAAATTCATACGTGAAATTATTTTTTTGTATGTTGTTATGAGTAGATTAAAGAAGAAATCGTAAAAACTTTTGCAGAATTCCGTAAAAAAAAACATTTTTTTTTCAAATTTGTACCCGATTTGACCCCTTAAAATTTTTTCTCACAATCCGAGATCGACCTCTATTTTATGTCTTCAGAATTTTTAATATCCACCATCTTCTTTGCCGTATTTTTCGTTTTCTTTCGTTTATTTTCTTTTTTTATAATAAAAATAACTTTAGCCAAATGTTATGGCCGATATAAACTCAATGTCAATATCCATCACGTCAATAATGCTTGCCTCTTTAGAACACACTAACTCAAACTCAAACTCACTCGCAAGCGTGTGGATACTGTGGATGGCGATGTTTGATTCCCTAAATCAAGCCAAACGTTTGTAGAGGTTTGGAGTTTGCGGCAAGTGCCAAACGTGCGGACGCGGCATTATAACAGAGGCATTTATATCGTAGAATAATGACTGAAGACATTTTGGAAACTTTGCGGTTTTGCAGTCTTTTAAATAATTTTGCTTGGTTTAAACTTTGTGTTTGTTGACTGGTAGAGAAATGGATAATGAGATTTTTGCCAATTTTTTAATTTTTGGCAAAACTTAATCAACTCTATTATAAAAGATTCCTTTTATGTCGTAGAATGATGACTAAAGACATTTTTAGAAGCTTTGCGGTTTTTCAGTCTTTTTAAAAATATTGCTCAGTTTAGATTTTATGTTTGTTGACCGGTAGAGAAACGCATAATGAGTTTCTTTGCTCATTTTTTTTTTAATTTTTTATAACAGATACCTTTTATATTGTAGACTGAAAAATTCACAATTTTAGAAGTTTGCGATTTTTCAGTCCTTGTAAAAAAATTCTCGATGTAGATTTTGTGTTTGTTGACCGGTGGAGGTCAAAGAACAAATGATGTATCAGAAGCCGCTAAGTAATACTTTCTATATTTGTCAATAATGTAAACAATAATATTATTTAATAAGTTTTCTTAGATGCATTTATTGATGATTCATTGGTACCTAACATATGTTGATCAGCTGTATTTGCCATAAATAAAATAGAAATGATTAAACTTGAGATTAAAAATTTTCTTTAGATTATTAATTTTTAGAATAACTACGCATTTTGTGATCATTTAAAGTCAAAATCATGATCCTTAATTGTAATTCCATCAAATAAAACAAAATCACGGCTCAATAGATTAAACCGAAACTTTGTGGAGTTTTTGTGGGCATATTAAACTGTAAAAGGAACATTTAACATTATTGCTTTTCTGGATATTTCCAACTTAGCACCTAATTTTCTCAAAAGCCACCAAAAAGTACTTTTTCTTGATTTTTTGAATTAAAACAACCAAGATTTCAAAAACCTCTTTACTTTTCATTCAAAGTTCTATTTTTTAACAAGTGTTCGTATTGAACTTTTAAAAGAAGCCTAACAAAACAAGTCATCCGAACCATTTAATGGTTAAGTTTAAAAAAATTAAAAGTTCGTAAACCAAAAAAAAGAAGTGAATAAATAGTTACACAGTTCGTGAAGTATGCTTTTTGCGCACTTCACGCACAGTTTCATACAATATTTTATCTACGATAACCAAATAAAAAAAGAGTGTGCGTGTAACCTTTACGCGCGATTGAAGTAAAACTTGTTGACGTACGTATCGGAAAATAAATATTTAATTACAATTCAATCATATTTATTGCCTATATACTTTACAAAAAAAATGAGATGTTATATTTATATTATTCATTAGAAATAGGAATTTGAAAGTTATCATTATTTTTTTTATATATGAAATAATAGGTTTATGATAACTAAAATGTGAAACATAGATTTTAGTCTATAAATACCATTAATGTATTTGAAACCGTTTGACAATTTCATAAATAAATTTCGGAAATTTAAACTCCTCCCATAGCTGAAATTATACAGTTACTTCCATCAGAATCTTCCGTTAGAATCTACCCCTAGTCGTGCCTAAAGAAGTTTTGCTTCAATAATAGGTAAACAATATTAAAAATATACACACATTACGTTTAGAATGTGTGATTTTGTAGCTGTATCTACCTTATTGTAATACATCACAACACAAGAGCCTTCGACAGTTAGATAACCATTTCATTTTGTAGCATTTTATAGCATATTCCATAAAATTTAAAATCCTGAGTTAAGTTTGTTTCCTTCACGTCTACGAAGGATCTGTTATTGGTGGTAAAAGATCAGCCATCTTGGTTTTATGGCCTTTATGGCTACCTAACCAAACCTAAAATAAGTATAAGAAAGTGTTAAAATATTTTGAATATTATTATTTTATGAACAAAAACGTGCAACATGCTTCTTTACTCAACTTAAAGATTCCGTATAAACAATTATTTACTATCATAATATGTATGTATGTATATAAACTTACTTAATCAAATAATAATGAATGTGGCTATCTCGTCATTTTTCTTCAAATCTTTCTGGCGCTTATAATATCCCCTTTGACGTTCACAATTTCTTTTTCTTTTTAGCTCTGTAAGTCTATAAAACAAAAATAGCTAGGTATAAATAATAGGTATAAATAATTAGGTATAAATAGTGTAATTACACACCAAAAATAAAATTTATGCATATAAAGTACCTACCTATTCACTCATTTTCAATCAATATTTTTTCATCACTTTCTTCATTAATAAATCCACATTGTTTATTCATATTTAATACAAACACTTTATACACAAAAAACTATTTATATAAAGGAATGTATTTCGATTGACAAGATGATCAGCTGTCAATTCATACAATTACAGATTTAATTTTATTTAATATAGGAGGCAAAATCGCATGAGCGCCGCCAAGATTATTTTCAGGGGGTGCATCTGCATCTACACACTATTATGATCTAATATATATATATAGAATGTAGAATGATTTGGACAGCAACCGCGACGCCTTTAGTTTTTATTCAAACAATAATTTAATAAAAAAAATTAAAAAATATATAATTTTCTGGTAAATTCAGGTATTTTCTTTCATAGCAGGGGGGTGCAAGCGCACCCTCTTGCACCCTGCTGCCGGCGCCCATGCAAAATCGTGTCAGTATTAGGTTTTGTTTCCGGTTTCTGTTATTAGAATGACGTCACGTCCGTTAGAATAACTTTTTTACTCCTAGTGTCGCTAAAGAAGTTTTACTTCAAAAATAATTACAAGAAAGCAATTTATTTTCAATTCATTTACAAGATACTAACAAAACTAATGCTCTCATAGCAACACCATGGTAACGCGAATGCTAAGGATATTTGATTATATGAAGGTGTGTCAAAAACAGTGCGAAAAAGTAAACCCATTTAAAATACATTGTTACTTCACACACACTTTTAATCCTTCACGCACTGCTGTCTTATAATGACAGTTTTTACGAACTAAAAATTGATACATAATATGAGGTAGAGTAGATAAACATCTTTTCGGTATTTGCTTAAAACGTTTTTATCGTAAAATATCAAAATTGAAAACAAAAGCTTTAACATGATTTTTTTAAATTTCAGTACGACCATTTTTAAGGCAACTACAGGCACTTAAAAAATTGGTTAATTGGTCTTAAAATTTTCCAAAAATTATAAAATTACAAAATGTGATCCGTATTCATCTGTTGACTTTTTGAAAATGCAATACTGCAACACTTCATGTTATCAAAGCGATATCTAAGCATAAATTTAGTAAAATACTAAATTTTTTTTTTATATTACTTTATAGTAACCAATAACGATTTACACCCAAATTTTTATAAAAAGTTAATCAAAAGATTATAAGAATTAAAAAAAAAATAGATAACATACCTTTTTTTCTTCAAAATCTTTAAAAATAAAATCCAAGACCAGCCAGAGAAATTTGAGAACGAGCTGTCTTTTAGAAGACCAGTACCATTATTCGCGAAATCAAGAATGAGCGAAAAGTAAACAAAGCGACGTGCTATCAACCACTAACCTCACAAAACGAGTTGTTGTCTTAATATGCACCCACCGTACTAGCGATATCGATATAGTATTCTCTAGTATACGACATTAAACTTGGCGCAGAGAAATTGAAAGTAACTTTTGGATGTAAACACAGAAATAGAAGGTGTACCATACAAAAAAGAGGGGATAATGAGGGTTATTATCAAGCAGTGCATAGCAGGTTCCATATCGGAGACCTTATTAATTTTAAATACGCATGGATGATTTTTTATAAATATATAAATACTAGCTGACCCGGCGAACTTTGTACCGCCTAACAATGATGTTTTTTTACCATTTTTTTAAATTTGAGGATTTTGTTTTGTATTTTTTGTTTTCAAAGTTTGTCATTTTTATCATATTTTTCCGTTACTTTATTATATATTAAATACGCCACCTTACGGTGGCGTCATAGTAATTGGTTTAAGTTTTGCTCTTTTAAATATATGAGGTATCAACTTCGCCAACTGACGATGGCGTTATAGTACCTAATTACGTAAGAATTGCTGTTATAAATTTATAAGATTTTAACTGCGCCACCTAACAGTGGCGTCATAATACTTAATTTCGTAAGAATTGGCTCGTTTAAATATATGAAATATTAACTACGCCACCTTGCGGTGGCGTCATAGTATTTAATTAGGTAAAAGTTCTTATTTAAATAAATGAGGTATTAACTGTGACACCAAACGGTGGCGCCACAGTACTTAGGGCGGTAGGGAAGTGCAGTGAAGGGGGGATTGATGCGAGAGCTTGAGTGTCTGACCGCTACTAGGCTACTAGGCAACGGGTTAAGTTGGTTGTGAACGGTCCCCTGGGGTCATCAGGCGAAACCCCCTTGTAATTAGCCTAACCAGGTGGACCATCCCTTCCCTAGCTTCTCGTTGGACTCGTATGGATCCATCGTATGAAGACGTAGGTACAGTCAGGGTTCTGCAGGCAAATCTCCAACATGCAAAGGCTGTATCGGCCATAGTGTGTCGGAGATTTGAGAGAAAAGGCGTGGAGGTAGCCATCCTACAGGAGCCATGGCTATACGGAGGTAGGGTTGCAGGCTTAAAACCGCAACATAGTGAGTTAATATATGACACAAAGGCGTGCCTAAATACTGTTTTCTAAAACAGTTGGATGTAAGCTAATTCCAGTGCTATGCACTGGGGATTTTGTTGCAGCTATACTCTCAATATCTACGGAAGAAGGATCAGAAAGCTAATTGTCTATTCGCCGTACTTCCCTAGAGAGAACAAGGTTTGTCCTCCAGGCCACCTAATGGACATCATAAGCTACAGCTGGAGGGAAAACCCACCGTTGATCGTGGGGATCGACGCCAATGCTCATCACATAGCGTGGGGTAGTACGGACATCAACCCTAGAGGTGAGTATCTATTACAATTTACACTTAGTAACAGCTTACAGATATTAAACAGAGGCAAAAAGCTAACATTTGTAACAGTTTCGCGCAGGGAGGTCCTTGATATGATCCTCTGTACAAACAACATCTCCGACAAGATTGAAAACTGGCATTTATCGAACGAGCCGTCCGGGTCGGATCACAGGCATGTAGGGTTCAATATTGTCATCCCTAAAATGCAGAAATCCACGGAAAACGAATTGAGAGAACTATGTAAATTTCCTCAATGAAAATTTTGAGGGCAGAACGGTGTCACTAAGAGATGTGTCCAGTTTGGACCGGGAGGTGCACAGGTTAATCGAGGCTATTGGGTCAGCTTATCGTGAAAGCTGCCCGGAATAGACAAGGAAGTACACAAGAAACACTCTCCCTGGTGGAACGAACACCTGCAGAAGCTCAGGGCTCAGGTGAGAAGGCTGTTTAATAAGGCCAAAACCGTTCGTAACTGGAAAGAGTACAGAAAAAAATTCAATAAAGAAATCCGAAAAGCCCAAAGAAACTCCTGGAGGAGGTTCTGCTAGGAAGTCCAATATACGTTTGGACTTCCCCGCAGAACCTCCGCCAGGATTCTCTTTTGGCTTTTCAGATTTCTTTATTTATATATAGATCGATAGATTTCTATTGTGTTATTTTTAAATAGGGTTGAAATTGCTTCTTCCAATAATTCGAATCATGTTTTGTATGATTTATGATTTATGGTGTTCTGAGAGATTTTTTTTATTCTTGGTGTACTTTTACTAAGTGACATAGAATTCCGAACACCCAGTAAACATATTTAAATATTCTCGATAGCTTCTTTGTGGCATAATAACATCTATTTACTTCTTTATTTGGGCATCTTTTTGTTTTAGTGGCAAAAAGATCCCCAAATAAAGAAGTAAATACCCAGTAAACATATTTATATTTAAATAATATTTTGACTAATTATTTAGAAAGTTCTACTTAGCCATTCTTTAAATTTTCAATCCCATCTAATTAAAATGAAACCGAGTTTAATTGTTTTTACATCTAATGATCGGTTCATGTTCGTTAATGCGTCTAGGCATGCATCTAATGATGTAATTAATATCTACTTAGGGTACCTCATTCCAGGCTACCTCTACTTTCACAAATGTTTGATGAAGTTGTTGTAAATTAAGTAGTCTTCTACCCATAATGTTCTATCGACGATAACTCAGGAGAACTTGGGAACCAGGGCCACACATCAATTTTAGTATGATCAAAGTAGTATTATGTAACTCTTGCTATATAAAGCCGGGCGTTATCTTGTTTGAAAATGGGGTTTTGGAGTGTCCTAAGATATGACATGAGATGAGGCTCCACAATTTCTTGGACATAATGTTGTGCATTCATGTTACCTTTGATGAATACTAGAGATGATCTAGACCCATAAGAGAATGCACCCCAACAAAAACTTTTCTACACCACTCAGAGCACCCAATATGGATGGTATGAAAAAAGTCCAAAATTTCTAATACGACAATAAAGACTTCGAATTTTAATAGAACTGCCAAACTACCACGTCATATAGACCAGAAAATCTATCGTTATTCGTAGCGAAAACGCTGGAGTAACTGGTTGATAGATAGGTATATAAGCGAGGAAATCTTAACGCAGAAGCCATTAAGTGATCGTCAATATGCATACTAGCGTTGGATGATTTTAACAAACTATTATCAAAGTCAATAGAACACAAAGAACTAGCCCTAGCAGCATTCGTTGACAAAAAAGGAGCCTTCAGTAATGTGGGACATGAGCCAGTACCAACGCACTCTCAAGGAGGAAAGTTCCCACTCCAATATGCGAATTAATTTATGCCAACATAACGCATAGGATCGTAATGTCCAAGTTAGGTATGGCGTCTATTGAAGTAAGAGTGAGAAGGGGCTGTCCACAGAGAGGAGTACTACTGTGGTCAGCACTTGTGGATGACCTTTTTAAGAAAATCCTCTACGAAGGATTTCGCAGATGGTCTGGCCATAATTGTTCAGGGAAGGTTTCTGGCCATAGTTTCTGTGTAAAGAAAACTAAAGTGAAATTAGTCATGTGGACGTGTTCAAATTTACCTAAAGGAACGGTGAATAATTAATTATAGTGATTAATTTCTCAGTATTGAAATATTTTAACAAATTTTGTAGAAAAAGATACTCTGAATTACTCGTTTAGAGCCTTTAATGCCAGGATGCGTATTTATTCAAATACTTATTTTTGCAACGTGGGCGGATTACAGGTTTTAAGTTTCATATACTAATTTCTGATTACTACATATGTAGTAATGTAAATTTTTTAAAAGCTTAATGTGGGTAAAAAGGCAAAAAGTATTAGGATCTTCATTGGCTTTTTTCAATTAAAAATTATGTAATTTAATTTACTTTTATTTAATTTGCTTAATGTGTTGTAATTCGACTAATAGAATAGTTTAATAAATAATTGTTTTTTTATCTTAAATTATTGTTTGGCAACATGTACCTTCATTGTGTAAGAAGTTAAAGTATTGTGATTATTTTTTTTTACAATATTAAATTGAATTGAAAAAAGTTATCATATAAATCCTTAGTTTATTTACCTCTAAAATTTACGGTGTTAATGTATTAAAAATTTTTAATGTAGATTATGCATAGTGCACTTTTTATTAAATATTTATGTTTTACTTTACGTTTATTATTTTGAAAATCGAAAATTAATATTCAAGAAATGACTGTCATTATGCCCTTTTCACCTTAAAAAATGATAATTATAAAATTATTAATATCTTAATTTCCAATTTGCTGTAAATCTATGTGTATAAAACTTTCAAATAATTATGTTGGATTTTACTTTTACATGTTTTATTAAATTTTCTATTTTAGCAGTTTTATGTACTCATAAGGAGGCTCAAGAGGTGAAATCCAAAGAAAGCACAAGAAGCAAGTCTGTGGCAAGTATCCAAAGTTCTTCAAGGTCAAAAAATACTGGAGCGTCATTAGCAAATGTTCGTAGAAAACAATTGAAAGCGTAAATTGAAGCTGATGAACGATTAGCAAAAATTCTAGAGGAGGAAGAAGAGTTCATACGTAGGAATCAAAAACTAGAACAGGATTTAAAGCGACAAGAAATGGAACAGGAAAAAGAATTTATGCGCAGAAAATTTGAAAATGAAAAAAAGAAAATTGAAAATGCTTTACTTTTAAAGAAGACAGCTATCGAAGAGGAATACGGCAGTAGTAAAGCTTCTGAGGTAACAAGCTATTTTGAAGAGGTAGATGTTAAAGAATATCCAGCCAGTAACAAAGTGAGAGATTGGTTAGGCAAAAGTAAGTTGGAGAAAGCTCAGGATGAATGTGAAAATTCAAATTTAAGGTATGACATGCACACATTTTTAGCTAGACAAACCATTGATAAAGATTTACCTTCTTTTTCTGGGGATATTAAAGAATGGTCTAATTTCTACAATCAGTACTTATCTACTACTAAATTATTAGGACTTTCAGAAGAGGAAAATATATGTCGGCTTAGAAAAGCGTTAAAGGGGGATGCAAAACGATCTGTTGAAGGCCTATTACTAACAGCTTGTTTACTTTCTGAAATAATAAAAATTTTACAAAATCGATTTGGCAGATCTGATATTATTGTTAAATCATTGATTATAGAGGCGAGAAATTTGCCACAAATTAAACCGAATGAATTTTCTAAGCTAATAGCATTCTCAGACACAGTATCTAATTTAGGTTTAACTCTAAAATCTTTAGGCATGAAAAACCATATGGGCAATCCTCAACTGTTAGGTGATCTGCTCCAAAAATTACCATGTAGCATGCAGCTAAGCTGGGGAAAGAAAATTTCAAAGAATAAAGACAGTTTATCCCAGGATTTAGAAGATTTTCGAGAATGGTTAATGGTTGAAGCAGAAGGAATAAGTTACACACAATCACTTTAATTGTAGTCTAAAGACAGATTTTAATGCAGGCCCAAAAGACAAATTTAAAACTACTTTACTTACAGTTGACAAATCTAAACCTGTAAAAAGAAAATGTTTATTTTGTAATGATTGTCACGTAATTGAGCAATGTACCAAATTTAAAACTCTAAAATCTGATGATAAATGGACTTACATTAAGAAAAATAACATTTGTTTTTCATGTTTAAAGGGTAGCCACCGAATTAATCAATGTAAAAGTCGCAGACAATGCGGAACAAATGGATGCGAGAAATACCATCACTTCTTGCTGCATAATGACCAGTTCAAACAAAGATGTATGGTAGAGCAAGGTACATCTACTGAAGAAGCTACAGAAGCTGGAATCATAGCGCATACTGAGGGTATTTCTAGAAATGAAGTTCTCTTGAAGGTAGCACCCATAAAATTAAAAAATGGCAATTTAGTAATAGAAACTTATGCTCTTTTGGACGAGGCATCTACTGTATCACTTCTTGATGAAGAGATTGCTCAAAAGCTAAATTTGGATGGAAGGGAATCAAAACTTTCTCTTAAATGGACGGATACAAATTTAAAACAATTAGATTCTAAAACGGTAAATTTGCAAATTTATGGCCACGACGGTGAAATTTACAATTTGCAAAATATATATGTATACAGTACCAGATCTAGATTTGCCTGTTCAGTCTATAAATGCTAAGAAATTTATGGAAAAATGGCAACATTTGCAGAGTATAGATTTTAAAGGTTTTAAAAATGCCAAACCTACATTTCTGATTGGACAAGACAATTGGGACCTGATAGTAACAAGGGAAATTGTTGAGGGTACCAAAAATGAACCTGCTTTGTCAAAGACTAAGCTAGGTGGGATTTTACATGGAAACACATTACCTTAAACTCCGTAGGGAAAATTTCAGGACTACTTGCCGCCAGTATTTTCTTCCTAATCGTGTGTTTTACGAATGGAACACTTTGACTGATGAAATTGTTTCTGCTACTAATGTAGATCGTTTTAAAATTTTGTTACATAGTATTTAGTTCACTATTAGCTAGTAATAATTTTGTTATCTTGTATGTAAAGAGTTTTATAGGAACTTAGTTCCTCAACTCTTATCTTGTATTATAATAATAATAATAATAATAATAATAATAATTTAGAAATAGATATGATGAAAATATCATTCTTCATACGAAGCATGAAACAAATGACATTTTACATGAGGAAGTAAAATATTTTTTTACGACTGAATCTTTCGGTGTAAAACTGCCTGAAAAAGAAATTTCAGAAGAAGATGAAAGGGCGAAGAAGTTGATGGATCAATGTACAGTAAGATCAGGTGATCGCTGGAAACTTGTCTGCCATGGAAAGAAGACCATCTGATACTTCCTGAAAGTAGACTACAAGCTGTCAAACGTTTAGAATTTATAAAAAGGAAAATGTTAAAAAATGAAGAATATAAGAAAGTATATCAGCTAAAGATTGAAGAATATCTTGAGAAGGGATATGCTAGATAAGTTTCAGAACAGGAAATTAAAGAGCAAAATCAAAATGTTTGGTATCTACCACATTTTGGGGTAGTGAATCCCAATAAGCCAGGAAAGTTTAGATTTGTCTTCGACGCCGCTTCAAAATGTGAAGGTAAATGCCTTAATGACTTTTTACTTAAAGGACCCGATCTTTATAACTCTTTGGTAGAAATAATATGGAAATTTCGCCAAAAATATGTTGCCTTTTCATCAGACATCCGGGAGATGTTTCACCAAGTTAAAATTAGAAGCGAAGACCAAACAGCTCAAAGATTTTTATGGTATGATGATTTAAAGCAGTCGAAACCATCAACATATGCCATGAATGTTATGATTTTTGGCGCTGTATCATCACCATTTGGAGCTCAGTATGTAAAAAATAAAAATGCTCTTGAATTTAAGCCTGAGTATCCTGAAGCTGTTGAAGGTATAATTTATAAACACTACATGGACGATTATTTAGAAAGTGTAAATTCGCAGGATGAAGCTATAAAATTAATAAAAGAAGTGATTATGATTCATGAAGCAGGGGGATTTGACTTAAGAGGATGGGTCAGTAATTCTCAAAAGGTAATGGAAAAAATTCCTCTGGACAAAAGAGCAGTGGAAAAGATTATGTCAGATAGTGAAACAAGTATGGGCACACAAAGAGTCTTAGGTTTAAAATGGGACCCCCACAAAGATACACTAAACTTTTCTACAAATTTTCATAAAGTATCAAAAATTATTTTAACAGGAGTCAAAGTACCCACCAAAAGGGAAGTACTGCAAGTTGTCATGTCTTTATTCGATCCCTTAGGACTTTTGGGAAATTTTGTTATTAGGGGAAAAATTATTTTACAAGATATCTGGCGCAGTGGTATTACCTGGGCCGACGAAATAACACCTGAGTTATTCAAAAAATGGAAAAAATGGTTATTAGCCTTTGAATACCTTCAAAATTTGAAAATTCCAAGACATTATGGATATAAAGATGGTTATGTAGTACATCTTCACATATTTTGTTACGCAAGTTCACAAGCATTTGCAGCTGTAAGTTATTTTACCTTTAATAAGGAAGAGGAAGTAATTGGTACAATTTTGATAATGTCTAGGACTCAGGTAACCCCTTTAAAACCTATAACTATTCCACGCGCAGAACTTCAGGCCGCAGTTATGGCAAGTAGGTTGAAAGTAAGTATTTTAAAGGGACATTCTTTGCCAGTCACTAGGACATTTCTATGGACAGACTCTAAAACTGTTCTTTCTTGGATAAAATCTGATGCACGTAAATTTAAAACTTTTGTTTCAAACAGAGTTGCAGAAATCCAAGAAAAGACTAACATTCACGACTGGAGATGGATTCCCACAAAATTAAATGTAGCTGATGAAGCAACTAGGGACCAGGATGAAATAAATCTAACTACAAGTAGCAGATGGTTTAATGGACCTAGTTTTCTTGGTGATGGTATGGAAAATTGGCCTAAAGAAGCGAATAAAGATGTTCCCAATGATAATGTTGAGGTAAAAGTAGAAACTATATTACTTATAAAATCCAAGGATTTAAATGTTTTACCAAATCCCTCAAGATTTTCAAACTGGATGAGGCTTATTAGAAGTACAGCTTATATGTTAAAATTTATAAGTATTGTTATAGAAGATAAAATAATTACTTTGCTTAGAAAACAAGAGGATTTTAAATTATATATTAACAAAATTAAGAGCAGGAAGAACAAAATTTCAAGAGAGTTGTCAGTGAAGGATTTGAAAGAAGCTGAAAATATGTGGTGTAGAAAAATTCAAGAAGATTGCTTCAAGGAGGAAATCCATACACTAAAATTAGGTAAAATTTTGTTAAAGGATAGTAGATTATATCAGTTATCTCCTTATTTAGACAATGGTGTAATAAAATTATCAGGCCGCATAGATAAATCACCAATTCTCAACACTGATATAAAAAGACCGATTATTTTAGATTCACGACATTTAGTCACTAAATTATTAATCGATTATTTTCACAGAAAGACAGGACATGGAGGAACAGGGATTGTTTTAAATGAATTACGCCAAAGATATTGGATTCTACAAGCAAGAAAGACTGTTACAACCATATGTAAACAGTGCATGTTTTGTAGAAAAAGAAGGTGTAAGCCAAAGGTGCCAGAGATGGGACAATTACCAATATATCGTGTGGATATGCCAAAAAGGGTTTTTACTTTTGTTGGTATTGACTATTTTGGGCCCCTTATGGTAAGAATTGGACGCAGAACAGAAAAAAGGTATGGTGTACTTTTTACCTGCCTTTCAGTACGTGTAGTACACTTGGAATTAGCGGATAGTTTAAGTACCGATTCTGCCATTCTCGCCCTAAGAAGATTTATAGCTAGAAGAGGTCAACCTAAATTAATAGTAAGTGATAATGGCACGAATTTTAGAGGAGCAGCTAGAGAACTACAAGAAGCTATTAAGGACATTGATGAGAAGCTAGTTACCGAATTTTGTTTAGGACAAGAGATAGAATGGAGATTTCTGCCTCCAGCAAGTCCAGCCATGGCTGGAGCCTGGGAAAGAATGGTAAGGACAGTTAAAACAACTTTGAATGTCATAATGAAAGAAAGAACGCCTAAACCAGAAGTACTTCTCACTTTGTTACATGAAGTCGAACATATTGTAAACAGCAGACCTCTGACATATGTTTCGTCTGATGAGGAAGACCCTGAGAGTCTTACTCCCAATCACTTCATTCTTGGGACATCCAGTATAGCAAAGTCGCCTGGTGTATTTGAAGAAAAAACTTGGAATTTAAAGAAAGAATGGAAATTGTCTCAAATATTGGCTGAAAAGTTCTGGAACAGATGGGTAAAAGAATACGTTCCTACTTTAGCTAAAAGAAGCAAATGGTTTGAAAATAATGCCAATTTGCAAGTAGGGGACATGGTGATACTGATGGACAACCAATTGCCACGAAACAGCTGGCCACTGGGAAAAATAGTCGCCACCTTTCCAGGGAAAGACGATAAAGTTCGAGTGGTTGACGTAAAGATGAAGCATGGAGTTTACAGAAGACCAACTTCAAAAATATGTAGGCTGGATCTACTAGAAATGAGTTAGTCGTGAAGATTTCACCAGGGGGGAGAAATGTTGGATTTTACTTTTACATGTTTTATTAAATTTTCTATTTTAGCAGTTTTATGTACTCTTGTAATGAATGACCCTGTATTTTAAAAATGTTGCTAGGATAAGTTTGTTGTTGTCAATTGATATATGTTTGATTAATAGAATTTTACAAAAAGTCACAAGTTGCAATCATTTTGTCTTGAATTATATTTTTATAGAGAGATTTTGCTGATCCTTCAGCTGGATCTTATTATCATACTTTATAGGTAAGCAAGACATAACAAATTAGATATCAAAGATCAAAGAATATTACTATTCTAACGCTTTACAAGTTTTTGAAGAACATTTTCAAAGACAATGACCGTTCAACTAAAAAGAAACAACTACTTCCCGGGCTATATGCCCCGACGGATATTGGATTACACTTCAAAGTCAAACGGGGTTGGCATATCTAATAGATAATTTAAACCAACCATTCTGATTTGCAGTTAGAAGGGATAACATAACTTGTAGACCGGTTTCGGTGTATTTGCACCTCGTCAGTACAAGGTATATGTTATCCGTCAGCGAGCTTAAAGCATATAGCCCGGGAAGTAGTTGTTTCTTCTTAGTTGAACGGTCATTGTCTTTGAAAATGTTTTTCAAAAACTTGTAAAGCGTTAGAATAACAATATTCTTTGATCTTTGATATCTATTGGTAACACGCTTTATTAAATACGACAATGTTACAGTTTTCTGTAATAATACTTTCAAATAATTATTCGTTATAAGATTATTAAACGCAACTGTTAGTCCAGTCTACCAAAGTAAAAGCGAGGTATAACATCCGAATTCTTTGAAGAGGCCTCAATTTTTATAAAATTTTGGAAAGCTCTACTTACTTTTCATATCCAAATTTACCTTCTTCAAAAAAACTATAAAATTGGAAATTAAAGAATGTTATAATATTTTTAGGTCTAGAATTAAAGTTTTCTGATGCTTCATTGCACGATTTATCATTTTTCGACCCCGAGAAAGGGAAAAATCACACATCGGTGTAGGGTATTTTGTTTTTTGAGGTATTTCCTAGTTACCTACTGCTAAAATTTCAAGGAAATCGATGTGTTTTCAAAGAATTTGGAGGAGACAACCTTGGAAGACTGGACTATATTTTGTAAATATTACAAAAAAATCACGCCTGTCTATTAATTAAATCAAGTCCTATGTTTGAAGTAGCACATCACTAACGACTACTTTTTGTTACTAGGTTAAGGTTTATGAAAGTGTTATTAAGTATACAAAAAATATAATTATCACTAATTCTTAATAATTGTATATTTTTGGATCAAATAAATATAATTGTTTTATTGTAGATACATTTTCACCGTGGTCACTTTCTATAAATCTTAATATAGTTTTATAACAGTAATTTAAGAGTTTGTATATAAAAAATTAAGATTAAAGTGAAATATTTTGTATATAAGTAATACGTGAATTTCTTTAACTCTTCGAAATATTTTTATCCAAAAAATTCTTTTAAACCTGTTTAGTTATAGTCTATTTGTTTGCAGTTGGCAGCACAGTGAATTCATTATAAATGCAAATCCTTCAAATCCCAAGCAAGGGTGGTTCATGAAAAATAACTAAAAATAGTATACATTTCTATTGAAACATAGTCATAGTTGTTATTTTTCAAAGAGTCCACTCTGTAATTAGGGATTAACTAACCCAAACATAATAGAAACCCTAGATAATATTGTCACAACAGGTAGCTGAATAGATCCCATGAGCGTAGAAACGAAGTTTTTTTAAAGCATAATTCAAATTAACATAAAAATTAAAAGTAAAATAAAAATATGCTACATATTAAAAAGTAAGAATTAATGCAAAAAGCACCTACTCCTTTAATTGTCGGCTTCCATTTCGTCGTATTCATCCGACAATGAGTCAGATTCGTTGCCTGGTCCGATAGGAATTACAATGGGTTCGAACAGTTCTTCAATATTGATATCAACACTCCACAATCGTTCTTCTTCCTTCTTCACATGGTTTATGGCATTGGTCCAATTTTTCCGTGTTACGTTTCCAAAAGAATTTATCAAAAATTGTCTAACGTCATTCAATTTAAAAGTTGTATTGTTTCTTGCCACCTCACCTTTTACCTGTACCCATATTAATTCTATAGGGTTTAATTGACAGTGATAAAGGAGCAAACGTAATACAGTTATTCCTTTTTCCTTCGCCATTTCGTCAATTACATATCTTTTATATTGTAATTTGTGGCGCTTTGCAATTTGCAGTAATTCCGTTTTCAGCATGGTGTCGTCAAAAGAAATATTCTTGCTGTGCAGCCACTCTTTAATATCTCCTTTTTTCCATGATGTCGTTGGTAACTTTTCTACCAGTTTTGAATGATAACTGGCGTTATCTAAGACAAACACTGCAGCACTTGGCAAAAAGTCCAATAGCTGGGAAAAATAATCTTCAAAAACATCAGAGGTCATTTCCTCGTGGTAATCTTTGGTTGACTTTGATACAAAGTCTAATAACCCATTTTCTACAAAACCATGTTCACTGCCAACGTGTGCGATTATTAGTCTGCGACCTCAAAGAGCATTTAATCCTGTTGAATATACCTCCAAAAATGCGTGACAGCAATTTGAAATATTGGTAACCATCCGTGCTTTAGAAACAGTGTGTCATTCATTTAACCATGTTTCATCTAAATAAGAGATAGTTCTTCCCTCGCTCCGAAACTTTTTAATACTTCTTAAGTATTGTCTTCTCCAGCAAATAATTTCTTCTGTCTCATTCAAAAATTTTCGTTTTTTATGCAACTCATACTTAAAACCAATTTCTTTTAGGAGTTTCCATAACGTATTTCGTCCAAATTTGGGAATCGTATCTACTTCTGCTATAACAGTCATTACTTTGTCCAAAGTCGGAATATCTTTATTTAAGTAGAAAGAATGGACTTGTCTTCTAATGATATCTCTATTAAAGTTATCGACCATAATGGACTTTTTTCCTACGTGTTTTTTTGGTTCACTAACATTTTCCTGTTTTCTCTCACTTAAAAATCGATAGATACTTCGTTCACTAACACCGGTCATATTGGAGCACCTAGTCACCACATCAGGAACAGTTGCTGATGCATCTTCATATATTAGTGCATCATGAACATTTAAAACAACAGTTTTTTCTCTTTGACAAAACGCACTTTGTTTTAAATGAGCCACTTGTACTGGAACAAAACTCGAACTTGACGCCATTTTCACTACTACCGAAAATGTTCTTGGAGTAAAATAATAAAAATATAGATCACAATATAAACCACCAACACTAACGAGTACCTATATTCTTATGTATTAGGATATAAACAAATCCTCAATTTATAGACTAATAACGTACCTGTTTTTGCAATTATACACATAGTGTTACCTTAATCCCCCTAACGACCACAATTATTCTCCTTAAAATCGAAAAACAAAATATTCTAAATATTTTATTATGACTACTTATCCCTTACCTAAGAAGATTAAAATATGATGATTAAAAGAAATTTCTTAATACCGATATAAATAAGTACGTGCGCTACTGATTTAGGGTCTTGTTTACAACATTTTACGATTTAATGACTTTTCTTAGCTGCCAACTCCAAACAAATGGACTTTAGTGATTAAGTTTTTATAATATATGAAGTAACCCAATATACAGTTCTTGTATAATAATGGTTAACATACACAGAACATATAATTTTTTGTTAAAGTAGTCGTTATTTTCGTCATAGTTGTACAAATCATAGCAATAAAGGCTCTAGAGTAGTAGGGAGAGTGGAGAACCCTGCGGCACACCTTGCTTTGAAGTAGGATTCTTGAATTTTGACCTGAATTGTCCTGTTATCTAAATAGCTTTTAATAAGAAACAGTGTTTGTTTTGAGCAATTTAGGAGCCATAAAGAAAGCCTTTGTGCCACACACTGTCAAAAGCTATGTTAATATCGAAAAATACTACCGCGTTAGTGTTCCCTTCCAGATTTGCCGTCTGGATATTTGATATAAATATGGAAACTGGATGTATTATCGAAAGATATTCTCTAAATCCGAATTGGTGGTTTGGTATTCTATGATCACATTCCTGAAGTAAAGAATTCTTTAATATATTTTCTGAATTTATTCCTATTACTGGTAGTGTCATGGGTCGATAATTTTGCACATCTTTATGTATTGAGTTGGGTTTAGGAATCGTTAGTAGTATACCATAGGTCTGTTCCAACAGACCAAAAAACCGTTCTAGAACTGTTACGAAACAACCCAGTACATCAAATGGTCTGCTGCGCAGTTCACGGGCGGTTCTAGAATGGTTCTTTGGTCTGTTGGAACAAACCTCATGTTTTCATTATAACAAAAAGTTGAAATATAAATATATAAGTACATATATAATAAATACACTAAAAAGATATTAACGTGCAAATATCAATTACTGTAATTAAGTAATTAATGTTCTATAATTAAAGTTGAGCCTAAAAATCTCATAAAGTTTAATATTTATGGTTTTATAAAAAAATTCCGTATTTCGATATTAGGAAAACCTATTAATTACATCACTATGTCAATATCATCAAAGATCACATTAATTCTATGGTGTCATTGATACTTAATGCTAATAGACCATAAAAAGAAAAACTACTTTTAAAAAGTTTAAAGTTCAATATATCGAAATCTCAATAAACGGGTTTTCCATATTTAAATAAAATATAAATACTATTTCGTCTATTCTTGATTCTAGCTTCTTCTGGGGTTTCCTGTGTTGTTAAGATAAAATATTAAAACATTAGGATTTCCGGTAATCATTTATAGATTTTACGCAGTTAATTTTTTTATTGACATCATAGAAATTGATAAATCAAAGTTGTTTGTAGTTTATCCTCTTTCTACAAGGCGATAAACATGATATTTTTAATTTATTTACAAAAATTCGTGAGTCAGTGTAATTAGTAGAGGTACTACTTAAATGAATTAATAATTAGTTTTTTTTAAACCTCGCTTCCAAAACTTTAAAAATTGGATCAAAATTTTAAATTGATTAATCTTTTAACTTTAACTTAAAATCAGATCTAGTTATCGCGTCTCAAAAGCGTAAACGTTTATCTCTTCAAGAAAAAATCCAAGTTATAACGGAAAGAGAAAAATTTTGTATTAGTGCGCGAAAGTTAAGCCGGCTACACAGATGCCAGTAAATTGGGAAAGTAGCTGGCATGCCAGTAGCTGGCATAAGCGAGTACTCGTACGCACAAAAACACATTTGCCAGTAATTAGCATGCCAGTAGCTTTCATGCTTTTTACTTGCAAGACAAAAAAGCGCAGGCAGTTTTACATATGCCAGTTCAAGGTAAAAAAGCAAGAGGTTTTCATGTGAAAGTGTTGTCTTTTTTTTTGGATCTGGAAATTTGGGAGGGGCGAGCTAGTGCTCAGCCAGCACTGAGGCCACATATGACCCATTGTGCATCCTCCCGTATGTAGGGATATCCTCACCTCAGGATGTCACCAGGCCTATTGATTTAAAATAGGTGATGAGGCTCCCGAGGGGGATCTCCCTGACATCGGCTGGTGTAAGCCAATACTTGCCCAACACGGTTCTTCTGATTTTAGAAAAAGCAGAGCAGTCATACATAATGTGTTCTACTGTTTTCTCTTCTTGTTCGCAACCTCTGCATAGCGGCGATTCTGTTAGTTTCATCCTAAAGAGATGTTGTCGCAATTGGCAGTGACCTGTCAGGATTCCCACAGCTGTTCGGAGATTTTGTCTGGTCAATGCCTTAAATTTTTTTGCTGATTCCTCGCCAGGATGAGGTAATAACACTCTGGCCAGTCTACAGTTCGTAGTTTTATCCCAGCACTGTATAAATTTTTGGTGAGAGTGCTGTTTGATAAGGTCCCCGACTGCGGACAATGTTAGCTTGGTAGATGGGCGGGGACTAACATATCTGTAGCCCGCAGCCCTCTTTGCTAAATTGTTCGCAATGCGGTTGCCTTTAGAGTTCCCATGTCCTTTGATCCAGCTGAGAGTGACCACGTTATTCTGGCTGGCCTCAGTTAGAGATTGGTGACATTCTAGTACTAAACTTAAAGTGAAACGTGGTCTATTCAAGGTCAGTAGTGCTTGTCGGCAGTCTGTATATATATTTATATTCCTGCCTGTGATGTTCCTATTGATTAATTCTTTTGCAGCTATGGTTATGCCTGTGAGTTCTGACTGAACCACACTTGACAAGCCATCCCTAGCCCATTTTGTTTTTAGGCTTAAGGATCTAGAGTAAATTCCACATCCCACACCTTGCTTTGTTTTTGATCCATCCGTATATACGCTCAGAGCGTTCACTACGTTGGGGTCTGCTGTCTTGTTTGTTAATATTTTGTAGGGTTTGTCAAAGACAAATCTTGGTGCGACGGCATCCATGACTGCCTGTAAGAGTGGTATCACTTTTATCGATTCCCTCCACAGACTATCCCTATATGTGCCAGTCCCTACAGTGGGTTCGATACCAACCGTGCGAAAGCGTACCATGGTCATCAATGCGACCTCCTTAACAAATATATCAAGGGGGGTGAGACCAAGTATGACTTCCATTGCGCTGGTCGGTGTGCTTCGCATGGCTCCTGTTACGAGAAGGCATGCTGATATTTGAATTTGGTTTAATTTTTTGATAGCTGTCGTTTGTTTCACTTTAGGCCACCACACGACAGCACCATATGTTAACATAGGTCTTATGATTGCCGTGTAGATCCACATGGTGACCTTGGGGGATAACCCCCAGGTCTGTCCTATGGTTCGGCGGCATTGCTCATAAGATATAAATGCTTTCTTAACTCTGCTTTCTATGTGTGAGTTCCAAGTCAGCTTGCTATCAAGGATAACACCTAAGTATTTCACTTCTGTAGCAAAGCTTAATTTAACGTTGAAAAGACTGGGTGCGTTTAAGCCCCTAGGTTTCGTTTTCTTCGTGAAAAGAACCATCTTTGTCTTTTTGGGGTTAATAGACAGCGACTGTTCTTTACACCATGTCTCTAAAGTTCTGAAAGCCACTTGCATTCAGTCGCAAAGGGTGCTTTCAAACTTTCCTGTTGGCAGAATAACAATGTCGTCTGCGTAGGCTACTGTATAGATTTTGTCATGTTCATTGAGGCGGTGAATTAGGCTGTCTAGAACAATGTTCCACAGTAGAGGTGATAAAACCCCTCCCTGTGGGCAGCCCCTCGTAACCTTGCCTCGTATCTTGACATCATTTACAGTTATTTCTATTGCACGCATGGAGAGCATGCTGAGAATCCATCCGCTTACTGTTGTAGGTACATTTCGATCAGTAAGCGAGTGCATTATTTTAGGGAACGTGGTTTTGTCGAAAGCTCCCTCGATATCTATGAATACGCCCAGGGTGGACTCTTTCTTGTCCAATGATCGCTCGATCTGACCAACCACATGATGTAGGGCCGTATCGGTGGATTACCCTGTTGTGTATGCATGTTGGTTGGGATGCAGTGGTTTGGTGTTTATCACTGTATCCCTTATGTACCTTTCATTAAGCCTCTCTAGCGTTGTCTTTTTTTATAAGTGTCCGTTTTTTTCTTCAATTTTTTGAGTTTCGTACAAAAAATAGGCGATCCATGGAAAGTATTCGGAGTGATTTAAACAAGCAGGTGTTGCTTATGGCCATGGATATAGTTAGAAAAATAATAATGAAACCCAAACGAAACTCAAAAAAGAGAAAAATTTGGGTGAGGGATTGGATTAGCAGGCGGGAAGATTATGATGCAAGTGCTTGTTTACTCAGAGAGATGAGACTTGAAGATGTAGAAGGTTTTAGAAACCATTTAAGAATGAATGCTCCCTGAAAAGTTTAATGAGCTGCTTGGAAAAATTGAGAGCAATATTCAAAAAAAAATACCCATATGCGAGATGCGATCCCAGCAATTACTAAATTGGAGATTACTCTACGATTTTTGGCCACTGGCGATTCTTACAAATCGCTTGAGGCATTATATAGAGTTGGAAATTCGACTATTTCTAGATTTATACCAACACTACTTTATTCACAGGACTGCTACTGGCATGCCAGCTACTGTCCTGTGTGTTCACACATGCCTGTGCCACTCCCCACGCATGCGTATTGTATCGTACAGCACGTTAATGGCACGAATAATCAAATTGTTTGCGATTAGCTGGCATGCTATTAACTAACATGCCAGTTGCCGTACACACTTGCTTTTTTTGGGCACAGTAGCTCGTTCATGCTAGATACTCGTATGCCAGTGTGCGAGCTACTGGCATGTGTGTAGCCGGCTTTATAGGATAAGTTTTGTGTTGGCAGAACACAAATTATTAATATTTTAAAAAACAAAAATGAACTTAGAAAACAACTGGAAAAAGGCTCAAGTTCATTATAAAAACGAAATCGCAATCGATCAAATAGTTGACTTGTTTTATAAAGCAAGAAGTAAAAATGTTCCAGTATTTGGGCCTCTAATAAAGGAGAAAGCTGTAAAAGTCTCAGAAAATTTAAAAATTAGTGACGTTAAGGCTTCTAATGGTTGGTTGGACAGGTTTTACAATACACGAAATTAACTTTAAAACAGTCTGTAGATGTTAATGAAGTGAATGTGCAAAATTGTACAACGAAATTAAAATCTATAATTGAAAATTATTTTTAATGCAAATGAAACTTGACTTTATTATCTTGCAATGCCTAACAAAACCTTTGCATTAAAAAGTGGTAAATGTAAAGAAGGAAAATCAGCTAAACAACAAGCAACAATTCTTGTTTGTTGCAATATGAATGGAGTAAAGAAAAATCCACTTGTAATAAGGAAAAGTAAGAATCCAAGGGGCATATATAGAAAAGTTACCAATAAAATGGGTCTCTAATAAGAATGCGTGGATGACTACAGATATAATGATTTCTTGGTTAAAACAATTTGACTCAAAAATGCAAAGACAGGGAGGGATAGTTTTTTTATTTTTAGACAAGCTACTTCGCACCCAATACTTTAGTTGGGTAATGTAAAGATAGTGTTTTTACCCCCAAACACAATTTTATATTGCCAGCCATTAGACCAAGGAATTATACAAAATTTTTAATAAAGAGGCTTTTAAGTTTTACAAATACAGAAGATTGCTTTGAAAAAAGTGTCAATCTATCAAGTGCTATGATTTGGATAGTCTCAGCATGGAAAAATGTGTCACCAGCTACCATAAAAAAATGTTTCCAAAAAATTGGTTTTATGGAAGTATTTGAAGAATAAATAGTTAATAAAGAAGACGACGGTTCGATAAGACAGTTATTTTCATCTGTTATAAAAGAAAATCCTGAAGTAGCAGATTTTGAAAAGCATATTTCAATTGACACTGATTTATTAACAAAGAACCCGAGTTAAAACATTAAGGTAGTTCCTCCGCGACAGTCCAGTCAAAAAGTTTTGGAATCGCACTATCGTTAAACACGTTTGTTTGTTCTATGACTGTACGTTAAATTTGTTAACGTGAGTGTACTTCTATCCCTTAAACGTATACACATATAGTGTGAAATATAATTCTGTTTGGAAATGTGGCAACGTCGCGTTATTTTTATTCTTATTTCTCCTAACCGCTGAAACTTACCTACTTATAGTTTATACTTTATACGTAAAGTAAACTTGCTATTTTTATTGCAATAAATAAATAAATAAATAAATACTTACGGGTGATCGTATTCGTCATAAAGTATTGCAATAATTAAAAATTTACTATCGTGAAAGTTTCGTTTTTAAATGTTTATTAATACCTATAATATTGTTGAATATATTTTGTATCTATTGTTATAAATAATAATAAATTACAAGATTGCTCTATAAGATTTATTCTCTCATTTTAATAATTATTAATAATTGTTACGATTTATTAAAAAAAAGTTGTGATATCCTTAAAAATATTAAATTCGTTTAAATTTCGCGCTATTTCTTTCTGCTCCAACTGCTTACTTTCGTAAGACAAATAGATTTTTACTAAATATAGAAATAAAAATAAACTTTATTAAAATGTGTTTTATTAATAAAATATAATGACAAATAATACAAATTACATATTTAATTCATGTAAGAGCTCTACACACCTTTGATTTTACATTTAAATTATTTATTTTACTCATCTTTTGCTTATTTCTAGAGGTAACATCTGAATCTTCTAATGACAACTTCTAAAAATATTCACTCATGTTTATTTCTTTAGAACTTAACAATAAATAAAGTCACTCAAACACTATTATAACTACACAATCGGCAACAAAAAGTTAGGGAAAGACAATTTAAACACGAAATAACATGGATTTAATTACAAAACCAAAGTAAACACAACCTTTATTTGCCTCTCAGCGGCCATATTGGTAATAGAAACGTCAAAGTCTTGTGACAACGTTGCCACATCGTTTTCATTTCATTAGTCTTTATATTCTCTCCTTAGAAAATTATCGCTGAAACGAGTTGTTTATTTTAATTTTTTATCGAAACTACGAGGTAAAAAATTTTTAATTTTTTTTTTTTATATCATCTAAATATAGTATTTTACCAAATATCAGTTTTTCATGGAGATGGTGAAAGTCATTCATTCATAAATTAAAATAAATTGATGTTTCCCACGCATCCCCCATGTTACATGTACAATTAATGTCATTTTTTATTGCAAATATCTCATATCTGATGAGGTAAATCGTCTTCAAATTTTAACAGTATGTGTATTATACATTTACGAGCTTATATTCTGAGTTTTGCGAAATTCTTGAAACATTGCATTCATAACCGTACTACCTTAAGTAAATTAAGGGCAAATAGGTCAACGAAGAAATCGAAACAGACCTAAGTGATAACAAATATCACGACTCATCACGACTTTGCTTGGTTACTTATTACATCATATTTGGTGATTCAAGATCCCCTCCTTTTCCGTGGACTTATTCTCCACAATTTTTTGAACTTCATCAACTTCCATATAAAGGCCCAAGTACTATTTACCTATGGTCATTATACTGTACCGGATTTTCCGTTAATCACCTTGGTTTACATACCAAACACCTGCCTTTCTTTAATCTCTTTTATGGTTTTATTTGAGTTCGACCTTAATGGCCTTTTTCCTCAAGCACTTTTGTGGTTTAATGGCCTTTTTCCTTAAGCTCTTTTGTGGTTTTACTTTAGTTTGACTTTTAGTCCACCTAATAAATTTTTTGGATCATCGATCACCATATATATAATTTTTTCTGATGCTGTAGTTGACTACCGTATATATTTGTTTCCAGTTTTCAAATATTTTTAATGTGTTCAGTTTTAATTTCACATTACTACTATTGTAATGTTCTCAACATAAGATTTCTTCGTACCTCTTGACTATTTACTAGTCTATTTCTACTTCTTTACTTTCCCACTACACACTTTTGTTACCACCGATGGACACTTTGTGTTGAATACATAAGAACCATTTTCTTCCCATTCTAATAATGTTTTTATATAATTATTTTTGATTACGTTTGCTTTTTGCATTTGGTAAGTTGTTTAACTCTTATTTTATTATTATTACTTTTCTATCATTTCCATATTGTTCACAGACCTGATGATGACCTTGATGGTCGAAACTAGTTGTCAATAATTTTGATTATTACAATAAACATTTTGTGTGGTACGGACTTTGTGTTTTTCTTTGGTATTAAATATGGAAGTGTTGAAGACTAAATGCCTTTAGTCTCATCCTTACACAACAAGACAGAAAAGCTTAGAGATTTTTTTACTAAATAAGAAAAGGGGCGATTTATCTATATCTGTTGGGGAAATTTTATAAATTTGCACAGAAAACTAAGTCAAACGCTCTGTATATTAATATTAGATATTAGTATGCTTTTAAAAAAAGCATTACTACCTGTTAATTATCTTATATAATTACAAAACAATTTGAAACGTTTTAATATGCCATAAAATTTAAAATATATACCGCAAACAAATTAAATACGCAGAGTCCCGTTCAATTAAATAAGTACATCCCTATATTATAATCTTATATAACAGACCACTGGTCTTTTCTTTATTAATATTATACATAATTGTAGATTTATGATCTTCGATTTATGTGAAGAAATAAATAATCAAGGTAAGGTGTAAGTTTTTTAATTTTAATGTATGAAATTCTTACTAAATCATAACCTTGGATACGTTCTCTAATTCACAAATAATAATTTAGTCAGTGAGCTTCTTATATAAAGATTGAGATGCGTTTTTTTGCATTCGATTCATGAAATTATCAAAACGTTTAATTCATGTCGTAAAATTGTACCAGTGCATAAGAAATAGTATATTGTAATACAAGTGTTACAATGAAAGAGGTTTCGTAGTACGAGTTCAGTTTGTGAAACGAACCGCGAAGCGGTGAGTTTCGCAAAGAACGAGTACTACAAACCGTCATTGTAATTCGAGTGTTACATACTATTTTTTATAATGAACTTTTAAAATTATAAAAAAAATAAAATGAGAGTTATTCGAAATATTTATTTATGTTGGCAATCTTGACAGTTTTGACACTTGTCAGTTTTAATGATTTTAAATTAGAATGTTTGTCAAATTTGTATAAAATATTCCGAATTGAGCAATAACGCTGATAACGTAGTTAATAATTTACTACAACATACTTTTTGATTTACTACTTGAACTCTTTCGTTGAAAATCAGTGCAGTGCAACCAATTGTGTAAAACAAAAAGTTACCAAAAACAGTGTTACAATGAATCTATTTCGATACTGTTTTTAGTGTCGAAATAGAAACTTTGTGTACGTGAATTATAAAAAATGTATTTTTAAAAGAGCCTCACAAAGTATTAACAAATTAAAACTTTATAAGTATAAAGTACAAGGTATTTTTTCGGGTCGCCTATCTATATCTATACATATAATAAAACTGTAGAAATGTATATGTTTGTGCGCGCATCACATGAAAACTACTGATCCTATTCGAATGCGATTTTCAAAGACGTATTTGTCTTCTTTCAACTTAACATCTGGTGTATAAAACTTTCTCCCGCCACCCCTATAACGGGGTGAGGAAACACGCCACGCGAACGACGTCGCGGGTACATCGAAATAGAACCCAAAAATGTGGTTAGATTTTTTTGTCTGTCTGTCTGTATGTTTGTGCGCGCATCACATGAAATTTACTGATCCGATTCGAATGCGGTTTTCACAGATGTATTTGTCTTCTTTTAACTTAACATTTGGTGTATAAAAAATTCTCTCCCATTTCTTAAATGGGGAGGGGTAAGAAATTTTTATACAACAATCACACGCCACGCGAACGACGTTGCGAGTACAACTAGTCTGTACTAATATTATAAAGCTGAAGAGTTTGTATGTTTGTTTGGTTGAACGCGCTAATACGGATGGATCAAAAATAAAGCAAGGTGTAGGATGTGGAATTTACTCTAGATCCATAAACCTAAAAATAAAATGGGCTATGGATGGCTTGTCAAGTGTGCTTCAGTCAGAACTCACAGGCATAACCATAGCTGCAAAAGAATTAATCAATGGGAACATCACAGGCAGGAATATAAATATATACACAGACTGCCGACAAGCACTACTGACCTTGAATAGACCACGTTTCACTTCAAGTTTAGTACTAAAATGTCACCAATCTCTAACTGAGGCCAGTCAGAATAACGTGGTCACTCTCAGCTGGATCAAAGGACATGGGAACTCTAAAGGAAACCGCATTGCGAACAATTTAGCAAGGAGGGCTGCGGGCTACACATTTGTTAGCCCTCGCCAATCTACCAAGCTAACATTGTCCGCAGTCGTGGACCTTATCAAACAGCACTCTCACCAAAAATTTATACAGTGCTGGGATGAAACTACAAACTGTAGACTGGCCAGAGAGTTATTACATCATCCTGGCGAGGAAACAGCAAAAAAATTTAAGGTATTGACCAGACAAAATCTCTGAAAAGCTGTGGGAATCTTGACAGGTCACTGCCAATTGCGACAACATCTCTTTAGGATGAAATTAACAGAATCGCCGCTATGCAGAGGCTGCGAACAAGAAGAGGAAACAGCAGAACACATTATAGGTGACTGCTCTGCTTTTTCTGAAATCAGAAGATCCGTGTTGGGCGAGTATTGGCTTACACCAGCCGATGTCAGGGAGATCCCCCTCGGGAGCCTCATCACCCATTTTAAATCACTAGGCCTGGTGACAGCCTGAGGTGAGGATATCCCTACAATACGGAAGGATGCACAATGGGTCATATGTGGCCTCAGTGCTGGCTAAGGACTAGCTCGCCCCTCCCCAAATTTCCAGATCCATATCCAGAACGCACTAATCTCAGGAACTACTGGTTCGAATTGAAAAATTTTTTTTGTGTTGAATAGACCATTTATCAAGGAAGGCTTTAGGCTATATAATATCACGATGCAACTATTAGGAGCGAAGAAGTAATGGAAAATGTGAAAAAAATGGGGAAAATTATTGATCCTTGAGGGCTTCCATTGCGTGCGCTGCGAAAACGGTTCAAGATACCAAAAATATATGTATGAAAGAATTATTCCTCTTCAAATTATCTAAAAAAATGTCTGCGACAGTATATGTCTATCTTTTAAGATTAACTCACTAGAACCGTTTTTATGGTAATCAAATTTGGTCGAAATTAATGCATTATTTGTTAAGAGTTGTATCAACGTAATAATATTAATCTTTATCCAAATAAATGTGTTGTTGATTAAGAGTATTTAATTGTGAACAAAATTGTCTTTGACAATACTTAATTTCAATGAACATCTTAGAAGATATTACAATTTTAAAATAACTAGGAGGCCACCGTAAGGTGGCGCAGTTATTATCTCATATATTTAAACGAGAATTTTTTACTAAATTAAGTACTATAAAGCCACCGTAAGGTGGTGCAGTGGATATCTTATATAAAATATCTAATATAAAAAAATCATTGAAAACAAAAAAAGCAAAATGGTAAAAATTTGAAAAAATAAAAAATGGAAATAAAGACACGACAGTGTTATGCGGTACAAAGTCCGCCGGAACAGCTAGTTATGAATATGACTTCAAAAGCGACATCCGATTTAACGATTGTCCAGAAGAGCGGTTTTCCATGTCGTCTCCTGGAGTTTCGTTATGGAACTATTCGAAACTCGTTACCACAGAGATTTTTATCCTCAATTTCAACCCAACCAAGTAGCAAGACCTAATTTTTTATAATTTTTCTCAGCCAAAACCTGTTTTTCCAAATAGTAGTAATAAAACTTCCAAAGTTGGAGACCAATTAATAATTTTTTAACCAAACGTCACCTTTTTTTTAAATCAATCTAATAAACTCAATGCAACAAAGAAATTTCAATAACCACTTTCAACTTCCCGAAATTTTAAACCTGAACCGATGGATACTTCTTCAGGTAATACAAAAAATTCAAAAATTCAACTCAAACCTAACTTTACTGAAATGTCTAACCAAATGATTATTAACAATTTCTCAGTTTTAAAGAAAAATCATTAAACGTAGCTTCTCCTTTTGGAAATAAAAATTCACCAAACCCTTAACAATAAAATCTGATTTTTTTAACGATATATTTTTAAATTTTTGTAGTAGTGACAATGTCACCACATTTATCTTACTTCCTGTGAACAGAATTAACTTTCCAGATTTAAGATTCCAACAGTCCTCCTTCAAGAATCCCTTTTTGCGACAGTTAGTAGACTTTTGGCTCCCCATTGGTTTTCTCGGATGGTCCAGGATGACGTTCTCTGTAGACGCAATTTCGGGCTAGATGACCAGATTTCTCTCTTGGAACAGTTCATAAATTCCAAGGTAATTTATATTGCCCCTACTTGTTATTTCAAAATCTGCTTCAGGTGTAGAAATAACTAGCTTCTTATAGGTTGGTAAATTGAATGTTAGAATAGCTTGTAATGGAATGAAATGAGTTTTTGTACATTAATGGTTAAGAATCTACTCTTGAAAAATTCTATAATATTTGTAAAGTCCTTTTTAATCATCTGCTTCAGTTGATCTCACGATTCTCCTTCATAGAACAAAATTTATAGGTATATAAATAATGAAGAAAACTCGAAGAATCCGGTACAATATACTTTTTAAGAGTTTTTCATTTCGAAGATCGCAGGTTAAGTTTTTGCTATATACCTACTACATTTTTTCTTAATTTTCGTTTATCTGACTTTGAAATCCGCATTTTTTTAGTGTTGGCTGTTTTCTGGGAGTTGTATTTGCCTATTGACTATTTATATGTACAGAGAGAAGAAACGATTACATATCGATATGACCGCGATAAATAATATACAAATGTATTTAAAACAAAAAAAAAACAATTTTAAAATTCCTAATAAACTTAATTATAGTTCTATGATCTTTCGATTATGAAATGTGATATAATCCAAATAATTTGTTTATTTGATATTTTTAGAAGGTATATTATAAAAAAGAATAAAATACGGTTCTATTATTAAGAACAAGTGATTTTTTAAAAATTTTATAACGCAGTAAGTACTTTGACATTGGATGGGAAATAATTATAAAACAATTTCAGTCAGAAGAAAACGCAATACCTACATAAAAGATAGCGGCTACAAGTATAAAGGTTTTGTAATTAATGTATTTTATTAATTGAGTGCTAAGCAAATTTTACAAGTATTGAATAATTAAAACCTAGGTCAAAAAAACGACCATCACATTCTAGACTATCACACAAAGTGAGACTCCTAAATGTGTTTATTAGTTCAAAAAACAACTCAGAGTCAACACACTAACTGACTAGAGAAACAATAAGAATACTCGCAGAACTGTTAAGAAGATAATTAAAAAAAAACCTTTCTATTCTATTTTTGTACATTATATTGTTAGGGCTCGTAAATTCTTGCTTATAGAATCTCCGAATCAGAAAAATTTACAATTGACCACAACGTCTTCTTATTACAGTAATCCCTCGCTGAAACAAAACAACTGTTTGGTAGAAATTTCGCTATTTTATACCCCAACACTCTTTTTGTTATTTTCCTTATTAAAACTTGTTATTCATGAGGTCTCACAGCTTTTCTTTCTCATTCCAAAAGTGTCTGCCTTTAATTTTTACTCCAGTCTCTTCAAGGACTATCATACAAAGTAAGACTCCTAAATGTGTTTATTTGTGTTCAAAAAACAACTTAGAGTCAACACAATAAATGTCTGGAGAAACAATAGGAATACTCGCAGAACTGGTAAGAAGACAATTAAATAAATCCTTCCTATTCTGTTTTCCGCACATTATATTGTTAGAGCTCGTAAATTCTAACTTTTAGGATCTCCTAATCAGAAAAATTTACAATTGACCACAAGGTCTTCTTATTACAGTAATCCCTTGCTGTTCCAAAACAACTATTTGGTAGAAATTTCGCTATTTTAGACCCCAACACTCTTTTTGTTATTTTCCTTATTAAAACTTGTTATTTATGAGGTCTCACAGCTTTTCTTCCTCATTCCAAAAGTCGTCTGCGAATTATAGTCTTTATTTTTTACTCCAGACTCTTCTAGGACTATCACACAAAGTAAGACTCCTAAATGTGTTTATTTGTGTTCAAAAAACAACTCAGAGTCAACACATTAAGGCTTGGCGCAAACGCTCGGTTTCCTGATTCGGTTTCCGGATCAGGAATTCAGATTCTGAAACCTGAATGCTTCATTTACATACAAAATGTTCAACAAAGCGCACACGTCCCAACTATTTCCGAATGGAAAAAAACCTGACGTTCGTTTCGGAATTCATTCCATGCGTTTGGGTCGTTAGAACGGAAAAAAACCTAATAACGTCGTTTTCTCTTCTTCTTCATATCTAGCGCCAGTAAAAGTGCAGTAGTAATTAATTCATTGTCGTCGTCCATTAATGCTTTCACAGCAACGTCGCTATTGGAACTGACAGTATAAATTCCTAATACAAAAAACGGATGTATGCGCTAGGCAGACGGAATTCCGAATCTGAATTCCTGATCCGGAAACCGAATCAGGAAACCGAGCGTTTGCGCCCAGCCTTACTGACTAGAGAAACAATAGGAATACTCGTAGAACTGTTAAGAAGACAATTAAAAAAATCCTTCCCATTCTGTTTTCCGAACTTTATATTGTTAGGGCCCGTAAATTCTAACTTATAGGATCTCCGAATCAGCAAAATTTACAATTGACCACAAGCTCTTCTTATTACAGTAATCCCTCGCTGTTACAAAACAACTGTTTGGTAGAAATTTCGCTATTTTAGACCCCAACACTCTTTTTGTTATTTTCTTTATTAAAACTTGAACTTGTTATTCATGAGGTCTCACAGCTTTTCTTCCTCATCCCAAAAGTCGTCTGCGAATTTTAGTCTTTAATTTTTACTCCAGTCTCTTCTAGGACTATTACACAAAGTAAGACTCCTAAATGTGTTTATTTGTGTTCAATAAGTAACTCAGAGTCATCACATTAACTGACTAGAGAAACAATAAGAATACTCGCAGAACTGTTAAAAAGATAAATAAAAAAATCCTTCCTATTCTGTTTTCCGTACATTATATTGTTAGAGCTCGTAAATTCTAACTTATAGGATCTCCGAATCAGAAAAATTTACAATTGAACACAAGGTCTTCTTATTACAGTAATCCCTCGCTGTTACAAAACAACTGTTTGGTAGAAATTTCGCTATTTTAGAGCCCAACACTCTTTTTGTTATTTTCTTTATTAAAACTTGTTATTCATGAGGTCCCACAGCTTTTCTTTCTCATTCCAAAAGTCGTCTGCGAATTTTAGTCTTTAATTTTTACTCCAGTCTCTTCTAGGACTATCACACAAAGTAAGACTCCTAAATGTGTTTATTTGTGTTTAAAAAACAACTCAGAGTCAACACATTAACTGACTAGAGAAACAAAAGGAATACTCGCAGAAGTGTTAAGAAGACAATTAAAAAAATCCTTCCTATTCTGTTTTCCGCACATTATATTGTTAGGGCTCGTAAATTCTAACTTATAGGATCTCCGAATCAGAAAAAATTACAATTGACCACAAGGTCTTCTTATTACAGTAATCCCTCGCTGTTACAAAATAACTGTTTGGTAGAAATTTCGCTATTTTAGACCCCAACACTCTTTTTGTTATTTTCCTTATTAAAACTTGTTATTCATGAGGTCTCACAGCTTTTCTTTCTCATTCCAAAAGTCGTCTGCCTTTAATTTTTACTCCAGTCTCTTCAAGGACTATCATACAAAGTAAGACTCCTAAATGTGTTTATTTGTGTTCAAAAAACAACTTAGAGTCAACACATTAAATGTCTGGAGAAACAATAGGAATACTCGCAGAACTGGTAAGAAGACAATTAAATAAATCCTTCCTATTCTGTTTTCCGTACATTATATTATTAGAGCTCGTAAATTCTAACTTATAGGATCTCCGAATCAGAAAAATTTACAATTGACCACAACGTCTTCTTATTACAGTATTCCCTCGCTGTTACAAAACAACTGTTTGGTAGAAATTTCGCTATTTTAGACCCCAACACTCTTTTTGTTATTTTCTTTATTAAAACTTGAACTTGTTATTCATGAGGTCTCACAGCTTTTCTTCCTCATCCCAAAAGTCGTCTGCGAATTTTAGTCTTTAATTTTTACTCCAGTCTCTTCTAGGACTATTACACAAAGTAAGACTCCTAAATGTGTTTATTTGTGTTCAATAAGTAACTCAGAGTCATCACATTAACTGACTAGAGAAACAATAAGAATACTCGCAGAACTGTTAAAAAGATAAATAAAAAAATCCTTCCTATTCTGTTTTCCGCACATTATATTGTTAGGGCTCGTAAATTCTAACTTATAGGATCTCCGAATCAGAAAAATTTACAATTGACCACAACGTCTTCTTATTACAGTAATCACTCGCTGTTACAAAACAACTGTTTGGTAGAAATTTCGCTATTTTAGACCCCAACACTCTTTTTGTTATTTTCCTTATTAAAACTTGTTATTTATGAGGTCTCACAGCTTTTCTTTCTCATTCCAAAAGTCGTCTGCCTTTAATTTTTACTCCAGTCTCTTCAAGGACTATCATACAAAGTAAGATTCCTAAATGTGTTTATTTGTGTTTAATAAACAACTCAGAGTCAACACATGAACTGACTAAAGAAACAATAATAATACTCGGAGACCTGTATAAGAGGACAATTAAAAAAATCCTTCCTATTCTGTTTTCTGTACATTATATTGTTAGGGCTCGTAAATTCTAGCATAGGATCTCCAAATCAGAAAAACTAACAATTGACCACAGTATTCCCACGCTATTCCAAAACAACTGTAGAAATTTCGCTATTTTACACTCTTTTTGTTATTTTCCTTATTAAAACTTGTTATTTATGAAGTCTCACAGCTTTTCTTCCTCATTCCAAAAGTCGTCTGCGAGTTTTAGTCTTTAATTTTCACTCCAGTCTCTTCTAGGGCTTATTAATAAAGTTCAAAGCTTTCTCGCGTTAAGCTAGTCACTTCTTAAAAACATTCTTGGGAACATTGTCTTTGTCTTTGTTTGCAAACTGATAAATTACCGGATAAGTGAAGAAACATCTGTCATCTTTTTATTGGTAAAATCAACATAAACTGACTTAGCCTCGTTGAGCTTTATTCTCCACCTTTTTGTCCAACTATTGATTTGATTGACTGCTACTTGCATCTTCTCTGTTACTTTTTTAATAGTGTCTCCTATTGCCATAATTGTAGTGTCGTCCGCAAATGTTGCTAGAATATTATTTTCTAGTTTAGGTATGTCACATATATACAGAAGTTAAAGAACCGGACCAAGTACACTCCCCTGTGGTACACCCGCTTGTATTTGTTTCATTTCTGACTAGCTTTCTTTTTATCTAATACGGAAGCATCGTTCTTATTCTTATATTTATAATTATTCAAGTATGTATTCTGGTATATGGTTCAGGTAAGAATAATCTCAATTTATATTAGACCATTATGCCATACTCGGTCAAAGGCCTGTGCCACATCCAGAAAAATTGTGGAACAAACTTTCTTTTCTTCCAATGAATAATACATGATGTAAATAAATAAATTGTGAATGTTTATAATAATTCGTACAGTAGATACCATATATATTTATTTTTTAAAAGTTAGTAAATGTGTTAGTTGTATTTTATGTCCTATTTGTTTAACTAGAATCACACCTGTTATTACGTTATTTGTACTCTAGTACTAAATTACCTAGATAGTAATATAAAGATAATTTTTAATTAATTTACTCTGACAACATAATTTCATACAAATTGTTAAAATACAATAGTTATGCACCTATGGATGTCGCATTATATAAATAAATCATTTCTGTATATAATGAAACGTACATTTTATTTTTTCATATTTACGCAAACTGAAAATAATGATAATTATGTCGCAATTAAAAATATATAGGTACATAAATATATTTGTTTAGATGGTATCATATTCGTTACAGGTAGTTCAAAGTACTAATTACTTTTTTCTTAAACTAATATTTGTAAATTATTAAGCAATAATTTGTGTAATATATCAAATTTCTTAATAAAAGTTGTATGCAGTTTCACTATGCATTTCTATGTGATTGTTTTGAAAGTTTACATTTTGTTTTACAATACGAAATTGTCTTATTACACAGGAGTAAAAAATTTCTACTTGTTGCATTAATTGCATTAATTTGATTATTAGATTACATATATATGTATATATATTAGCTCGACAGGCTGCTGGCCTAGGGCTTGGCTTCTTTCCTTTCTGCCTAAGGCTTTCTCTTTCCAGTTTCTAACACCTAGGTGCTTTAAATCTTCCTCCACTGCCGTGGCCCTTCTGGGTCTTCCTCTCTGTCTCTTTCCCATCATAGAGCTTCTTAGTATTTTCTTGGTTAGGTACTCTCGTTTCTAGTAGTCTTTCAACATGACCTAGCCATCTAATTCTTTGAGCCTTCACTTGTGATGTTATTGAAGGGCTATCGTATAGTTCCATTATTTTTTATTTTTTCTTCTTATCCAAATTTGGTCAGCTTTTTTCTCTCAATATATTCTCTGTAGAATATTCCTCTTCCAGATTTCTAATTTTTGTTCTACTGTTTTATTGAACTTCTCTGTCTCACACTCATAAAGAGTTACTGGTCTGATAACTGTCCTATTGGCCCACCAGGCCTTGCAAGCCTAGGGCTTGGTTGGAGATTTTTTTCCATTCCCTCCTGTCTAAGGCTTTCTCTGACACCTAGATGCTTTAAATCTTCCTCCACTGCCGTCAACCAATTCTGTCAGGGTCTTCCTTTCTGTCTCTTTATCATCATAGAGCTTCTTAGCATTTTCTTGGTTACTCTCGTTTATTGTAATCTTTCAACATGATCTAGCCATCTAATTCTTTCAGCCTTCACTTGTGATGTTATTGAAGGGCTATCGTATAGTTCCATTATTTTTTATTTTTTCTTCTTATCCAAATTTGGTCAGCTTTTTTCTCTCAATATATTCTCTGTAGAATATTCCTCTTCCAGATTTCTAATTTTTGTTCTACTGTTTTATTGAACTTCTCTGTCTCACACTCATAAAGAGTTACTGGTCTGATAACTGTCCTATTGGCCCACCAGGCCTTGCACGCCTAGGGCTTGGTTGGAGATTTTTTTCCATTCCCTCCTGTCTAAGGCTTTCTCTGACACCTAGATGCTTTAAATCTTCCTCCACTGCCGTCAACCAATTCTGTCAGGGTCTTCCTTTCTGTCTCTTTCCCATCATAGAGCTTCTTAGCATTTTCTTGGTTACTCTCGTTTATGGTAATCTTTCAACATGATCTAGCCATCTAATTCTTTGAGCCTTCACTTGTGATGTTATTGAGGGGCTGTCTTATAGTTCCATTATTTTTTATTTGTTCTTCTTATCAAATTTGGTCAGATTTTTTCCCTTAATATATTCTCTGTAGAATATTTCTCTCCCAGATTTCTAATTTTTGTTTTTCTGTTTTATTGAACTTCTCTGTCTCACACCCATAAAGAGTTACTGGTCTGATAACTGTACTATTAGCCCACCAGGTCTTGCAAGCCTAGGGCTTGGTTGGAGATTTTTCTTCATTCCTTCCTGTCTAAGGCTTTCTCTGACACCTAGATGCTTTAAATCTTCCTCCACTGCCGTCAACCAATTCTGTCTGGGTCTTCCTTTCTGTCTCTTTTCCATCATAGAGCTTCTTAGCATTTTCTTGGTTACTCTCGTTTATGGTAATCTTTCAACATGATCTAGCCATCTAATTCTTTGAGCCTTCACTTGTGATGTTATTGAGGGGCTGTCTAATAGTTCCATTATTTTTTATTTTTTCTTCTTATCCAAATTTGGTCAGCTTTTTTCTCTCAATATATTCTCTGTAGAATATTCCTCTTCCAGATTTCTAATTTTTGTTCTTCTGTTTTATTGAACTTCTCTGTCTCACACCCATAATAAATAGTTACTGGTCTGATAACTGTACTATTAGCCCACCAGGTCTTGCAAGCCTAGGGCTTGGTTGGAGATTTTTCTTTATTCCTTCCTGTCTAAGGTTTTCTCTGACACTTAGGTCCTTTAAATCTTCCTCCACTGCCGTCAACCAATTCTGTCTGGGTCTTCCTCTCTGTCTCTTTTCCCATCATAGAGCTTCTTAGCATTTTCTTGATTACTCTCGTTTCTGCTAGTCGTTTAACATGACCTAGCCATCTAATTCTTTGAGGCTTCACTTTTGATGTTATTGAAGGGCTGTCGTATAGTTCCATTATTTTTTATTTTTTCTTCTTATTCAAATTTGGTCAGCTTTTTTCTCTTAATATATTCTCTGTAGAATATTTCTTTCCCAGATTTCTAATTTTTGTTCTTCTGTTTTATTGAACTTCTCTGTCTCACACCCATAATAAATAGTTACTGGTCTGATAACTGTACTATTAGCCCACCAGGTCTTGCAAGCCTAGGGCTTGGTTGGAGATTTTTCTTCATTCCTTCCTGTCTAAGGCTTTCTCTGACACTTAGGTCCTTTAAATCTTCCTCCACTGCCGTCAACCAATTCTGTCTGGGTCTTCCTCTCTGTCTCTTTTCCCATCATAGAGCTTCTTAGCATTTTCTTGGTTACTCTCTTTTCTGGTAGTCTTTCAACATGACCTAGCCATCTAATTATTTGAACCTTCACTTGTGATGTTATTGAAGGGCTGTCGTAGAGTTCCATTATTTTTTATTTTTTCTTCTTATCCAAATTTGGTCAGCTTTTTTCTCTTAATATATTCTCTGTAGAATATTTCTCTCCCAGATTTCTAATTTTTGTTCTTCTGTTTTATTGAACTTCTCTGTCTCACACCCATTAAGAGTTACTGGTCTGATAACTGTACTATTAGCCCACCAGGTCTTGCAAGCCTAGGGCTTGGTTGGAGATTTTTCTTCATTCCCTCCTGTCTAAGGCTTTCTCTGACACTTAGGTCCTTTAAATCTTCCTCCACTGCCGTCAACCAATTCTGTCTGGGTCTTCCTCTCTGTCTCTTTTCCCATCATAGAGCTTCTTAGCATGTTCTTGGTTACTCTCGTTTCTGCTAGTCTTTTAACATGACCTAGCCATCTAATTCTTTGAGGCTTCACTTTTGATGTTATTGACGGGCTGTCGTATAGTTCCATTATTTTTTTTTTCTTATCCAAATTTGGTCAGCTTTTTTCTCTTAATATATTCTCTGTAGAATATTTCTCTCCCAGATTTCTAATTGTTGTTCTTCTGTTTTATTAAACTTCTCTGTCTCACGCCCATAAAGAGTTACTGGTCTGATAACTGTACTATTAGCCCACCAGGTCTTGCAAGCCTAGGGCTTGGTTGGAGATTTTTCTTCATTCTTTCCTGTCTAAGGCTTTCTCTGACACTTAGGTCCTTTAAATCTTCCTCCACTGCCGTCAACCAATTCTGTCTGGGTCTTCCTCTTTGTTTCTTTTTCCATCATAGAGCTTCTTAGAATTTTCTTGGTCACTCTCGTTTTGGTAGTGTTTCAACATGACCTAGCCATCTAATTCTTTGAGCTTTCACTTGTGATGTTATTTAACGTCCCTGTTACTGGTCTGGTAACTGTCCTGTACAACCTCTCTTTTAGAAACCATTTATTTATTTATAATTATTACCTTTTATAAATGCCTATGTACCTGTACATGTATTTTAAAAATCAGATTAGCTAAATAAACTTTTTACGTTCATACAATATTTATACAACCTTTTATACAACCAGTTCTCTATTATGTTGCCTAGCAAACAATATAAAATCTGTAGATCCCTGCTTACATAAATATTATTTATAAAAATTCATTCAGTACTGCTTCAAAAGATGGCAGCACATAATATCAAAAAATAATTGAAATTACTGTTAATTTAAAATTTAAAAAAAGAGTATTATAATTCCGTTTTATTGCAGGATTTCTTCAGCAGTGATCGTTTTACGAATTAGTTGATACTTTTATTATTTTTCGGAAGAACAATTTCTTAAATTACTAATTTAAAAAATATATAAGAATTATTTTAAATTAGACAAATTCTGGGTTTCTGTTCTTATCGATCATTCAGGTTTTGATGTTCGTAAGATATCCTGCCCTGCACCACGTTTATAGTAATCATTGTTCAAAAATTCTTATAAATATACATTTTTTTTAAAGCAAAATAATTGCAGAGTATTTTTTTTATTTATTTCATGTTTTCCATTATCATTTGTGTTTCTTTTTTTTAAATAATTTTATTTTTTTTTTCTCTTCCATTTTTTAGATCTTTTTCCATTTATTTACTTTTTTAATATACTGCCGTTTTCTATTGTTTAATTGATGCGTGTTTTGGTTGTTATTCAATTATATGTTGGAACGTTTGTAACGTTCGTTTTCGAGCATACCATCCGGACTATAGATATTTTTATATTATCTATTGTTATCGCGCCGATACGAGAGGGGATTGCCAGTTTGGTAGGAGAGAATATGTCTCTTCGAGAGTTTTTGATTTAAATTCGTTCATTTTATCGGTGAATCTGATTAAATTCAGAGTTATTTCTGACTACCTTCGCCCTTCTGTCTGGTGAGTACCATTTTGCCTTAGTTTTAATTTTATTAGTTAAAAATAATCCAAAATGCGGTGAATATAATATTTTATGTACTTTACTAACATTTAAATTTTCGAATACAATTGCTATTGTTCTAGGTCAGTTTTTGTAGTATTATAATATTTAAACATGAAAGGTAATTTTTTCTCGAAGTTTGGAGAGACGTTATAGCGATTGTGTTCGATAAATATTATTTAAAAGTCGGAGTTTTGATTTCAATTTTATTAATAGGGTTATTGCCAACTTTAAGAAGGGCCCTATTAAGGACCAGCTAAAAACATATCAGAAATTACGCAGTCAGTCGACATTCAGTAGAAGCCGACGCCATTTTGCCGTTCCGTTCCGCCATTAACGAAAATTCGACAAGAAGTCCCTTGAAGGGAAAGTACAATCCAATTGCAGATTCATTCCACACCAAAAGAAAATTTCGTCAGAAGCCATCGAAAATCCCCAAAGATAAGAGAATTAATTAATTCATTTTATTATTTTTTTACTAATCATAATTAAAATAATAAACCATTTTAAAACTGATTTTTCGAATTTTATTTGTGTGTCTGTACTTGGCGCCCTTTAATAAATGTTTGGAGGAAATTAAATAAAACTCAGAAGGAAGTCACGACCCTCAGGAGCTAGCCTAGGGTAATTTTAAGGTTACAAAGTTGCGCCCAACGTCAATTTTTAACTTTTAAGGGTTAATTAAGTTACAATGTGTTGACGTTTTTTTGTTTTTTTTTCGTATTTTCAGATCTTTTTCCGTTTATTTATTTTTTTTTTCTTTTATATTTTTTAGTTTTTTTTTTTATTTTTTTATGTTTTCTATTATCTCTCGTGTTCCTTTTTTTAATGTTTTTATTATTTTTTTATTCTCATCTATTTTTTTTTGTTCTTATCCTGTTTTTCGGGGTTCTTCATGTTTCCAAGTTTATTTTTTTATTTTTCTGCTTGTCGATTTTTTTCTGTTTCTTTGTCTCATTCTTTTGATTTTTAGTTTTTTTGGGTTGATTTGATTCATTCAAAGTCGAGTTTTTTTAACATAATTTTTTACCTTTTCCGATTTTTTCGTTTTTTCCACCTGATTTCCACTGTTTCTCGTGATTTTCTCCTTGATTCATTTATTAAACTTTTCTCATTTTTTTTTTTGATTTTTCAATTTTTATTATTTTATTTAATATACAGATACGTTTAAAGATCAAAAATACGTCACTTTTATTTAGGTAAATTTAAAATTTGTAAGTGAATTTATTTTTACCAATTATTATAGTCCATTTGCTTGGAGTTGGCAGCTAATAAAAGTCATTAAATCCTAAAATGTTGTAAACAAGACCCTAAATCAGTAGCGTACGTACTTATTTATATCGGTATTAAGAAATTTCTTTTAATCATCATATTTTAATCTTCTTAGGTAAGGGATAAGTAGTCATAATACGATATTTAGAATATTTTGTTTTTCGATTTTAACGAGAATAATTGTGGTCGTTAGGGATGTTAAGGGATTAAGGTAACCCTATCTGTATAATTGCAAAAACAGGTACGTTATTAGTCTATAAATAAAGGATTTGTTTATATTCTAATACTTCGGTTCTACGGTCATGGGATCTATTCAGCTAACTGTTGTGACAATATTATCTAGGGTTTCTATTGTTTTTGGGTTAGTTAATCCCTAATTACAGGGTGGACTCTTTGAAAAATGACAACTATGACTATTTTTTTTATGGTCAAGCACAAGCACTGCAGGAAAAATCCTTTAAGGCGCTCCTGGAGCGGAGCGTGTGCGAAGAAAGCGATTCACGTTGGTCTTGAATCGTTGGAGGTTATATTCGGTGGGAAATACGGCCTCAGAAAGGCCGTTCCACAGAGAGGATGTCCTCCAGAAGAAAGAGTTGCTCTAGGTGGAATCAAGCGGGCAGTGTCAGTAGAACACTTGCCATGGAAATATTTGTAAAAGAGGGTCAAATCACCAACCTGTCTTCGATGTTCTAGGCTGTCGAGGTTTTTGGTTAGCTCGTGGTCACCGATCAGACGAATGGCTCTCCTTTGGATGGAATCCAACAACCGAAGGGTATGCTTCGGTGCAGAACTCCAGACATGAGAGCAGTATTCCAGTGATAGTCGAATCTGGGCTTTGTAGAGTGTCAAAAGTTGTTGTGGTGTATACAGCTTTTTGGTACGGAAACTACACCAAGTTTCTGAGAAGCTGTCTTGGCGATTGTTACAACGTGATTATGCCAAGACATATTTCCTCCCAGATTGACACCCAGTAAGTTAATAGACGAAGCCAGTGGAATTGCATGTCCTGCCATGACTATATCTGGTTCTGCAATGTTAACCTTCTTAGAGAAAACTGCTGCCTGGGGTTTTTTAGCGTTAAATTCGACTTGGTTACTGTCACCCCAAGACAAAATTTCTTCCAGGTCTTTATTGAGTCGAGATACTTCATGTTGTCTGCGAAGATGTGCGTCAGCAGCCGATGTTCGAGAGTTCAAAGTAAACGATGAGATAAGTGTGCTGTCGTCAGCAAAGCTATAAATTGGATTTTCTGTCTTCGCTAGAAGGTCGTTAATGTATAGTAAGAAGAGGGTTGGGGATAATATGGACCCTTGAGGAACACCAGCATTGATGGTAAAGGTGTCCGAGAGAAACCCGTCAATCGCCACTTTTAGTTATTTTTCATGAACCATCCTTGCTTGGGCTTTGAAGAATTTGCATTTATAATGAATTCACTGTGCTGCCAACTGCAAAAAAATAAACTATAAATAAATAAAATAAATTTTAATGGAAGTCGTTTTAAAAACCTAAAAAATGGCAGCCAATCAACATCTAAGCTAATTAAAAGCTCCTTACCTTATTTCTTATATAATTTTCTATCATTTTATTCACAATCGTTTAAAAATAGGTTTTCCATCCTACAAAACAGTTGGAAAGTACACAATTGTTAACCAGGGTGGAAAGTAGCTTTACTCTTGGTTAAGCGCCTCCATAGATAGAGATCATGAAAATTGGAAAATATAATAAACGTTTTATATCGGTATTGGTATATAGGCAACCAGTATAACGACAAAAACCAAAACGAAACTTTCGTAGAATAAAATTTGTGTAAAAACATAATATGTATGTACTAAATAAACCTTGGTAAAAAAAGATTAAGATAAATCTATATTAAGTAAAACCAACATCCGGCTCCCGAAGAAAGAATAAAGTAGACTATAAGGATAAGGCACTAGCCGAACACACATCGGAAAGAAAGGACAAAAAATAACCTCAATAGATGTTCCCAACTACGTTTTGTAACGATTACAGATTCCATAATAAAAACAACGAATTGTATTGTAGAATAAATGATTGTTAGACATACATTTTTATTAATTCCAGTGGAATTTATTATTAAGAGAAACGTAATAACAACAACGTCCTCGGTGAACAATCTTTTTCTCCTGAGAAAAATAAAGTACTTTCCACCTTGGTATGTAATATACTATTAACTATGTAATAAACAATATTGTAAATTGTAACTGTTTAACATTTATAACATTTTAAAGTTCTACTAAAAAGCTCATGTTTATGAATTCAGAGTCATTAAAAAAGCTTTTCCTAAGGGACTTAAAATACTTTTTGTTACAGGAAGGCTGTTTAATCTGTATGTACTTATATGTGTGTTGTAAAAAGAATATAATAGTAATTAAAAATATCTAACAACGTACGCAATGTAATGTCTTTGTTTTCTACTACGTAAATTTATTCAAAACAAATTTAAATATTCGTTTCTTAATCTCTGTACTAGAATCCTTAAACAGTGATGAAACATTGCAAGAGGCTTATCTCTGACCACACAGATTGTTGTTTACTGGTCTCGGTCCAGTCTATAGAGATTCAAGCGCAGAGGTTGTATGGTGGAGGTCGCTTCATTGAGTGTGTGTGGCCTAAATAAACTATACAAATTAAAACAAAAATAATCTTTATTAAAAATTGCTGCTAAAATTGGCCTTATTGATAAATCGCAAGTATTGTTTGTATAAAATAATGTTGTAAGATCTATTCAAAACAAAGTTATCTAAACCAGATTAAAAATATATTATCATATGTTTCTTTTCTTAGTAAAACATTGCTAAGCAAATCTGTGAACTTTGGATCATTTGGTTTTGCAAATATGATCTTTACTATATTTAGTATTTATCTATTTATGTAACTATTAATATTATTTACGTACACATCCTCGAACTGTGAAGCTATAAAGACAGAAATTGATGAAGACTTTAAAATATTGATAAATTGGTTTGAATTGAACAAGTTTCACATTAATGTAGCAGAGTGATGCAATATTAAAAGGGCTTAAAGATTTTGATGAAGAATTTAACAAAAAAGGCAATAAATGAAGAGAAAACAAAATACATGGTAATGAGTGAAATAGAAAAATAATACAAATAGACGGAGAAAAAACATACATGTTTAAAAGAGTTAAAGGCGTTACTTACCTGGGTGTTCAAATAGATTACAAGGGACATGAGGAGCAGAAGATAAAGGAAAGAATAGCAAAAGCAAACAAAAAGTATGGAGCACTACAAAGGCTAATGATATCCAAACAGGTGTTAAAAAAAGTAAAAACTAGAATCTATAAGACAGTTATCATCCCACAGCTTCATCTGCCAGCGAAACATGGGTGCTCAACAAATCAGACATAATCCTTTTTTGAAAAAAAAAAGATTTTAGTGATTATTCAAGAAAGGATAAAATTGTTACCTACCTTCCAGGTTCTTCTTAAGCCTACGTGGCCATCTTCACAGATATGGATTGACCCTAACGGTGCAATGAATAATCAGAAATCTATCGCTTAACGAAATTACAATCGAGTAGAATCAGTTCCCAGCCAAATCGGATTTTTCCAATTTATTGAGAGTAAATTAATTCTTAAAACATGTGTAAAAACCGATCTAAAATTTATTCAAGATCATAAAAACTGATACTTGGCAAAAGTGAAGCTACTTGAAAATTAGTAGTTAGTATTAATAAAATATTTGAAGTGGAGGTACCACCGAGCAATCGGATTGTAAAATGAATCCAAAATTCTAATCGTAGCGAGAAAAAAAGGACAGTTATGCAGCGAATCGAGGGCTGTCATCGCCCTGGTCTTTGTTTTATCCTGTGCCACACACTATATTTTTCATATCACATGCATTAAAACATCGAGTTTTGATTTCTGTAGCCAATCGAAGTAAGACTATTTCAGATCAATACAACTGTCAGTCAGAAACATTCTGACAGACTTGAAATAATGACATTTGTTTCTGCTCTAGGGGAGAAACAACGTTGTTTCTAACTGACAGTTGTATTGGTTTTAAAATTGTCTTATTTCGACTGGTAAAACAGAGATAAAAACTAGCTGTTTCAATGCATGTGATATAAAAAAGTCGTTTTTCTTTGATTATAATTCATGCGAATAATAAATTGTTATTAAAATCAACAAAAATGAACTATTTATTATAGTTAAGTGTAGTTGTCCACTCCCAAACACCAACGTGTGATTGCGGACTTTGTGCCGTCATCGGCGGTTGGCCCACGGCCACTGAGATTACTTTTCCTCTTTTATAACAGACAGAAACGCCGCCGCACCGTTCCCAGAAACCGAGCGAGAATCGAGAACACGAGAGACTGGTCTCGCCCATTGAATTGCCGCCAAACGCATGAATTATTTATAATCCAACAGATATAGGTTGTTTTTTAAATTTATTTATAGTATTTAAATTTTACACTACACTTTCTTGCTGCTATGGTATACAAAACCTTATATAAATTTTGCCATAATAAAAATTAATCAGATTTTCTTTAAAAAAATTGCAATAAAGCTCCACGTCCAACTAAAATCTTTCAAATTATTTGGTTTCGGCTTAAAGCCATCTTCTGAGGCAAAAAACAGTCTAATACAATAAAAGTTCTTTATTCGCAGGAGTGGCAGGAGTGGCATTAACAATTTGCCATTTAAAAATAGACGGATCAATTTCCATCAAGAAATCACATAGCTCGTTTACCATTTTTAAACCTTCACTAAGATTTTTAAATTAATCGTCATCATTACAGTATTTGTTAAACCATCTTCCTGAATGGGCCAAGTCGGTTTCATGCTATTATAGATTGTTGTTATAAAAACTAACGTCTTTCTTGGTAAACCAGAAACAAACACCAAATAGAGTCAATCATACAGACCAATAGGCTTGCTTCCAGCCATGACCAAAATTTTCGAAAAAATACTGCTCAACAGAATTAAAGAAGACACGGATTTAGATACCATAATACCTCAACATCAATTTGGATTCCGTGAATGTCATTCAACGACTCAACAATGCCTCAGAATTGTTAATCAAATTCACAAAAGTCTAGAAGAAAAGAAAATTTGTACAGCAGCTCTCCTCTATTTAGAACAAGCATTTGATAAAGTCTGGCATGATGGACTCCTTTAGAAACTAAAAGTGATCCTTCCAACACCCTATTACCTTCTACTAAAATCCTACCTCAAAGATCGCTTATTCCAAGTTAAATGCAACCTCAAGTTATCCTCCAATCATCCAATAAAATCGGGTGTTCCTCAAGGTAGTGTCCTTGGCCCAGTTCTGTACCAAATCCCTACTACACATCACAAACAACAGCCACCTTCGCCCATGACACAGGGATTATTTCCATCCATGAAAACCCTCAAATAGCATCACAAAACCTTCAAAACCATCTAACATTACTCCAAGACTGGTTGAGAAATTGGCGAGTTAAAGTTAATGAAGAAAAATCTACCCACATAACATTTACAAATGCCTAAATGTAGGTATTCATTAATAAATACACAACTCTAAGTCAACAATAAAGTTAAATATCTCGGGCTCATACTAGATAGCAAACTCACCTGGAGACCTCATATAATAGCCAAGAAAGCTCAAATTAACTTGAAACTGAGGCTGATGAATTGGTTAATTGGTAAAAGATCTTAACTTAGTACAGCAAACAAACTTCTACTCCATAAATGCATAATAAAACCAAGTTGTACTTATGAAATACAAATTAGTATATCCTAAAAGTATTCTCTATTTGTGTTTAACATAACTGTAAATACACAAGCTATATCAACCGATCAACCTGTCAATATTCTTCATTCAGAAATTATCCATTCAATCAATGATGACATACAAACAACTCTTAACTTTAATAATGCATTTAAACACTTTTTCCCTTCTTCTATATATCTCTTTTCTCTAGATGAAAGCCGTTGACTATGTGATTACCATAATAGATGTTTTCACAGCTTTCAAATATGTTGGTTTTGGCATTTTAGCTATTAGAATACTTAACGCTCAGGTAGCTGCAGGTGAAATAATACTTTTCATACGTTTCGCAAAATGTAGAGGTGGAGTAGTTCGGTGAACATGTTACTATTATCATTAAAAAAGTAAAATTTTTCTATACAATAAAAGTTTCAGGAGCCATTTAACGTTGCTAATCAAAAGTTTGATATTCTTAAACATTACAACATTTTGTAATTTTGATTTTGTTTACTGTGGCTTAAAAATTTTGTGTCAGCAAAAAAAATGTTTTTTTTTTCAAAATTTAAAAATGTTTATTTATGTTTTCTTAAGATTAAATAGAAATATTTAAATTTTTCCCTATACCCTGCTATAGGACTTAGTGTCCTTTTCAGGGTAGTGTGCTACATTATAATGTTTCCTGCTTTTTACTATAGGAGTTGTCTGTGGCAACTTTATCCTGTTTAAGAAAGACCATTTAGCAAGTTCTTCCTCAAACAGTTTGTTTCCAGACTGAGACAGATCGAACTTGGGTCGAGGGAAACCACAGAAAACCTCGGCCTACTTTCTGTACAATAAGTTCTTAGCTTATATTTTATTTATTACATATTTATGATTATTAGCGTAGGGCTAGTGGGGCCTCTTCTAAGTGTTCTTGGAGCTCCTCTGGAAGTTGCTGTCCTGCTGCTTGGAGTAGCCTCAGCTGGGGAAGTGGAAGTTTTCTTCGAGGTTTCCTCTGGATGACTCTATGACCTCTGGGTCAGAAGAGTATCATGGGCCCGGGTGTTGGGGCCCTGCAGGGTCCTGGTGGCATACCTCTGTTGGAGTTCCTTTAACCGATAAGGTAAGGGTGTAGTATCCTTGCTATTGAGGTGAATGTAGGTGAGATGTGAGGGGTACCAAGGGATAGGTATTGGCATTTGCGTAAAATTCTTCGCTCAGTTGCGGCCAGGCGGTTTGTTTGTTGGGGAGTGAGGGTAATAAATGGTACAGCCTTATAATCGACTATAGGTCGAATATACGTATAATGCAAAAGTATGGAATAAATTCATTATTTCAGAAACAGACTACTTTTTAAAAAAATCTTAAAACACGTCAATTTTAATTTTTGAATGGCCATCAACTGCTATAGATGTGTTGGACATTACGTCATTAGTGATGGCGTAATGACGTCATCGACGATTTTTTTAAATACAAACCGAGGTCAGGTGACAGCTCATTTGAAAGGTCTCCTTATCGCCTTTGCAACAATGTAATCATTTAAGGCGATAAGGAGACCTTTCAAATGAGCTGTCACGTGACCTCGGTTTGTATTTAAAAAAATCGTCGATGACGTCATTACGCCATCACTAATGACGTAATGTCCAACACATCTATAGCAGTTGATGGCCATTCAAAAATTAAAATTGACATGTTTTAAGATTTTTTTTAAAAGTCGTCTGTTTCTGAAATAATGAATTTATTCCATACTTTTGCATCATACTGTATGTTCTATAGGTGTGGAGTAGAGTGTTTGGTTGACATCTTCCAATCCGTCCACACAACGCTCCAAGGAGAGAGGCTCGTTTCCTCATTTTATCGAGGGTGCGTTTGACTTCGGATTCCCAGTTAAGGGTGCGCGTAAAGCGCACTCCCAAGTAGTCAATCTCGTCCATTACTACGAGTCTCTCACCCCAGAGAGTTAGGTTGACATTGTCAAAAGATTGATTTGGTCTACGGCCGTAGGAAGGGTGGCGAAAGATTATGGTTTGGGTTTTTTGTGGATTGATTGATACCCTCCATTTTCTGCACCAGTCTGTATACTTATTCAGTAAACGTTGGGTTTGGGTGTTTAGAGCAGCCGTAGTTTTGGCGGATGTGTATAGAGCTGTGTCGTCAGCATAAAGTTGAATATTTTTGATGTTTGGGACGTCGTGAGTGTAGATAAGATGGATAAGGGGGGAAAGTATGGAGCCTTGGGGAACTCCTGCTTGTGGCGAAAAAGGGTTGGACAGAGATTGGCCTACTTTGACGCGAATTGTTCGGTCGGAAAGTTAGGAGTTGATGAGTTTTATTATTTGTATTGGAAGTTCGATGTCATGTAACTTTCGAATAAGTCCGGCATGCCAGACTTGATCAAAAGCTTTTTGAACATCTAGAAATATTGCAGATGCAACTTTGCCTTGGTTGAGGGCAGTTGCTGCGAATGTGTGCAGCTCATTTATGGGGTTTTGTGTGGAGTGGAAGGGTCTGAATCCATGTTGAAATGGTGGGATAGTAGAGTTTAGTTCTAGGAAATCCCAGATTCTGTTTTTGAGCAGTAGTTCGAAGAGTTTGCCTAGCACGTTAATAAGTGATATGGGCCTGTAGGATTCTGTAAGAGTCTGGTCTTTTCCTGGTTTGGGAATTAAGATTGTGTTTGCTGTCTTTCATGGGCTCGGAAAATGTGAAGTGAGAAGACATGCATTGAGAAGGTCTCAAATTAATGGGGCTATGGTGTTGGGTAGTTGTTTTAGAGTCCTGTGAGAAACCGAGTCAGGGCCAGGAGCTGAGTTTTTTCCTTGAAGAAATCCAGTCAGGATATGTTCAACGGAAAAAGGAGCAAGAAGTGGGTTGTTGTGGAGTGGAAGATTGGGGCTATCCAAGATTTCTCTTGTGATTGTGATGGTTTCGTGAAGAAAATTGTGATCAAATGTTGGATCAAATGGCTCTTTGAAAACGTTCTGGAGATGAGCATGAAAAGCTTCAGCTTTCTCGTCAGTGGAGTCAAGTATTTGACCAAGTACCTTGATGTGGGAGTGTTTTTGTGTTTTTTGGCCAGTTAGTACATTGAGTTTTTTCCAGAATTTGGAACCGTCTCTGTGATCAAGTTTGGTCGTGGTTTGTTTCCAAAGGTCTTCTTTGTGAGCATTTAACCTAAGCCTCACCAGAGCGTTGAGACGATTCCATTCTGTTTTGATAATGGGGTCGTGGGAACGGATGTATGAACTAAATTTTCGTGCAATATTTTTTTACGACTTTCCACGTGGATTATAAGACAGGAATGCATTTATCAACTTAGTTCCACTTTTGATGATAAAGCTCCATCCTTTGCCACTGTATAACGAGGAATTTTAAAGACCTGTAAGGTAAGCCTTTGAGTATAAGATACGATTTTGATAATTTTTGTAATGTTAAGTGTGTTTCCATAATGTACCCTTTCTAACTAATCTTTCCTCCTATATATTTTTAAAAAGATAAGTGGCACCCTTTACTGATTTCCGTTTATTTTACCTTTAGACTATCTTTAAATATTTCCGTTCCTTAATACTTGCCCAATTGCTCCCCAGATCCACCACTCGCTCTCCTCCTACCTCTTGAGTGCCATTCGCATTTTGACAACCCCTGGTAACATCCGGAAAAAGGTGGTTACAAATATACTCCCCTCTCCTCTCCACACACCTTTCCATACGTTTTTTCCATTGATCAATGCAGTGCTGAAAGTCTTCTTTGGTGAGAGCCTTTAGGAGCTCTGTCATTTTTTCTTTACCGTTTCCGTCGACTCAAATCGGGTCTCCGCCAAAGCAGATTTTATCTTCGGAACCAAAAAAGTCACATGGTGCCAAATCTGGAGAGTACGGCGCGTGTTTGAGCACTGGAGTGGCCAAATTTTGCTTCACAGAGCAGGTGCGTTGTCCTGGTGCAAAATTCACGAGTTGTTCTTCCACAACTTTTTGAGTTTTTTGTAAAAAATCCAGTTATGTTGTGTTTTTTGATTGATTTATCCATTTGTATAACACAAATGAACAGTTACGATTTAAAATGAGCTTTTTCGATTTTATGTAGTGCTCTTTATAAGTCATAAATTAGTAGGATTATTTCAAATCGTAAGGTCTCTTACTAAAAAAATGTATACGTGTAGGTACTTAACTGTAATTATCATTAAGCCAACAGCATATTGAGTAAATATAATTGCAGTAAATACAAATACTGCTCCTAACTATGTACTTCAACCGTATGATTATGTATCAGATTAAAAACTTAACACATTATTTACCCTAATCAGAAAACAGTGATTATTTGCTCGTTTAGACTTGGGCTCTTTGTTACTAATAACAGAGGGGCGTTCTCTTTTAGAGCAGGTGCAAAAATGCATAGGGCCGGGCGTCAAATTTTCTCACTTGTCGGCTCAAATTTAAACCTATAATCAACGATGATCTCTGCAAACAACCACCTTAGACTATTATAACTAACAGACATAAATTATATCCAAAACTAACACTCTGTAATTCTGTATTATAACGAGAAAACTTGTAGGATGCGTGATACGTTTTATGAATATTTAAAATTATTAAAAAGTATGTATAGGTATATACAGGGTAAGCTGTGATTATATTGATGGTACCTACCTAATATTTGTATAGGTAGATAATTTTTAGATAGATACGTTCAACTCAAAGCAGATCTCATAAAAAATGAACCAATATTATTATTATTATTATTATTAAACATAAGTAAGGGCAGAGGCAAAGCCTATTATGCCCAGGTAGTACAAAAATTCAAAATGGAAAACAATAAATGAAAAAAATAAAAAATGAAAAATTTACAATAGGTGTTGAAACTTCAAAGTAAAAACAAACTAAAACAATATACATAACAGAAAAGTTAGTGTCTTATAGAATTTAGGTATGCGTCTAGCCTATTTTTAAAAATGTTGATAGATGGAGCAGACACAACATCAACAGGGAGCGAATTCCACTGGTCGAATATTCTGTTCGTAAAGAAAAATTGTCTCATGGTTGTGGAAAATCGTTCCCTGGATAGCTTCAAGCCATGACCTCTTAACCTTGGGTCACTATTGAGCTGAAACATGTTACTCATGTCGATGGAAAACTTGTTGTTCAAAATTCTGTAGCAATGTATAAGGTCCCCTCTTTTTCTTCTGTCCTCTAGTGATGGAAATGCGAGAACAGACAATCTTTCTTCATAAGGGAGGTTGGACAGCTGTGGACACCATTTTGTAAAGCGTCTTTGTACATTCTCGAGTGTCTTGATATCTCTGATATAGTGTGGAGACCAGCATATTGTGTTGTACTCTAGTAGCGGCCTAACAAATGTTTTATATATCTGACCAAGAAGTTTAGGTTTGGGTGATTGAAAAGATCTTCGAAAGAGATATGATACAGAGTTGGCTTTTTTAAAAATGTTGGATATATGTTCTGACCAGTCCAATCTGTTGTTGATATCTATTCCCAAATCAATTTGACTGTTAACGGATTTTAAAAATATGCCATTTAAACTATACTGATAGTAGGGATTTGATTTGCCAATATGTAAGACAGTGCATTTTTCAGGGTTTAAAGGAATTAACCATTGAGAGCACCACTCGCTGATTTTAAGTAAGTCAGAACATAATATATTGTATTGCGTAAATGGGTTTCCAAAAAATTTAGAGTCATCGGCATAAATAGCGTGTTGAGATAATAAGGTAGAGGGAAAATCAGAAGTATAAATCAGGTACAGGATTGGTCCAAGGACAGAACCTTGCGGGACACCGGACAAAACTGCAAAGTTTTCAGAAGTTGATTTGCCCACACGTACAGAGAAATGTCTATTGGTAAGAAAAGCTTCGATCCATGATAACAACTGTCCTCTAATTCCGAGATTATCTAGTTTCAGAAGAAGCCTGTTTTTTGGAACTCGGTCAAATGCGTTGGAAAAATCAAGGTAAATGACATCGACTGGTTGATTGTCGTCTAAAGAATTGGTCCAAGAGTTTAAACAGGTTATTAAATTGGTTTAAGCAGACCTTCCAGGCAGAAAACCATGCTGTGTTGACGGTACTATGTTATTATGTAAGATAAAATCTATAAGGTCATTAGATATGATTCGCTCCATTACTTTGGCACAAATTGAGACAAGGCTAATTGGCCGGTAATTGTTGGGATTCAACTTGTCACCCTTTTTAAAAATTGGGGTAACCAATGCTGAAAGCCAATTATCAGGGAGTTTACCTGATTGGAAGGAACAATGCATGATGACAGATAAGGGATAAGAAGCACAATTTTTTAATCATTTTGAGGTTATGGAGTCAGCCCCTGGAGACTTGTTGTTGGGGAGGCTTTTTAGCACATCTAAAATTTTTAAAGGAGAAAATTCTGGAGGGTTTATGGATATATTTAATCTCGAAGTAGTGAGGGTTGGTAGTATACCAGGTGGTTCGTTAACAAAGGATGATATTTTCAAGTAGTCTTAAATAAATAAGAAAGAATGTTAAACGTTGTTAAAATGGTTGAAGATGGTGAAAGATCGTTGATAATAGTGAAAAATCGTTGAAAATCGATGGATTGGCTAGCCGATTCTAACCATCCGAACACGTCCGATCCTTTTGGAGACGAAGCACGAAGAAAGGAATTGCACGGACTTTGGTTTCACTTACGTCAGGTTACTAACAATGGCCGCTCTGAATTTTTGATCTGCATAAAATTCCCGGAAAATTATAAGTTGATATTTGTTTAGGCAGTTCACCATAATTGCATTTTGGATAATTTATTTATTTGAGAGGTCAAAGAAGACCTATTTCGTCTTGGAAATCTTTATAACGACGTGTTCCAATGTTTTGCCGCTTAATTTGCGTTTGATGCCTATCTATTGCTTAAATTTAAAATTATTTAAATCGTGAAAAAAGGCCCGGTTTACAAAAGAAAATTATTTTTCATCAATACAATGCACCTGTTCACACAAGTTTGTTGACGATGGCTAAATTTAACGAATAATAGTTTTTATATGCTTGGACACCCACCGTATTTACCAGATTTGGCTCCCTTCAACTATTATATCCTTAGAAACTTGAAACTATTCCTTCATCGAAAGCGTATTTCGTTGAACAAAGAAGCTATTGCAGCAGTGGATCAATATTTTGCAGAGGTTTTAAAACTTTTTCAACCAACCTATAATTACTTACAATGATTTGGAACTGGTAGCATGACAAGTTGAAACTACAACTAACCATAAATTTAAGTATAAAGCAGAGGTTATAGCGGGAAAATTTTTGACAGATGAATGATACTAGGTCAATCAATATATTTGATATTTTTGTTCAAACTGATACTACACACTCAAATACATTGATTAATTATATTAATTAGATCATTTTTGGTAGGTATATCTATTCTATTTATTGATATTTTGCTTCCGGAACACCCTGTAACACGATTTCTTTTTATGTTGACATACATATGCTTATTTCGGCAACGACAAGTCGTCGTCTGCCCGTCTTTGTTTATACAAAATCCTGATTATCTGTTTTACTGCAGCCAAAGCGGCGACCTCTGAACATTTGTTTTCCTTTTTAACATTGACTTCTCGAGTCATTGGTAAATAAACAACAATCACATGGCCAAATTTGCAGCAACTGCTTCACAGAAGTTAAAATTTATAAACAAACAAATAACCTACATAATTTGAACTCAGTTAAGTGTTTGTCAAATCATTTTTATCTTGCAAGCAAGGGTAGGTAGTGTAGAGGTGGAACTGTTTGATTTTCAAGTAGGTATCAAAAATTGTAAAATGATGTAGAAGAAACTAACAAATTAGTAAAATAGATCTATAAAATAACTTTGAATACTTTCTACCTTCTAGGGTCACGTTAGAATTTAATATTTTTTTTGAGGCGATACCAAATTTTAGCCCTTTTTGTGGAGAAAGCCGAACAGATTGGCCACCCTGGTTTCGACTACTATTGAAAATTGAGGAAAATTCGTTTCTAGAGAAACTATCCCAAAATCATTACAATGAGACCTAGAAGCTCTTTTGTTTGTAGTCTACATCTATTTATGAGTCGTTAAGGTCTAGGCTTTTAAGAAAGTCTGTACTCGTACAATGATACCTGAAAGATCTTTTGTGTGTAGTCTACATCTATTTATGAGTCGATAAGGTTTAAGCTTTTAAGAAAGTCTATTCTTCTATAATGAGACCTAGAAGATCTTTTGTTTGTAGTCTACATCAATTTATGAGTCGATAAGGTTAAAGCTTTTAAGAAAATCTATTCCCATTACAATGAGACCTAGAAGATCTTTTGTGTGTAGTCTACATCTATTTATGAGTCGATAAGGTTTAAGCTTTTAAGAAAATCTATTCCCATTACAATGAGACCTAGAAGATCTTTTGTGTGTAGTCTACATCTATTTATGAGTCGATAAGGTTTAAGCTTTTAAGAAAGTCTATTCTTCTATAATGAGACCTAGAAGATCTTTTGTTTGTAGTCTACATCTATTTATGAGGATAAGGTTTAAGCTTTTAAGAAAATCTATTCCCAATACAATGAGACCTAGAAGATCTTTTGTGTGTAGTCTACATCTATTTATGAGTCGATAAGGTTTAAGCTTTTAAGAAAGTCTATTCTCCTATAATGAGACCTAGAAGATCTTTTGTGTGTAGTCTACATCTATTTATGAATCGATAAGGTTTAAGCTTTCAAGAAAATCTATTCCCATTACAATGAGACCTAGAAGATCTTTTGTGTGTAGTCTACATCTATTTATGAGTCGATAAGGTTTAAGCTTTTAAGAAAGTCTATTCTTCTATAATGAGACCTAGAAGATCTTTTGTTTGTAGTCTACATCAATTTATGAGTCGATAAGGTTAAAGCTTTTAAGAAAATCTATTCCCATTACAATGAGACCTAGAAGATCTTTTGTGTGTAGTCTACATCTATTTATGAGTCGATAAGGTTTAAGCTTTTAAGAAAATCTATTCCCATTACAATGAGACCTAGAAGATCTTTTGTGTGTAGTCTACATCTATTTATGAGTCGATAAGGTTTAAGCTTTTAAGAAAGTCTATTCTTCTATAATGAGACCTAGAAGATCTTTTGTTTGTAGTCTACATCTATTTATGAGGATAAGGTTTAAGCTTTTAAGAAAATCTATTCCCAATACAATGAGACCTAGAAGATCTTTTGTGTGTAGTCTACATCTATTTATGAGTCGATAAGGTTTAAGCTTTTAAGAAAGTCTATTCGTCTATAATGAGACCTAGAAGATCTTTTGTTTGTAGTCTACATCTATTTATGAGTCGATAAGGTTTAAGCTTTTAAGAAAATCTATTCCCATTACAATGAGACCTAGAAGATCTTTTGTGTGTAGTCTACATCTATTTATGAGTCGATAAGGTTTAAGCTTTTAAGAAAGTCTATTCTTCTATAATGAGACCTAGAAGATCTTTTGTTTGTAGTCTACATCAATTTATGAGTCGATAAGGTTAAAGCTTTTAAGAAAATCTATTCCCATTACAATGAGACCTAGAAGATCTTTTGTGTGTAGTCTACATCTATTTATGAGTCGATAAGGTTTAAGCTTTTAAGAAAATCTATTTTCATTACAATGAGACCTAGAAGATCTTTTGTGGGTAGTCTACATCTATATATGAGTCGATAAGGTTTAAGCTTTTAAGAAAGTCTATTCTCCTATAATGAGACCTAGAAGATCTTTTGTGTGTAGTCTACATCTATTTATGAGTCGATAAGGTTTAAGCTATTGAGAAAATCTATTCCCATTACAATGAGACCTAGAAGATTTTTTGTGTGTAGTCTACATCTATATATGAGTCGATAAGGTTTAAGCTTGTAAGAAAGTCTATTCTCCTATAATGAGACCTAGAAGATTTTTTGGTTTAGTCTACATCTATTTATGAGTCGATAAGGTTTAAGTTATGGAGAAAATCTATTCCCATTACAATGAGACCTAGAAAATCTTTTGTGTGTATTCTACATCTATTTATGAGTCGATAAGGTTTAAGCTTTTAAGAAAATCTATTCCCATTACAATGAGACCTAGAAATTTTTTTGTGTGCATTCTACATCTATTTATGAGTCGATAAAGTTTAAGCTCTTAAGAAAGTCTATTTTCCTATAATGAGACCTAGAAGATCTTTTGTGTGTAGTCCACATCTAATTATGAGTCGATAAGGTTTAAGCTTTTAAGAAAATCTATTCCCATTACAATGAGACCTAGAAGATCTTTTGTATGTAGTCAACATCTATTTATAAAACGTTAATGTCTGGGCTTTTAAGAAAGTCTATACTCCTACAGTGATACCTAGAAGAACTTGTGTATGTAGTCTACATCTATTTATGAGTCGATAAGGTCTAGGCTTTTAAGAAAGTCTATTCTCCGCTTAGGATGTACATTTGTAACCAGATCAGGCTATAAGAAGATCTGTCCCAGATATTTCTGTCATTGGTAATCAATACTATACATTTACAGATAATATGATATGAGTATACTCACTCTCTAATTTGTTTATTTTACAAAGATGGTACCTCAGTGGAAAGTATAATGTAAGAATTCCTGTGATTCCTATAAGTTTAGGTTTCTGAAGCGTTAATTTAGATTAGCGCACTGAAGGCCCTATTAGCCTTTTTGCTTGTCTTTGGCGTTGAGTGTTTTTCCAGTAGGCTGCACTGAATTCCTTCAGAACTTTATCTACAGAAAGGTTTAATCGAATTCTGGCGACATAAGATATGTACGATTGTCAATCCATGACCGTAGATACTAATTCGCTGAAGATAATACTCATATGTTTAGTGCCAATAGTAACAAGACCTATACAAGAATCAGTGAATCAGTTTAACTTAGAATTTTACATGAGTAATCTCTGACCTCTACTCTAAAGTCGCTTTTACCCAAACTTAAATTTAAAATTTTGACCAACAACACATAATTTAATAAAAAAAGTTCTCTCGTCCATTTAGTCCATCGTACTACGTTTTTAACTTTATCAAGAAGATCTATAATACATAGTGTTACAGTTAACATTGTATTTTGACAAAATATTTAAGTACTTTCAGTCTTGTCCGAACAAGCCAAACAGCCACGAGGCGAAAGCAGTGATTATATTTCGCTTAAAATCCCAAAGAGCAAAGTCAGGTCGTTCGGCATCGCCCTGTAATTAACAGGCGCATTCAGTGATGAATATCTAGCCTGCCGTGCCAAGTCTGACAGGTTATATGGTCGCGGCAACCATTGTTCTTGGAAAAATCTCGGCAAGTCTTCTACTCATCCACTGGCCTCGAGATGATTGGTTTAATGTGTTACAGGTTGTCTGTCGAAATGAGATTCGGCCTGATTTTCGGTTATACAGAGACCTGTTTTCAGTGACATAGCCAAAAGGGGAACACTTTAACTTCATTTTATTCTACAAAAAGTTATAACTGCATCGGTGAATACTAAAAAGAGCTATAATTAATATTTTTTTACTCTTTGTATTGTATTTTTTACAATATTCACTCGGATGTAACCCAATAAGTTAATGCGGTGTCTGTATATCGCATATTGTTGATATTGTTAATCAAAATCGATTGTTTTTACCTTCTATCACTTTAGTATGAATCCTTCTTTACTGAAACACATAAAAAGTTGCTGAAAATTTTTAAATTGCTAGTTTTATTAACCGAAAATGGCGATGAAGTAAAGAGGAATTTGAAGTTGTTTATATGTACCTTAGTTTGACCGAGAAACCGTGCTCAGGGAGACCAAAAATAATAAACAACTAGGATCTTCGATAGGTTGTAGACGCAAATTCCAGGAAAACGTGCCAACAGTGTGAAGAAATGTTCAATGTGAGCTCTGAAACTATTCGTCTGCATCTTTTTCAGACAGGAAAGACATGAAGACCAAAAATCATGAACAACCAGGATCTTCAACAGGTTGTGGACGCAAATTTCAGGAAAATGTGTCAAGAATTTTAAGAAATGATCAATGTGAGTCCTGAAACTATTCGTCTGCATCTTTTACAGACAGGAAAGACATGGAGACCAAAAATCATGAACAACGAGGACATTCGACAGGTTGTAGACGCAAATTCCAGGAAAATGTGCCAAGAATTTGAAGAAATGTTCAATGTGAGTCCTGAAACTATTCGTCTGCATCTTTTTCAGACAGGAAAGACATGGAGACCAAAAATTATGAACAACGAGGACATTCGACAGGTTGTAGACGCAAATTCCAGGAAAATGTGCCAAGAATTTGAAGAAATGTTCAATGTGAGTCCTGAAACTATTCGTCTGCATCTTTTTCAGACAGGAAAGACATGGAGACCAAAAATTATGAACAACGAGGATCTTCGACAGGTTGTGGACGCAAATTTCAGGAAATGTGTCAAGAATTTTAAGAAATGATCAATGTGAGTCCTGAAACTATTCGTCTGCATCTTTTTCAGACAGGAAAGACATGGAGACCAAAAATTATGAACAACGAGGATCTTCGACAGGTTGTGGACACAAATTTCAGGAAATGTGTCAAGAATTTTAAGAAATGATCAATGTGAGTCCTGAAACTATTCGTCTGCATCTTTTTCAGACAGGAAAGACATGGAGACCAAAAATTATGAACAACGAGGATCTTCGACAGGTTGTGGACGCAAATTTCAGGAAATGTGTCAAGAATTTGAAGAAATGTTCAATGTGAGTCCTGTAACTATTCGTTTGCTTCTTTTTCAGACAGGAAAGACATGAAGACTAAAAATCATGAACAACAATGATCTTCGACAGGTTGTGGACGCAAATTCCAGGAAAATGTGCCAAGAATTTGAAGAAATGTTCAATGTGAGTCCTGAAACTATTCGTCTGCATCTTTTTCAGACAGGAAAGACATGGAGACCAAAAATCATGAACAACAACGATCTTCGACAGGTTGTGGACGCAAATTTTAGGAAAATGTGTCAAGAATTTTAAGAAATGATCAATGTGAGTCCTGAAACTATTCGTCTGCATCTTTTTCAGACTGGAAAGACATGGAGACCAAAAATCATGAACAACAAGGATGTTCGACAGGTTGTGGACGCAAATTCCAGGGAAATGTGCCAAGAATTTGAAGAAATGTTCAATGTGAGTCCTGAAACTATTCGTCTGCATCTTTTTCAGACAGGAAAGACATGGAGACCAAAAATCATGAACAACGAGGACATTCGACAGGTTGTAGACGCAAATTCCAGGAAAATCTGCCAAGAATTTGAGGCAATGTTCAATGTGAGTCCTGAAACTATTCGTCTGCATCTTTTTCAGACAGAAAATACATGGAGACCAAAAATCATGAACAACGAGGATCTTTGACAGGTTGTGGACGCAAATTTCAGGAAAATGTGCCAAGAGTTTGAAGAAATGTTCAATGTGAGTCCTGAAACTATTCGTCTGCATCTTTTTCAGACAGGAAAGACATGGAGACCAAAAATCATGAACAACGAGGACATTCGACAGGTTGTAGACGCAAATTCCAGGAAAATGTGCCAAGAATTTGAAGAAATGTTCAATGTGAGTCCTGAAACTATTCGTCTGCATCTTTTTCAGACAGAAAATACATGGAGACCAAAAATCATGAACAACGAGGATCTTTGACAGGTTGTGGACGCAAATTTCAGGAAAATGTGCCAAGAGTTTGAAGAAATGTTCAATGTGAGTCCTGAAACTATTCGTCTGCATCTTTTTCAGACAGGAAAGACATGGAGACCAAAAATTATGAACAACGAGGACATTCGACAGGTTGTAGACGCAAATTCCAGGAAAATGTGCCAAGAATTTGAAGAAATGTTCAATGTGAGTCCTGAAACTATTCGTCTGCATCTTTTTCAGACAGGAAAGACATGGAGACCAAAAATTATGAACAACGAGGATCTTCGACAGGTTGTGGACGCAAATTTCAGGAAATGTGTCAAGAATTTTAAGAAATGATCAATGTGAGTCCTGAAACTATTCGTCTGCATCTTTTTCAGACAGGAAAGACATGGAGACCAAAAATTATGAACAACGAGGATCTTCGACAGGTTGTGGACGCAAATTTCAGGAAATGTGTCAAGAATTTTAAGAAATGATCAATGTGAGTCCTGAAACTATTCGTCTGCATCTTTTTCAGACAGGAAAGACATGGAGACCAAAAATTATGAACAACGAGGATCTTCGACAGGTTGTGGACGCAAATTTCAGGAAATGTGTCAAGAATTTGAAGAAATGTTCAATGTGAGTCCTGTAACTATTCGTTTGCTTCTTTTTCAGACAGGAAAGACATGAAGACTAAAAATCATGAACAACAATGATCTTCGACAGGTTGTGGACGCAAATTCCAGGAAAATGTGCCAAGAATTTGAAGAAATGTTCAATGTGAGTCCTGAAACTATTCGTCTGCATCTTTTTCAGACACGAAAGACATGGAGACCAAAAATTATGAACAACGAGGATCTTCGACAGGTTGTGGACGCAAATTTCAGGAAATGTGTCAAGAATTTTAAGAAATGATCAATGTGAGTCCTGAAACTATTCGTCTGCATCTTTTTCAGACAGGGAAGACATGGAGACCAAAAATTATGAACAACGAGGATCTTCGACAGGTTGTGGACGCAAATTTCAGGAAATGTGTCAAGAATTTTAAGAAATGATCAATGTGAGTCCTGAAACTTTTCGTCTGCATCTTTTACAGACTGAAAAGACCAAAAATCATGAACAACAAGGATGTTCGACAGGTTGTGGACGCAAATTCCGGAAACTATTCGTCTGTATGGAAATGGGTATCAAATGATACAAATTGGGTCGTGTCACTATTTGTTTAGTAAACATTTTACACAACAATAATGAATCATTTCTTAATCGGTTATTAACATACGACAAAAAACATGGATCTTGTATTCGAATTCTAAGCGTTCTGACCATTGGTTTCTTGTTCACTAAATCCAAATGTCACAACTGTAACTCAAGAATACAACTACAACTCGCAATTCACAATTGTAACCATAACTACATAGATTCATAACTGTAACTCGGAAAACAAATCTACAATTATGGTTTACAGTCCTAAGTCGGAGTTCACCGCCATAAACTAATATTGTAACTACGAATTTGCAACTCCCAGTTCAGAATTACACGTTTGTAACTTACAGTATACAAATCTATCACAGATTTGTTTATGAATCAGAATTATAACTCGGAATTCACAACTTTAAGCTGAAATTTATAAATGGAAGCCGAAATTTACAGCATAACTCTAATTGTATTTGCATGGCATACTTTATAATTTTGCAACAGTAACTTACATCGATAACTTAAAGTTCACAATGGTACCTTGCAAGTTACAATAGTATTTCTAATTGTATTTAGTTCACAAACATAATATGATGAAATTCACAAATGTGGGTCAAAATTTACAAACTACAGCTGAAACTTACAATTAGAATTCATAATTTACAACTGTAACTCAAGATTACAACTACAACTTATAATTCACAATTGTAACTATAAAAACACACCTTCATAACTGTAACTCGGAATTCAAATCTCATAAATTATTAATTAAAATATACAATTAACTTAAAGCTTTATAACTTTGGTTGGTAAACTGATTCCCGATAATTTTTTTAGATAGTACGTTACGCCAATGATAAGTGTAGTTTATCTTCGTCAATAACGAAACTGATCTTCTTTCGAATGTGTGCCTTCTGGTTACTATTATAAAACACTATTCGTGTTTTAAAAACTGTACATTAGACATTACAAGAATTAACCCCAAAACAGTGGTTAGCAAATTATAGAATTCGAAAGCGTTAAGTGTTTGCCGTCACTAATGAGGATAAGAAGGTATACCAACTTGTCAGACTTCTCTGAAAGACATGATTTAGCAGGTGTAATCAGTCTGCTAGTTAATCCTTAGAAAAAGAAATAAAGAAAAGGCAAACATTTTGAAGAAGCTACTTAACATTATGGTTTTCTTGGAATTATTCAAGTGTCAGAAGTATGATAGATTATGATAAGGAATAACTGTAAATTTTTAAATAAGAAAGGTTGAGGTATAACTTTTAAAATAATATGCCATTGGTTTTTATCTAATAATATACCAGGAATGAAGTCATTTAAAATAAATAAATTATATATAAATAGGTACCCATGACCACATATGTAATATCAGGCACCATCTAAACAAAAAAAGGACAACCCATACCATCTTCTAATTAATTATTCTTAAAAAACCAATTATGATACACAAAAACCCAAAAATGAGTTCGCCCACATAAGATCACCAAAAAAAAAATATAAAAACAACTTAGCACGACTTTGTTCTTAGCACGAAGGCTTTGCAGATAAAAGGATAAAAAAAAAGATAAAACACTGCTTTATCGACGTACAATACTACTTAATGATTTTTTTTGTATAATGTGAGTTAGGCTATTGCAAAAAATCACAGACTGTTTAACATAACAATGAAGTTGATTATAGAAACGGCGACAAGCTTAAATATACCTACTAAAAATAACGTTCATACAGTATGAGCACAATAACCATTTATTTACCACAAGTACGTTATTAAACCATTTAATGATTGCAATGATTTGAAGTGATCCCTAGTAATCAAAAGTGAATTCAAGTGACCACAAGTAAACCCCGATTAAAAAAGTATTTAAAAACGACCCTAATATGCTACTTAGCTCTTGTAATAAAGTACTGGCTATACCAGAAATGTCCTCAGACTGGAAAGTAGCATGGTTGGCATTAACAGGGTTAGCCAATAGAAGACAACAGCTATGGCTCTCAAATAGTAAAGACAATTAAAAAATCGAATTAGGTAGCCGGACAGATCCAAGGTATTGTACCCAACATTGGGAGGCCATCTAGTAGCAGAAGAATCTTACTCTACGGAGCTCCAGTGTGGCACTCAGCAGATAAAATACAAAACTAAACTAAAGGGCATCCAACGAAAAATGTTTCTGAGGGTCATATCTGGTTACCAAACGATTTTAACAGCGTCAGCCCAGGTTATTCCAATCGATCTCGTCGAGAAAAGAGCAAAGATCTTCGAAAACGAGGATACCTCACAGTTCGAAAAGAAGCCAGGACGAGAACTCTTTCCCGCGCAAAGGGCTATATCTCGTTTTTCTGTAATAACTATTTGGACTAATTTTGAGCAGGACTTAAGATAAATTGATCAATAGTAAATGATATAAATTATTTATTAAAAGATAAAAAACAAGGTTAAAAAACCAGTGTTCAAACCAATTTTAATTCACCAAAAAATGGTCTAAATAAAACGAAAAAAAAAAAGAGATCCGTTAAAATAACTCAACGGGATTGCCGGGATCGCAGAACATACAAACGGACAGGTACCTAATCACAAATTATCTTCTTGTTTTCTTTATTGTATATTTATATACAATGGCCGCTTCTCCGGGCTTTTTAGCGTGGCCGAAGTATGAGATTGGTTAGGTAGGTAGTTAATTTTGGATCGAATTTAATAGTCAGATTAGGGACCAATAATTTTGCACCAGTGGTGCACTCAAAATAAAAACACAGACAATTGGAAAACAAGTTGCAGATTTTAGGATAGTTGGAAAATAGAATTTATGATTTTCAAAAGATTTGAAAAGTCCAAAAATAACCTTTAATGGTAATAATAGAAAAATTACAATACTTTTCAGTACCACCAAAGTACTCAAGCTTTTTGTTAGATTTTTTTAGGTATTTTTAATTTTTTAAAAACAACCTAGATATGGTGTTTTTTCAAGAAAAATGTCACTTTTCTGACGATTGAGTTTGGTAAAGACAAAGTTAAATATCTGGAAGAAATGTAGATTTTGTCGCTCACCAGCAGTGTTTTTTTTTAAAGAGGGCCTGGCTTAGGGTAGTCCATGGGATTGCATCGCAGCTAGTAAAGCTTATTGTGCACCCTCATTCACAGGTCCTCATTCTCCGTCAAATCCCAGGTTCTTAATGAACCATGAGATCCTTTTGACTATGGTTACCCGTTCTTCCCTTTGATCTCCATTCGGTAGGCCAAGGGATCTGACACGCAGATCTTGCAGTGCTGGGCACATGAATATCACGTGGCAGGCTGTTTCCTCCTCCTCACAGCATTTTCTACATAGGAGGTTTTCAACTTGAATTCCCATCTTATGTAGATGTCCGCGGAATACCCAGTGGCCGCTGATGAAGCCAACCACTTTCCGCAGGGTCTTCCTCCTCAGCCCAAGAGCATCTGCCGCTATAGCACCAGTAGGTGTCTGCAGCATTCTCTTTGACTTTATGTTACCTTCTGTTCTTTCCCAGCTCTTTCGATGTTCTATGCCCATCCACTGGCGAACAGCTCTACGTGCTGTGTGGTAAGCAATACCACACGTCGGCCAATGAGCGGGCTTTCAGCTCCTTTGTTTGCCCACTTGTTAGCTCCCTCATTGCCAGCAATACCTTTGTGCCCCGGAACCCAACTAAGGATAACCTTGTTGTACTCTCCCAGGGTTTCATGGCCTGATGACAGTCCCATACTGCTTTAGAGGTAAAGTCAAAACTGTCAAGTGCCATTAGCGCTGCTCTACTATCCGAGTTTATATATATATGGTGTGGCCTGTCATATCACACTCTTGTACACTGTGATAGGGCAACAACTTCAGCCTGAAAAACAGTAGCCAGTTTACCCAGGCTTACGCAAAACTGCGCCTTGGGTCTGACTCCATATATTCCCGCCCCAGTGCCTGTTGGCGTTTTCGAGCCACCAGCAGTGTTGCCAATCTAAATTTTTTGAATTAGTAGAAATCGGTAGATTTAAAAAACTGGCGTCAGATTTAAAAAAGTGTTTATTTAATAAAGAAAGGTGTATAGACAAGTAGGTATAGTAGGATCACTCTCGCTAAAACTGATCGATCTGCATTTCGGTCTTTATCTTTGTCGCTCACTAGCATCGTGGCCAACCTAAGATTTCTGAAATCGGTAGATTTAAAAAAAGTGATTATTTAATAAAAAAATTAAGGTACAAAAAAGTTAAATAACTTTGAAGAAAATCGGAAGATTACTTCCTAAATCAGGAGATCTACCGAAAAATCGGTGTAGAGTTGGCAAAAAATTAGAAATCATAAAAATGGTACCTAAAAAAACTTATTACATTATATTTCTTTGATAAGAAGTCATATAAAAGTATAATTTTTAATACACCACTGGTGGAAACTTGAACACCTTCCCAATCCTTTACATTTTACCTGTTAACGCTACCAAAGGTGATAATCAACAAAGTTGCCCGCTACCTGCTTCTGCCTTATTGCCCTCTTCGTATTTTTGCATATCCCTTCCGAAGAAATACACCGAAGAACATTTTTTTTTTTCATAAGAATTATCATATTCTGAGATTAGTGAGTCAGAAACACAGGTACTTTTCTTAAGAATGTTATAAATATTAAAGTGTTAATGTTTGGTTTTTACAAGGGAAGTTCGGAAAGGTTTTGTAAACTGCCCTTTTAAAAGGATGTTTGTGTTTGTATAAAAAAATGAATAGCTAACGGTTACACCCAGATTTTATTATGGTTTAAAAATAGACAACAGACGAAATTTGACTACTAGTGTAAAAAAGTATTATTTATTAAAAGGATTGTTTATTATAAAATAATTTTCTAATTTAAGGTTAATATTTTTAATCGATTTTTAACCAGACCTACACCAATAATTTTTTTCTTGATCTGTTAAAATCTGGTACAATCCCATTATCCTCTTTATGTGGAACAGTGCATGTGTATTACAGAATATTCTCAAAACCAATTAGATTTCGGCGAAATGGACATATTTTCAAACAAATTATACACGGTCTCTAAATTCCAAGAGCTGCGAAAACCGATATTCTGCCAAACGAGCACACCACAATCTACACTGAAACAAATAATACTTCTATAGAAAAAAAGAAGTTATATACTTTTCTTATCTATATAAATAAAAATACTGCACCAAATTGGATGATTCTTTTTTTCAAGTGTTCCTTATTGTCAGAACAACGTTTTTTATTTTATTTATTTTATAAGAAAATTTATAAAAAATAAGACTTTCCACACAAATAAGTGTGTTAAAGTGACAATATCTCCTATGTGAAATTTATAGTTTTGGAACGAAGTTCCCTTTCGGGAGTTACGACCAGTTACGACTGAGGCTAGAGACTAGCCGAAAAAAATTCAGACCAAAATATGTCACGACACGACACGACACGACACACGCATGTTTCTCTCTCTCACAGACCAAAAAATAAAAAACTCTCTCTCTCTCTCTCTCTCTCTCTTTCATAGATAGATATATTACAATTAAAAAGAAACTAATTTAAATTAAAAGAAAATGTACATTAAAAAGAAAATACTGTAGAAAAAAAATAATTACCTATAATAGTATTATATTTTATTTAATTATGTTTTTATAAATTAATTAATTCATAAACATTTCAAAAATAGTTCTTAACTTGACTAGTTAGGTACGTACCTACGTCAAATTACCTTAACTGTCAGTTACTGTCAAATAAAAGTAATTCTAGGTAGATGTATATCATCTAAACCTCTGGTATTGTATAAATGGACACTTGTTAAAAGAGACGAACTGTTAAAAATAATGGATTTACTATTTTCTATTTTGCTTTGAACGGTGTAGTGTCGCGACTTTGTTAAGTTTATACAGGTTTTTTGTAGATAATAAATATTAAAATAATAGAAAATAATAGCAATAATGTATCCTGACAGTGTTTCTTCACAAGTTTCGGAAATTGCTGATAGAGTTATCTGGATCTGGAAATTTCGGGAGGGGCGAGCTAGTGCTTAGCCAGCACTGAGAACACATATGACCCATTGTGCATCCTCTCGTTTTGTAGGGATATCCTCACCTCAGGCTGTCACCAGGCCTAGTGATTTAAAATAGGTGATGAGGCTCCCGAGGGGGATCTCCCTGACATCGGCTGGTGTAAGCCAATACTCGCCCAACACGGATCTTCTGATTTCAGAAAAAGCAGAGCAGTCATACATAATGTGTTCTACTGTTTCCTCTTCTTGTTCGCAGCCTCTGCATAGCGGCGATTCTGTTAATTTCATCCTAAAGAGATGTTGTCGCAATTGGCAGTGACCTGTCAAGATTCCCACAGCTGTTCGGAGATTTTATCTGGTCAATGCCTTAAATTTTTTGCTGTTTCCTCGCCAGGATGAGGTATTAACTCTCTGGCCAGTCTACAGTTCGAAGTTTCATCCCAGCACTGTATAAATTTTTGGTGAGAGTGCTGTTTGATAAGGTCCACGACTGCGGACAATGTTAGCTTGGTAGATGGGCGAGGGCTAACATATTTGTAGCCCGCAGCCGTCCTTGCTAAATTGTTCGCAATGTGGTTGCCTTTAGAGTTTCCATGTCCTTTGATCCAGCTGAGAGTGACCACGTTATTCTGGCTGGCCTCAGTTAGAGATTGGTGACATTCTAGTACTAAACTTGAAGTGAAACGTGGTCTATTCAAAGTCAGTAGTGCTTGTCGGCAGTCTGTGTATATATTTATATTCCTGCCTGTGATGTTCCTATTGATTAATTCTTTTGCAGCTGTGGTTATGCCTGTGAGTTCTGACTGAACCACACTTGACAAGCCATCCATAGCCCATTTTATGTTTAGGCTTAAGGATCTAGAGTAAATTCACACCTTGCTTTGTTTTTGATCCATCCGTATATACGCTCAGAGCGTTCACTACGTTGGGGTCTGCTGTCTTGTTTGTTAATATTTTGTAGGGTTTGTCAAAGACAAATCTTGGTGCGACGGCATCCGTGTCTGCCTGTAGGTGGTATCACTTTTATCGATTCCCTCCACAGACTGTCCCTATGGGTGCCAGTCCCTACAGTGGGTTCGATATCAACCGTGCGAAAGCGTACCATGGTCATCAATGCGACCTCCTTAACAAATATGTCAAGGGGGGTGAGACCGAGTATGACTTCCATTGCGCTGGTCGGTGTGCTTCGCATGGCTCCTGTTACGAGAAGGCTGATAGAGTTAGGTAAGTAGAGATTTTATACAGACAATAATAAATGCTTATGTATGTATAAACACTCTGTTGTGTTTACAAATTACTAATTCCTTCACTAATTAATCGAAAGGAACTTCGTTCCATCCGGGTGTCCCTTGACACCTCACACTTTTTTTATTTCTGGATTATTCAACATCTAGGTTGTGGAAAAACCCAGTATATGGTGTTGAATTTCGATTTACAACAAACTAAAATGAAATGAAAAATTGTAAAAAAAACGGAAAAAATTGCGGCCAAAAGATATATTTCTAAATTAAGTAACATAAGGTCACTTTATAGTGGTGCAGTTAATATCTCATATATTTAAACGAGCAATTACTACTTAATTGAGTACTATTACGCCACCGTAAGGTGGCGCAGTTAATATCACATAATTGGTTTGGCTTGCGTGGGATAATATTGACATTTGACACTATAAAAGTGACAATTTTGACATTTTCACATACTTGGTGTATAGTTATAAAAAAAATTGTTTTTAGTTTTTGTAAGAATTTAAAAGATATACGAGGCAGTTTAAGAAATTTCTTTGAAACATAGTTACTTTTGTTTTCATGAAAGTTAATTTTTTTTTATTTTTATTATAATTAATACATGAAAAGGGGACATTCTACGTGGTAAAAATGCATAAAAAAGGGATCCAAGTACAATAAAATAGGCTATTTTAAAAATAAACTTCTGTCTGTAGCTTTAATTTAAATTTAATTCCTTACCATTATTAGTTAAAATATTTGATTAGTAGTAATGAGAATTTAATTCATTTTAAACCTGTCTCTTATCAAAATTAAAATTAAACGATAAACTTCCTACGCAGTAATAGATAGAAAAGCAACATTTTTAAAATTACCCACTTAAAAATGAAATAGATAATCAAATTGTTTTCCATAATTTTTCGAATTTTTTAGTATCAATGTGACATTATTCATAAGGTTGTGACATTATGCAATTTTTACATAAACAAATGTATTCGTGTTGTTTACTTGTTTTATACATGTGTGACCTTTTGAACGACATAATGAATTTTCATAATAAACGCAACCAACATTTTTCTACTCTTTTTTCGATATCTTCTAATTGTTGTCACATAACCAGATTTTGATACAAAAGTTGCAAACATTTTCTTTGATTCACTTCAAAAACGGATCATTTTTGTTGGTTTTCCTCATCGGGAAACACCCACACATCGGTTTGGCGTTTATTTTCCGTTTCGTAGGAGCAGATCCAAGATTTATCGCATCTAACAATACTGTAAACGTTTTTTAAGCTTCCTTTTTTGAACCCTTCCATTGACGCGAACCGTTTTTTGCTCTTCTGTGAGCAAATGATGGATCCAACGGGAAACCAACTTCGTAACACCCAGTTCTTCATGAAGGATCTTTTGGATCGAGGTCTTTAAAATGTCCAAAGATGCTTCAACGAAATAGGTCGCGAAGTATAAACTTCACAAATCAAAAACTAACCTGGATGCAACTGATTTATTGAAAAAGTAACGGGTAATCGACCAAATGTAAAAAACGTTATGATTTAAATCTGGATTCTCAAAAAGATTATATGCTAATATCTTTACAAAACTTCATAAACAGATCTGGATATCCAGAGCCATTTATAGACAACTTTAACAAAAAAAGGTAACGATGTTATATCAGGATATCTAGAAAAATTGCCTTTCTTTTAACAACGTTACAATTTTATGTATTTTGAAAAATTTTTAAAAAGTTTTTTTTTGTTTTCGCCGTATTGTCATTCCGTGGAGTTTTGTAATCGAATTTAAACTTATTTCCCGTCTACCTAGCGCTCTGAAATTGAAGAACTAAGAACTGGATGACAATGCATGTTTCAAGTGTGTTTAGGCATATACATATTTATACTGAATTGTTATTAAATTAAATATGATTTAAGTTTTCATATAAATTAATGGTAGCTGAATTGGATAAGCGTCGAATTGTGACAGTTCTGTTGGGTTATCGTAATGGGATCGATTACGCGAGAGAGAAGTTTTTTTTTTATTTATCTATACACTAATATTATAAAGAGGAAAGGTTTGATTTTTTGTTTGTTTGTTTGAAATGAATAGGCTCCGAAACTACTGGACCGATTTCAAAAATTCTTTTACCGTTGGAAAGCTACACTATTCCCGAGTGACATAGGCTATGTTTCATTTAAAAAAAAATAGGGATCCTTACTAAAATGCCATTAATGTAACCAAAAATTACCTTAAAATCCTTACATCGCGTGCGCTGAGAATACTATTGATTATAGAATAATCCCCAAGGCAGGGAAACGGGACACTACACACCCTAAATCCCTTAGACCAATCAGCCTTACATCGTTTGTTCTCAAGACGATGGAAAAAGCTGTAGACAACTATATTAGAACAGAAGTCTTGGAGCAGGCGCCACTGCACCCTCGTCAGCATGCAAATCAAACGGGCAAATCTACGGAGACCGCGTTGATACAATTGACTGACGAAATCCAAGACGCTCTAAACACAAAAGAAACCGTGGTATGTGCCTTTCTAGACATAGAGGGGGCTTTTGACGATACTCCACACGAGGCTGTCAAAAGAGCACTCAGTGATAGAGGAGTAGATAGAAAGACTTCCACCTGGTTGTCGCAATTACTGTCTACAAGAATCGCAGAAATGAAGGTAGGCCAAGACACTATCTCCATCAATACGACCAGAGGTTGTCCGCAAGGGGGAGTTGCATTCCCACTTATGTGGAGCCTCACCGTAGACAGCTTACTCTGGCAATTGACCGAATTAGGTATACCTTGCCAGGGTTACTCTGATGACGTAGTTATCCTCGCAAGAGGGAAATATGAAAACGTCCTCTGCGACATAGTGCAAAGAGGACTGAACACAGCAAAGCAGTGGTGTGATTCAGTGGGACTTACTATCAACCCCACCAAGACCACGTTAGTAGCCTTTACAAGGAAAAAGAAACCTAAACTAAAAACTATAAAAATAGGTGGAAATACCGTTGAGTGGAAGACAGAGGTCAAATATCTAGGGCTAATCCTAGATAATAAGTTACTCTGGAACAAACACGAAAACGAAATAATACACAAAGCTACAAAAGCCCTTATGGTGTGCAGAAACATTTCTGGGAAAAATTGGGGCTGTAACCCAAAGACATTGCAATGGATCACATATGGGGCAGTAGCTTGGGGCACGAGAGCTAATCTGATCACTACGAGGACAAACCTCTCAAAGATTCAGAGACTAGCCTGTGCATGTATCACTGGAGCAATGAGAACATGTCCCACTGCTGCAATGGAAGTAATACTAAATCTCTCGCCAATGCATATTCAAGTAGAAAATGCTAGGAAGAAAACAATATACAGAATGATCAAAGAAGGAATAATCAAGGAAAAACCTCGATCAATTCATTTTGATCAAACTTGGGAAATGCCCCAAGATGACATGCCAAAGAAATTTAACTTTGTAAGGAAATTTACCACTAAACTGGGAAGCAAATCTGAATGGGACGAAAACACCATATTGGGGCTAAGCCAAAACGCCATAAAATGGTACACGGACGGCTCCAAGACAGATAAAGGAACAGGAGCAGGGGTGTTTGGACCTAGAACCAAATACTCAGAAAGCTTGGGTACGTACCCAAGCATCTTTCAAGCAGAAATTCGTGCCATCGAAAGATGTATAGAATTTAACATTGAAAGGAACTATCGTAGACAGAAGATTGTAATCATGTCAGATAGTCAAGCAGCCATCAAAGCTCTGAACTCAGATACAATCAATTCAAAGATGGTCTGGGAATGCCTAGGCAAATTAAATGAACTAGGACAGAATAACACTGTTACCCTCCTATGGGTTCCAGGACACGTAGGAATAGAAGGAAATGAAACAGCAGACAAGCTGGCAAAAAAGGAGCTGAAACCCCATACGTGGGACCAGAACCATCCTGTGGGATCAGCAGTAGTACAATCTTAGAAAAACTAAAGAAAAAAATGGATAGCGAAAAATCCAAGTACTGGAATGATCTAGAAGGACTAAGACAATCGAAGACGCTCCTGGGAAACTATAACCAGAAGAGATCTCACAGCTGTCTTAACCTGAGTAAGAAAAACCTCCGAATTATAACAGGAATACTAACCGGTCACTGTCGATTAAGAGGACATATGCAGAAACTAGGATTAGTAGATGAAGCAAACTACAGATTCTGTGAGGTAGAGGATGAAACCTCAATACACATACTTTCAGAATGCATGGCATTAAGTAATTCTAGGGTCAAATACCTAGGGTCATACGAAATAGAAAGGGAAGAACTACCTAATTTAAAACCCAATGATATCCTAAACTTTCTAAGGAAGATAGGACTAGAAGAGCTGCTATAAGTCTAAGGAATCATCAGAAATATAGCAAGAAAAGGGGGACACAATAGATCTTATAGGTCGCAGGTGTATCTGTTACCCCTAACTACATACATACATACATATCATAATGGGATCGATTACGCGAGAGAGAAGTTTTTTTTTTTATTTATCTATATACACTAATATTATAAAGAGGAAAGGTTTGATTTTTTGTTTGTTTGTTTGTTTGTTTGTTTGAAATGAATAGGCTCCGAAACTACTGGACCGATTTCAAAAATTCTTTTACCGTTGGCAAGCTACACTATTCCCGAGTGACATAGGGTATGTTTCATTAAAAAAAAAATAGGGATCCTTACTAAAATGCCATTAATGTAACCAAAAATTACCTTAAAATCCTTACATCGCGTGCGCTGAGAATACTATTGATTATAGAATAAAATAATGTACTACGATTTTGAAGAATATATAAATATCTACAAAAAATGCCGCGACAGCATATGTCTAACTGTTATAGTTACGTCACAATAACTAATTTTTAATTTTTTAAAAGTTTTTATCTTGGTATTAATCCTTATCAAAATAACTTATTTCATAATCACGACAGATATCACAAATTTAGCATGTACAATGGGACGAGGCTACTTATAAAGGAATTAAAGGACAATTAAGTTGTAGCAACCAATATAACTGAACCACCAGCTGATCAACTAGCTCATACACTGAGGAGACCGATGATCCCAACTGATCTACCAAATCCATTTAAACCGCTTAAATTTCCTATCAAAACATCTTTTGCTTTTACTAATAATAAGTCTCAAGGTCAAACCTTCCAATAGTAGGGATCGGTTTTCCTCATGGCCAACCGCCTAAGGCGGGTCGGAGTACCTGAAAATCAATTTATTTTGCTGCCAGAAAATAAAACAACATGTAATATTGTTTACAGGGAAGCGTTGACCCAATAAATTTAATGACTTTTGCTATTTTTCTTTAATCCCCGTGCAAAGCCGGGGCAGGCTGCTAGTTAATAATAATATATGACCTATAAATCAGTAAAAAATCTTTCTACTATAAAAAGTTCTTTTTATAAATTGTGATTATTATACCTTTAATTATTTCAAAATAAAATATACATAAACAAATAAATTCTATGGATTTTTAATGGTAACTAAATGGTTAAAATAAATAGAATTTCTCTTAGTGTAGAAATGTGCGTGCCTTCACAAATAAACATCTCGAATTCCAAAATTTGCTCCTTTATTTGTGGGTGTCTGTCGGTGCCTTTTCAATTTTCGCTTATGGCAAAACGACGTTCGTCTCTGGGTAAACTGTGACCGCCCACAGCGCCCCCGACCACTTTAAAACCCTCTAAATAGCCTCACAGACTTAAGCCCTTTGTGTTGTGTGGCCAGAATTTGGCGGTAATCAACAGGGGATACTAAGGATATTTTGGATTATATCTTTACACCGGATATTATTAAAATGGGTGTCATTTTAGGATTATTATTGTCATTTAGAAGTCGATAAGAAAAGTATAGGATTATTGTCCTAAAGTAGCAATAGGTATAGGTCAGATATGTATTCAACTAATACCTATAGATGAGGTCCAAAATAATAAACATGTATACTTCGATTATAAAAGTTTTTTATAATGTTATAAAAGAACTTTTTTAACTTCCCGCTAAAAAAAATTAAAATTTTTTTTAAAATCGGGAAGTTATTGGTTTCACCCCGTTTTTCGAAAATCGAGTTTTCATCGGATCTCAACGTTTTGAGGTCTTAGGAACCTCCCCTGACTATTTTTACGAGGGTGTCTGTATGTCTGTATGTACGTGTGGATGTGTGTGTGTGCGTGTGGATGTATGTAAACCTCTTATAAGTTTTGAACGGCTTGACCGATCGGAATGAAATAAAAAGCATTCCAAAGAGTTCCATCTAGCTTAGATTCCTTGTAAGTTTGAACCGATTCGAGCTGGTAGATTTCGAGAAATTTCAAAATAACCGAAAAAAACAATTGGTAAAAATGATGTTTTTTGGGCATATCTTTTTGGCTATTGCATCGATCAATTTTATAACCTAATCAGCTCTCAAGCTTAAAAAGCCACGTCGAATACCGTTTTGCAAATTAAAATCGGTTGATTGGTTCGTGAGATATCGTTGTCGAAAAATTTCAAAAAAAGTGTTTTTTTTTTTCAATAACTCAGAGATTTTTTGACTAACCGATTTTGCACTCCCGGTAACGCTTTTAGGTCTCAAAAAACTGCGTCGAATGCCATCTTGAACATCAAAATCGAATAAGGCGTTAAAAAGTTATGGCTTTTTAAACATTTCAAAAAATGTCAAAAACGTCAAAATACGTCACGTAACTATAGCTTTGCGGTTAAAACTAGCGGGAAGTTGCAAGGATGGCCTTTAAGGTCAACCTCTTTTCGAATTTTTTTATTTTTTTTCATTCAAAAAATACATGCAATATAGTCATAGTCTATTTTTATGAATGAGAGGGTAGTAGATCTCCATTTTTTTTTTTTTGTACGAGGGCGGAATGCTTGTTGCGCACACTCACAGGGGCACGTGCTCCTGTGGGTAGTTAAGCAAAATGTATCTTAGTTAGTTGTATATAAAACCTAATGAAAATTATTCGTAGATAAATATATATCCGCAGCTTATTTTTGTATTTTTTGCACTCGTCATTCAATGATTTAAAACATGCACGGCGCGATATAGAATATTGTTTTAATAACATTCACGTGTTGTGTCAGCTTTTAACGTACGTACACTTATCGTTCATGATTTTCATTGAACCTTGAAGGTCGAATTTTTGATTGTTTATTGTTTGCACGCAACCAACAATTCTAAAAAATTCGTTTCGCAATCAGTCATCATTAATTTTTGTCATTATTGATTTGTTTTTTGAAATAATGTGTTTCACATCGTTAATATGCCAAATGTCATATTAGTCGCGTCAACGCCCGCGAAAACCTCGGAATTTTGTGCCACAGGTCGGATCGGGATGCGGTTTTCTGCATTCTCTTCCAAAACGATCATGTAAAAATGTGCCTGAGAAGATTTTCCCCGGAGACCGAAAATTGGCCCGCTGCAGGCCAAAGTGCACGCGAAAAATGCATTATCTGGGAGGCCTTTTGGAAGATTTTCAAATTTGATAAATAAGGGTCAGAACTCGCCCGGATCGGGTACTCGGGGGTTTTCGAGGCCGCTGATCACGAATATAATGTTTAAATTGACCTTCGAACACCTGGTGCACCAGAACCTGACCCAAAACGTCATCTCCGGGAGTTTTCCTGACACAATCAAAGAAGGTCAACCAAAAATAATTTCGGGGGGTTTTTTGGCCCGCTGAATCCAAATCTGGCATCGGCGAGCACCCCACTGGCACCTGGTGCACAGAAACCCGGGCTAGAACGTCGTCTTCGAGAGTTTTCTTGACAAGACTGCCAAAACCCACCCGAAAATCATAAGAGGGCAGTTCTGTGGGGCGGTGGTCCCGAATTTCACGCCAAAAACAACTCCCGGAACACCTGGTGCACCAGAACCTCACCCTAAACGTCATCTCCGGGACTTTTCCTGACACAATCAAAGAAGGTCAACCAAAAATAATTTCTAGGGGTTTTTTGGCCCGCTGAATTCAAATCTGGCATCGGCGAGCACCTCACTGGCACCTGGTGCACAGAAACCCGGGCTAGAACGTCGTCTTCGAGAGTTTTCTTGACAAGACTGCCAAAACCCACCCGAAAATCATAAGAGGGCAGTTCTGTGGGGCGGTGGTCCCGAATTTCACGCCGAAACAACTCCCGGAACACCTGGTGCACCAGAACCTCACCCTAAACGTTATCTCCGGGAGTTTTCCTGACACAATCAAAGAAGGTCAACCAAAAATAATTTCTAGGGGTTTTTTGGCCCGCTGAATCCAAATCTGGCACCGGCGAGCACCCCATTGGCACCTGGTGCACAGAAACCCGGGCTAGAACGTCGTCTTCGAGAGTTTTCTTGACAAGACTGCCAAAACCCACCCGAAAATCATAAGAGGGCAGTTCTGTGGGGCGGTGGTCCCGAATTTCACGCCGAAACAACTCCCGGAACACCTGGTGCACCAGAACCTCACCCTAAACGTCATCTCCGGGAGTTTTCCTGACACAATCAAAGAAGGTCAACCAAAAATAATTTCTAGGGGTTTTTTGGCCCGCTGAATCCAAATCTGGCACCGGCGAGCACCCCATTGGCACAGAAACCCGGGCTAGAACGTCATCTCCGAGAGTTGTACAGACACGACCCCAACAAACTCACCAAAAACCGTCTCATAATTTGACACAGTTATTAATGTGTAACTCTGGCGTAGGGCCCTCGAAAGAGTTGTTCCAGTGCTGCAGGAACAACGAGAAGAATTCCCCCCCCCCCTCCCCCTAAGATCTCCAAAGCATGCCGAGCGGGCCTTTCACTTTCTAACGAAGCGTAGAGAGAAAGTTTGAGTTGGGTTGAATTTGATCTGAATTGAATAAACAGTTTTTAATCCGAAATTGTATATATATTGACTTCTTTATTTACTTTACATCAATTTCTCTACTCCTCGCATTGTGTAAGTAGAATCAATAATTCCACAAGATGTAAAGATAAAAATCCCAGCGTGGCAGGGGTCGAGAAGGTTGATTTAGACGTGAAATTCGGAACCACCGCCCCACACAACCGCCCTCTCATGATTTTCGGGTGGGTTTTGGCAGTCTTGTCAAGAAAACTCTCGAAGACGACGTTCTAGCCCGGGTTTTTGTGCACCAGGTGCCAGTGGGGTGCTAGCCGATGCCAGATTTGGATTTAGCGGGCCAAAAAACCCCTAGAAATTATTTTTGGTTGACCTTCTTTGATTGTGTCAGGAAAACTCCCGGAGATGACGTTTAGGGTGAGGTTCTGGTAGACCAGGTGTTCCGGGAGTTGTTTCGGCGTGAAATTCGGGACCACCGCCCCACAGAACTGCCCTCTTATGATTTTCGGGTGGGTTTTGGCAGTCTTGTCAAGAAAACTCTCGAAGACGACGATCTAGCCCGGGTTTCTGTGCACCAGGTGCCAGTGGGGTACTCGCCGATGCCAGATTTGGTTTCAGCGGGCCAAAAAACCCCCCGAAATTATTTTTGGTTGACCTTCTTTGATTGTGTCAGGAAAACTCCCGGAGATGACGTTTTGGGTCAGGTTCTGGTGCACCAGGTGTTCGAAGGTCAATTTGAACATTATATTCGTTATCAGCGGCCTCGAAAACCCCCGAGTACCCGATCCGGGCGAGTTCTGACCCTTATTTATCAAATTTGAAAATCTTCCAAAAGGCCTCCCAGATAATGCATTTTTCGCGTGCACTTTGGCCTGCAGCGGGCCAATTTTCGGTCTCCGGGGAAAATCTTCTCAGGCACATTTTTACATAATCGTTTTGGAAGAGAATGCAGAAAACCGCATCCCGATCCGACCTGTGGCACAAAATTCCGAACTTTGTACCCATTTCCGCGAGCGTTGACGCGACTATATCCTATTTTATCCTTTGTATATTAAATTTCAACCTTTCAACCAATACAGCCAAGCAAAATTTTTATATGAAAATGCGTTTTCAAAAGTAAAAACTATATTTCTAAACTAAAGTTTTCCTTGTATAAAATGTTTAAATTAATTTAATTTTTTTTTTCAAAGGTTTGAATCTTCAACGACAAGGTAAATGATCGCTAAAAGAATTGAAATTGTTATACCAAAGGCGTTCAATCTTGAATGGATTCCATCAATCTTCCTTGCCTCCACAATCTAAAGTACTTAATCATTTCTCTGAGGTGGTACCGAGAACGGCAAACAAACCAAAGAAAATGAAAAAGTTAAAGCGAGGCGAAGCGTGGTACAGCGCGTGGTACATTATCCTTCTACGCCCACACCACTACCAATGTATATACGGGATAGCACTTAACAAAACAAATTTTATCAAAAAAGTTAGATAGTCTTCTTCATCGTAAAATATAGAATTTGAGTGACAAATAAGAAGAGTAGCATTTGATGAATAAGATATTTTTAGGTGTGTATGTCGGATGGTTGATGATTTAACGTCTTTTTCAGAAGTGGATTTTAGTAGTTTTTGGTTCCTGTCATTGTTTCGTTTGTTGGTAGAGTGGAAGATTGGAACGTGGTATAAGAGAGAACAAATGATTGTTTAGTTCAACTTGGTACAATACTGCTAGGTACAGTTAAACCGAATTTGAATTTTTTTTCGCGAATGGTTTTTGCCTAACATATGATTTGCCTAAAATACTGCACTTAAAATTGCTAATAAGTGGAAAAAGATTGTGGGCGGCCCTTTAAACCTCCCATCGACAAACCAGACGCTGCTTTTAAAAAGCTGCATAAAATTTTCTGCGGTTTCACTAGATCTCTTAAAAGCATTTGATCAACTGTGGCATGCAGCTCTTTTGAACAAACTGCCTTCATACGGACTCTCGCAAAACCTTTCTCTTCAACATGCACATCCAAGTTGCTATAGATGGACATTTTTACAACCTCTACAAGATCAACACTGAAGTTCCCCAAGGATCGGCTCTAGCTCATAACTCTATTCTTGTTACACATTAAGGATCTACTAGAAGCCACTAATAACCCGATACATGGTTTTGCAGATGATAGCAACCTACACTGTAGCAAAGCGCACAACCGTCCCATACCTTTAGATATTCTGGAAGAGGACAGAAGATCCATAACGGCGTCTCTCAATCAAGATTTTAGAAATGTAGACGAGTGGGGAAGAAAGAATCTTGTTAATTTCAACGCTTCAAAGACAAAGACATGTTGCCTATCCAACAAGAGGCAAACATGCGACTCATCCATTACAATCAACGATCAGACACTTGTAGCGGGCGGCTCCATTACGCTGGTCGGTATAACGATCTCCCAGGACTTACTATTGAACGAATATATTGCATCCATAGCAACTGCAGCAGGAAAGAAATTAGGCTTTCTGTGTAGAGCACGGAAATATTTTTCTCCATCCAACTTAGCTACTCTTTACAAAGCCCAAATACGACCTAATCTTGAATACTGCTCGCATGTATGGGGTTCGGCGGCTCTGTCAAGGCTCGGAGTTCTTGATGCAATACAGAGACTAATAAACGAGACCAGTATCACCAAAAACCTAGCCTCATTATTCCACCGAAGAGCAGTAGCTGATCTTTCCTTGTTTTACCGATACATAAACGGATTTTGCTCAGAAGAACTCAGCTCTATAATGCCTCCACTTGTCAGACCAGCCAGAGCAACGCGACGTGCTAACTCCATGCACCCTTATACTGTTCAATGCTGGACATCGAGAACGGATCGATTCGATCGTTCCTTCATCCCCAGGGTCTCCAGATTGTGGAACTCCTTACCTTCCCACGTCTTCCCCAATCGTCCTAACTTGCAGGCCTTTAAATCCAAAAACAAAGATTATTATGTGTCCGTCCAATTATCATCGTCAATGAAATCATAAATTAGAAACTTTGCATCAGCTAATATTCCTATAAACTTCTGGGGTACGTCATGCTGATTAGCGATACCAGTAGGGGATGCCAGCATCTTGCGAAGTACCTACGCATGATTTATAAAAGGAAATTATCATAATATGTACTTACAGTGTTAACTGATCTATATTTCAATTATTGGCGCACAGGAAGTTCCTCAGGGTTCTCCGTGGCTTTACATCTGATGCCCAGGAAGTAGCGCTAGACAGACGCCAGTTCTTAGAATCTTCGAATATTCTAGTGGGTTATTGATCGATCGGAAGATTCGAGAGTGTTCTTTTCTAGATGTTATTTCAGAGACGGTTCGAGAAGAAAATAATTTCATATATAAGGGACCGCTTAGGACCGAGAAGAATAATTGTAACTGTAATAGCTGGCGATAAAGTGCGGGTTGTTGTACGAGATATTTTAAAGGCGTTAATCAGTATTTGTGACTGTATCAAAGTTGTGTAAATTAATTTAAGAAATTGTTATTTATTTGTGTTTACCAATAAATTGTTAACTTTGTCTGCTGTTTATCACTTATCCCGAATCCACGAAGGAAAAATATAACAATACTTTATATTCGTTTATCATCTTAATTGCGATTTATTTTCAGAAAGCTTCATTATCTTAACCCAAATGGAACCTCTTACTATTTTCAGTCGTTTCCAGATGTGACAACGATGTATTTATAAAACCTTTTATGTTGTTATTATCAAGCATGATTGACCAGCGAGGCAGCAATATCGACGAGGTCGTATATACGGCTATGAGGGTACCCACGGATCCCAAAGTAAAAGGTAATGTCATTGGTATTTTACCACTAACTCTTTTATGAATCCAAGAAGCAAATCACGACTATACCGGATGTCATAGTATATTAAATTAATATTAAAAACCAAAATTTAGATTAGGTAGGGTCCTTAAAAAAACTCTTTTACCCCAATATAGGGGCAAGTGAATCACAGTGACAAATTTCTTTGTGAGTCAGATTTTACAAAAATCCGAGTACAGTAAAAGCTCTTTATTCGCGGGGTATATTTTCTGTAAATATACCGCGAATACAGAAACCGTGAATACGGAATGGTAATTTATATGGGATACAGATACAGGGGATACAGACAGATTTTAATTTTAATCCAGAAATCAGATAGCTCATATTTACCATTTGTAAACCTTCACTAAGATTTTTAATGTTAAATGTCATCTTTCCAATACTTGTTTAAGCCTCTTCTTGATTGGTATTGAATTTACGATTTCATCCAAGTCGGTTTCAGTCAAATTTTTATCTTGCGATTGAAACAATTCCTGAATGTTACTTGATTCTATCTGTTCGAACTTATCTCTTATTTTATTCACAATTTCGGTTGTGTTTGCAATCAAAGTTTGAATTTGATTTGAATGTGGGGCTAGAGTTCTTCCAATGATACATTTCTTCCAGGATTCCATAACATTCATATCAGGATCAGATTCCATATTATCCAATATAATGAGTTCAATAAGGTTCGTGTAATGTTAAAAAGCTTGAAACAAAGCGGTCCTGTTGGGAGATATTTATATTTATTTGGGAGCATATTTTCAAGTTTGCGAGAATGACCTGGTAAATTATTGTCCAAGGCTAAAACTACAAGACAAGACAAGACAATAGGTAGATAGGTAAATAAAAGAAAGTTTAAAGGAGTGTTGGATTTAAGGATCCTGTTGTAGGACTTATGTCCTTTGCAGGGAGTGGATGGAAAGGTTTGGATGATGTTGGCATCGGTCGATGGCCCCGCACTCACAAACTCCCCATTTGTAGTTGGTGTTGTTTCTTCTGTAGCTCCTGTGTTTTTTTTCTGATTCCAAAGTTCCTCGAACGTGCCTTAACCGTAATTCTTTTTTTGGGATCAGTGTAGGTGTGTGTGGAAATGTGTCCCACGTGATGCAATGTGGGGTTGGGAGATTGAGGCCTCCCATTTGGCGAGGATCAAGGGAACCACAGAAACCTTCACCAAGGGCTTTTTTGTATAATCAAACATCTACCTGTAAGAGAGTGAGGATTCGTAAAGTAAGGCTCCTAGGCCTTCAGCACGAAAATTTAACAATCAGTAAAGCAATAATGGTTGAATGACATTTCCAGATGCATTAGGTACTAACAACATAGCATAGAGTGTCGCTCTACCCTTTGCTGCCTTAAATTAAAGGGCAACCTTTCCGGTTTTAGAACTGAATGATACATTGTAGTTTCGACTGTATGTACCGAATGAAGGAAGGGAAGCGCGATTAAAGAGCTTTTACTGTATATGAAAACATTTTCTAAACGAAGTATCTAAAACTGTAAACTTGTCAACACCGCTTGCGTCTGATGATGAAGTGAGATAGGACTAAGACAGAGAGGTCGATCGGCGGTCACACGTGCCCGTGTGCGTCACGCTCACGCTCGTGGGAAAGCTCCGCCCATGACCGCGGGTGGCTGCCGTTCAAAGTGCCGACCGCGTGCCTATACTGTGTCCGTCCCGCTCCTCGTCTCTTTCGCGGACGTCAAGGATCCGCTGATTCATGGGTATGTACACGTCCGCGAGTCAACGTCGCGAACACCGTTGCCAATACAAACTTATTTTCTATTTAACTTAGAATTTATTTAACTATTTGTTTTCAATGGACTAACTCAGGTAAACACAAGATAAAAGAATGCCCAATAAGGAAACAACAAACAGAGAGACGCGAGACAACAAGTAAAATCATGATCATCATCATATCCTTACAATCTCTAAAATTACGGCTAACGCCTGGGCGTCCAACAATCCTTTTTTTTTAGAGGTGGATTATTCCTCTGTCTTCGTTTTAATTTATCATAATCTGTTGTGATTTTCTTCCATTGTTTCCGGTCCCTGCATTGAGCTTTCTAATCTGTAACGTTCATGGCTTTTGCGTCCTCTTCCACATATCTAACCATCTTTTTCTTGGTCTTCCTCTGCATCTGGGCCTTAACGGTGTCCACTTCGTTATTCTTCGAAGCATTTCTTTGTGTGGCCTTCTAAGTATACGTCCAATTCATTCTAGACGGCGTGATTTAGAATATGTAACTATCTATTTTGTTCTTTGTCTATTGTAATGTTTGTTTTAAGTCTTTTTTCTTCTTCGCTTGTTATGTCGGGGCCTAGTAGTGTTCTCATTATTTTTCTTTCGAATTTCAGTACCTAGACTGTCTTCCTCCTTTTTATTTAGTGGTGTTTTCTCCAATGCGTATATAACTACAGGTCGTATTAGGGTCTTAGACAGATTCATTTTCGTTTTTTTTAAGTCAATTCTTTACTTTTTAAAAGGTTTCTGTTCATACCGAACGCCTGATTGCCTTTTAAGATTCTTTCCTTCACTCTCTCTTTGCCGGTCTTTCCTGCGTAGACAGTAAAAAGACTGAATCAATTGGCTATCAACATTTTAATAATATTCTGATTTTATACAATATTTTTAATATATCTGTGCTAATCAAATTTTGTTATTTCAGTTTATTTGATCCAGTTATATGTATGGTACTGATTCCGATTTGGTTCTACGAAAAAAGCTTGGTGTTATGACGAAAATAAAAAAAAACTTTTGCAGGAAAATTCAGTGAGATAAATGTGGCAACTTAGCAATTGGGTCTCGACCTGCAGACGCGATCACACTCACCACCCACCTGTATTACTAGAAGCAAAATGATCTCTCGTACTCGCAGGTAACGCAGGAGACCGTAGCCGTAGCAGGAAAAGCGACGGGCAGTACAGTAAGCGGTGAGCGGTGGTTGTTTTGCCGCTGCTTACGTTTCGGCTGCCTGACCACCACCGAATACCGATGATAGCCAGGACAGGGCCAAAATATTTTTTGGCGGAATATTCCGATCTGTAGAGAACATTTTTAAAAAGTATAACGATTTATTAAAAATAGTATTTGAGAGTTTAAACAAGAAACAGAATGAACCACTTAAATTTTTTTCTAATGAAAGAGTAAGCTCGCTTTTATAAACACTTCTGGTAGAAATAATGATACCAGTACTTCTGCATAACCATTGGCCCGACGGGAAATCAAAAGATCGATTGGACCAACAAATCGTATACCCAAGGAAAATGAGCAAATCCAACCAGTGGCAAAAGCATTTCTGCCTTTTATTCCGGGAGTGACAGACAGAATTGGTCGATTGCTAAGAAAGAAAAATGTGAAGACTATTTTCAAACCAACGAGAAAAATCAAAGAATGTCTTCGATCGGCAAAAGACAGAAGAGATCCTTTGTCGGCTTCGGGAATTTACCGCATTCCGTGCACATGTGGAAGTGTGTACATAGGAACCACCAAACGCTCGATCAACACCAGAATTAAAGAGCACAAGGCCAATTGTCGTCTGGGGCAGACAGACAAATCCGCCGTAGCGGAACATTCCCTCACTATGTACCATCAGATTAAGTTTGAGGAGACCCAAGTCCTCGCTACTACATCAGCATACCATTCCATACTCTATAGAGAAGCCATAGAGATAGAGAAGCACCCCAACAACTTTAATAAAAAAGAGGAAGCAGACAAGATTAACAAAACATGGGTCCCGATAATAAAGAGTGCGAAAACTCTACCCTCAACGAACAACACCGACCAGAACCGATTGGAATCGAAAGCAACTGTGGCCCCGCCCACTTCCTTCCCGACGTATAAATACGACCTGCGATCACGCAAAGCTTAGTAAGTCGCAGACTGTCAACCAGGAAGCAACTTCTGAAGATGCCAACCGCTCGTGTTGGCGAAACGTCAAGTCAGCAAGACAATCGACGCCGGCCTAATAGCCCAAAAACCATTGATACAATAAACAATGGCCGCGAAAGCCTTTCACAGTTTATTTTTAACACGTCATTAACAAAAATGTTAATTTTTGCTACCCAGGTACGAACCACGAGAAAACCCCTGACCTTCTACGGGAAGACTTCCTGTGGCCAAATTACTTGAAACAATTCGACGCAGCGGCCAGAGCGAATGGATGGTAATCCCAGGAGAAGGCATTGTCCCTAACCATAGCTCTGTCAGGTGAGGCTTTAGACGTCCTGCATTCATTGCTTGAAAATTTCGATCTATTGGTGAATCGTCTGGACATGCGTTATGGCCAAACTCATCTACAACCGGTATACCGAATGCAGTTAAAGAGCCGGAAGCAGAAAAACGGAGAAATTATCAAGGAGTTCAAATAGTTCGAATAGTTCATTATAAACTGTTTAGACATATTCCAGCAGAGTTCTTATTACAATTTTGTTGAACGAATTGTGTTAAAGTCCCCCATAAGTGTTTCAAATTGGCTCCACGGCGGGGACTTTTTTCTGCTGAGTTTCCCCCCTTGCCCGGTTCGTAAGGAGGACCGTCTGATATGGATGGGAACTCAAGTACTCTAACTGCGTGTGGCGCGTTCCTTAAAATTTTATCCTATGTTATCGCAGCGCCATCCTTATTTTCCCTGTTTTAATGGAAACTTTTTGATACACTGATACGGTCCTCCTTACCTCTACCTCCAGAAGTCATGAAAAGTATTAAATTTTTCAAGTCAGCACAGTTCACTCTGTTTAAAACCGCTAATTTCATATCATTTCCAATATCTACACAAACGCCAATTCGGTGATTCTTCGAATTATAATTTGCTGTTTATAGGTGGACACTTTTTCATTTTGTCCCCCATACAAGACGCTTGTCTTTCCTTCTACCCTCCATAACAGAAATGACAAGAGATGTGCAATTGACATTCAAAAACAGTGGTTGATAACTTAGTACCAGGGTGAAACTTAGTACTAGTATAATTATTGGTTGTTTATGTTGGACACGATTATGACTGTAGGTGTCTGCTTTTTTTGTGGTGTGGCATCCCTGCATGAGACTTGATGTTCGGCGCGTTCCCATGCTAGTTCGGCTCAATCGTAATCACTCGTCACTCGCACAGAGCAGGATTTCGCCACTTACCGGTAATTATTCGTGCTACCTGTTGATTTCTGTCAACTGCATGACGTCGATTCATCGAGAATAGTCAAAGGTTGTCTGTATTCAATGTTTTAAGTTGTCGCAATATGTAGGTCAATAGAAAATAAAAAAAAACAATTATTTATTCAATGTAATAATTTACTAACCAGAAGGGCAATGCAATGGGTTATTCAAGCTTTGGAAAATAAGTAGTAGTAATGAATACGGAACGCAGAAGACATTTTTTTAGTTTTTCAAGGTCTATTAAAGTAATTGCTTATAGAGGCAACTTCATTCGAAGTTTTGATCGCCTTTTCCATAAAAAAACTCAGAAACTGAAAGTTTCGTCAAGGGTTCATTTTTTCCAGTCGTCCTGTATCTACTTGTAGGAGAGGAGGGTCTTTTCAAGAAGGTTGTCGAGTTCTGTAGGATGGTCCCTTCCTACGGTTCGAAGGAGTCTTAAGGAGGGAAGGGGATCTTATTCTTCGGAATTCTTGAGGTTATCTGGAGTTCTTTATTCCTGTGGGTATGGAGTATGGAGAGTCCTGTTGGTTCCTTGTAAAGACCAAAAAACTTATCATTGTTATAGCGTCTGAAATCGAGAAGGAAGGAGTTTATAAATATTCATAACTTTTAATTGTCTTTATAATTATATATTCTGTGTAAAGAAAATAAAAGTTTCCTTTTTAATATACATTTTGCAACCTTTTACAATGCTGAAAAATCGTTCTTTTGTTGATTTTTACCCTTATGAACAAATATGAAGATAAGTTCTAATACAATATAAACAAATTGTTAAGAAAACTAACATTTTTCCTATTTGCCGTCATTAACTTTAATAAATATTTGAAATAATAAGAATACATAGATGCATAAATCATGAACTACTTTTTTCGTTCCAAATATGTAAATTGTTTACAAAAAAGTGATAACTAGTTTTTCCAAATATTACATTGATTTTTTCACAAATATCTTGATATGTGTTTGATCTGTAATGCAAATGAATCATTAACTATGATTAATAAATACTGGTCCAATAATTGTCAAAGAAAAAATATTAAAAGTAAAATTTACATCATCTCCTACAGTTTGTTTGACTATATTGAAAAGAAAACCCTTTTTTTTTCAAAAACCCTCGAGTTATAAGGTTTGATTAATTGTATGACAAAATTACCTAAAACTCCAGACAAGGTAAACAGTAAGTATCCTGGGCACCAGATAATAATAATAATAATAATAATAATCTTTATTTTATAAAACATTACATGTTATACAGATAAACAGATAAACATTAACATTAAAGAAAATAGTGTCAAATAAATTGTATTATCTATTTAAATAATAATCTTCTAGTGTATAAGGTTCTAAATTAATGAGTAGAGTTTTTACTTCTTTTTTAAATGTATTAAAAGTTTGCAGTTTTTTTATTTTTTCGGGAAGCTTGTTAAAGAGACGAATACTTGCATAAGATGGATGTTTTTCGGATATTACCAATTTATGCGGAGGATATATGATGTTAAAATGTCGGGTTGGATAAGAATGAATATCTGTGCAAGCACAGAACTTGGATTTATTTTTAAATAAGTAGACAATACATTCGTATATATATATACCATATACTGTTAATATACCATTCTTCTTAAATATGCCTTTGCAAGATTCTTTATATTTTAAATTAAATATCGTTCTAATTACTCTTTTCTGAATTTTAAAGATTTCTGATATATGATAATTACTTCCCCAAAAAATAATTCCAAATTTTAATGTTGATATAAAATTTGCATAGTAAATTATTTTTAATGATTTTTCATTTAAATAGTTATGAATTAATTTAATGCTATAACAGATTTGGTTTAGTTTTTTCCCTAGTTCTATTATGTGTTTATCCCAGTACAAATGTTGATTTATAAACACTCCCAAGAATTTTGTACAGTTTTCTAATTTAAATCTATTATCTAACAATGTGACCTCATTTGGGCATTCTAGTCGTTGCTGCTGTGTATGAAAAAGAACCATATTGGTTTTTTCAATATTTAGTAGTAGGTTGTTTTTTAAAAACCAGTTCTCTGCATGTTTCATCAGTTTATTAGAATTTGTGATTAAACCTGGAAAATTACTGTCTGATATCAGCAGGTTAGTATCGTCAGCATAACAGGTCATTTTACATTTTTTGTTTTCGGTATTTAATATTTCTACAATATCATTCATAAATATTATAAATAAAATAGGGCCTGATATACTTCCTTGAGGTACTCCTACGTTGTTGATAAGTACGTCAGATTTGAATATTTTGTCATCTTCGACTATTTTGACTTTTTGTTTACGATTACTTAAGTAAGATCTAAACCACTCCAGGGCATTCCCCCTAACACCATATCTTTCCAACTTAAATATTAAAAATTCGTGGTTCAGGCAGTCATATGCCCTGGAGAGATCCAAAAATATACCTAGCAATATTTCATTCTGTTCAAATGATGTTACAATATCTTCAGTAAATTGTATTATTGCACTCTCTACTGACTTACCTTTGGTATAACCATGCTGAATATTATTTAGAAGGTCACAATGTTTCATACTTCGGAGATCACTGTTAATCACTTACTGACAAAGATTCAGAAGAAAAACAGATTAGCGTCGTGGGCTAAAGAACACAAATTATGGTCTTCGAACCAATGGAACTCCATTATTGGAGTGATGAAACCAGATTTAAAGTATGCGTTAGTGATAGAAGGAGTCGTGTCATAAGAACTAAAGAAGAAGTGTTTCAGAATGACTGTCTTAAAAAAAGTTAAGTTTCCAGCTTCTGTTATGACTTGGGGATCCATGTCAGCAAGTGGAGTGGGATACTTACACTTTGTGGAAGGTATTATGAATGCTGAGAAGTACATTACAGTTTGTTTGACTATATTGAAAAGAAAACCCTTTTTTTCAAAAACCCTCGAGTTTGATTAATTGTATGACAAAATTGTCAAAAACTCCAGACAAGGTAAACAGTAAGTATCCTGGGCACCAGGTACTTCGGAGATCACTGTTAATCACTTACTGACAAAGATTCAGAAGAAAAACATATTAGCGTCGTGGGCCAAAGAACACAAATGATGGTCTTCGAACCAATGGAAGTCCATTATTGGGGTGATGAAACCAGATTTAAAGTATGCGTTAGTGATAGAAGGAGTCGTGTCATAAGAACTAAAGAAGAAGTGTTTCAGAATAACTGTCTTAAAAAAAGTTAAGTTTCCAGCTTCTGTTATGACTTGGGGATCCATGTCAGGAAGTGGAGTGGGATACTTACACTTTGTGGAAGGTATTATGAATGCTGAGAAGTACATTACAGTTTGTTTGACTATATTGAAAAGAAAACCCTTTTTTTCAAAAACCCTCGAGTTTGATTAATTGTATGACAAAATTGTCAAAAACTCCAGACAAGGTAAACAGTAAGTATCCTGGGCACCAGGTACTTCGGAGATCACTGTTAATCACTTACTGACAAAGATTCAGAAGAAAAACATATTAGCGTCGTGGGCCAAAGAACACAAATGATGGTCTTCGAACCAATGGAAGTCCATTATTGGGGTGATGAAACCAGATTTAAAGTATGCGTTAGTGATAGAAGGAGTCGTGTCATAAGAACTAAAGAAGAAGTGTTTCAGAATAACTGTCTTAAAAAAAGTTAAGTTTCCAGCTTCTGTTATGACTTGGGGATCCATGTCAGGAAGTGGAGTGGGATACTTACACTTTGTGGAAGGTATTATGAATGCTGAGAAGTACATTACAGTTTGTTTGACTATATTGAAAAGAAAACCCTTTTTTTCAAAAACCCTCGAGTTATAAGGTTTGATTAATTGTATGACAAAATTGTCAAAAACTCCAGACAAGGTAAACAGTAAGTATCCTGGGCACCAGGTACTTCGGAGATCACTGTTAATCGCTTACTGACAAAGATTCATAAGAAAAACAGATTAGCGTCGTGGGCCAAAGAACACAAATTATGGTCTTCGAACCAATGGAACTCCATTATTGGAGTGATGAAACCAGATTTAAAGTATGCGTTAGTGATAGAAGGAGTCGTGTCATAGGAACTAAAGAAGAAGTGTTTCAGAATGACTGTCTTAAAAAAAGTTAAGTTTCCAGCTTCTGTTATGACTTGGGGATCCATGTCAGCAAGTGGAGTGGGATACTTACACTTTGTGGAAGGTATTATGAATGCTGAGAAGTACATTAATGTGCTTCGAAATAACTTATTACCCGAAATTGAACAAATGCGTTTAAATAATATCGAATGTATCTTCCAACAAGCCTGTGATACTTAGAAAGGCAGATATTGAACAGTTACAAGGAAGTTTTAAGAAAAATATTTGGAGGAAAGCAAGTAAACGGAGAATGGGAGAAAAGAACAAATCAGAAGTTAGGAGATTTGTTTAGGCTGAAATTTAGAGTCGTGCCTTGAGATGCTCCTTATGCGAGGCGTCCTCGACCATTCCTCCGTTTTTCGATTTTATAGTCCTTTCCTTGAGGAAGGATATCTTGAGGAAAGGTTCACAACTGACAACACTGTATTTTGTTTTGTTTGGCGTAATTTTGACAAAAATGGAGGTTAAGGTTGAAAGTTTTGGTCGTGTTTTTGTTATTCTAAACTAAAGAATGTGTGAAAAAGAAAATAGATCTCTCTATACGAAGGAAGAAAAATACTTCCTCGTATCACAGGTGAATAAATTTACGGCCGTTTTGGAAACAAAACAGACTAACTGCAGCAGTATAAGAGAAAAGGCCCAGCCATGGGAAAAAATTACGGCATTGTACAATATCTTAAATTGAGCAATAGCTTTATCATTGTTGCTATTGGCAGCCCTCTATTATTAATGTGCGATAGTTGCTCCTAGACCAAGGAGAGAAGTACATTTTTCACTGTACCTTTGCTAAATCTATATCGATTTAGAAATTCCCTTTCCCTAAATCTCTCAAAGGGATTGTCCCAATCTCGCAAATATCTTTTTGGTAGTCGTACAGGCATAAATACTTCTTCACCCGCAATGTCAACAAACTCCAAAAAGTCAACAAACTCCAAAAAGTCTTCTAAATCGTCCACAAAAAAAACTCAAAATAGCAAATTCTAAACACAAATACAAATAAACACGTTTTCTAACCAAAAAATCAAGATTTAATATGTCAAAAGTCAGTTCAAGGCGTCCTTAAGGTAGCTCGAGATCTACCTTGTCCTCTACTCGTCCTTAAGGATTCCTTTCGCGACTATAAAACAATTTTTTTTTCGAAGGAGTCCTCAAGGACTCCTCCGTTCTCAAGACTCGACTATAAATTCCAGCCTTAATGAGCCCAGTATAACAGCGGTAGTAAGGGCGTAAAGGATTAGGTGGGTAGGACATATTCAAAGAATAACACAAGCAAGGATACCGAAGGTCATATTAGAGAGAAATATTGGAGAAAAAAAGGAGAGGTGGCCCAAAGACGGTTGGAAAAAAGAGGTTTTAAATGATTTGGATGCATTGGGAATAAGAAACTGGAAAGAGAAAAGTCTGGACAGAAAAAAATAAGTAACCATCACACGAAAAGCCTTGGGTCAACTATGCCTCTCGAGCTAAATATATATCTTCCAACAAGATGATACCGCATGCCATAAGGCTAAAAAAGTAAAAAATTGGATGTTAGAAAACAATATTCCAGTTTTAAAATGGACGTCGAGTAGTCCAGATCTATCCCCGATTGTAACCTTGTGGTATCTTATGAAGAAAAAGCTCAGATCGAATCCCGCAAGAACTGTTTCAGAATTGCGAATCCGTCACCAAGAAATTTGGAACAGTTTTACATCAGATGACTGCCAAACATTAGTTAACACTATGTTATCAGATTGTTGATTGATTTAATGCTATGATTGGTTATTGGTGTATTATAAATATATTAATTTTAAATATTACATTTAAAAATATAAATATTTCTGATTCCTATCTACCTCTTGTTTGAAGTAATATAAGCGACGTACTTTAATAAATCACTACTGTGGAAACTCATTAGTGGTTACGCTAATGTATTTTTATTCAAGGTTAGATTGATAAAAAAAAATGTTCGTGCCGCTGCATTGCTTGTAGGTTAGATGAATAATTTCCTTCTGGTTTTTAACATTGTTTTTCTGTGTTTATTGCGTGCTTTGGTCACGATAATAGAGGTTTCGGAATTACCAGTTTTTATTTTCATTTCCAGCTCATCAAATGGTTGAATAGTTAGTGGAACTCAGATATCGTTGCCTAACCACGTAGTTTTGATAACGAAATTTATAAATTTTTAACAGTATGAATTTTAAGATTGTTATTGCTAGTTTGATAAATGTGTCTGAGATGTAAATTTACCATTATCAGTCTAAAAGTCTAAAATTATCATTTGTGTCTGAATAAAATTTGGTAGGTATATAGCAATCACTCTTTCTAGATGAAATTTATCTTAGAAAAGTTGTTATAAAATAAAATTTATAGTGTTTACGTTCTTAAATCTTAAATTCATATATTTGTACTAGCGGACCCAGCGGACTTCGTACCGCAAATCATTTATGTCATTCTTCCATTTTTCGTTTTTTCAATTTATTTGGATTATATCGTTATATTTTGTAGTTTATCGATAAAAATATTAGATGTCTAACAATACTTAATTTAGTAAGAATTTCTCGTTTAAATATAAGTGATATTAACTGCGCCACCTTTCGGTGGCGTCACAATACTTAAGTAAAGATTGCTCGTTTAAATATATGTGATATTAACTTCGCCACCTTACGGTGGCGTGATTAAAGTAATCGAATAAGTAGTGGTTGCTCGTTTACTGGAAGCGCCATCTGGTGGTAACTTCCATTAATAAGAATATCATATTCATATTAACCATTAAAAATACAACATCCTACTGATTTTCACGACAATCGGTTGAACAGGGTAGAAGTTGTTACTCTGCAGCGCCACCTCAAACCTTCTCCGTGGAAAGATACATATGAATACCAATTTTTATGACAATCGGTTGAACGGGGCAGAAGTTGCTACTCTGTAGCGCCACCCGGTGGTGAGTGGCATCAATGAGCATATTATGTAAACCGATTGATCAGTTATCGACCGGGGATGAACAATGATTAAATTACCAAAATGGCTATAAAAAAATAGGGGTTGGTGATAAAAAAGTAAAAATTTGGGGTTGTATGTATTTTTCAATGCCACATGATAAAAAAATAAAAACAAAAAAATTTCGTCCAAAAATTAAAAAAAAAAATTTAAGGGTGAACAACCCTTATTACTTAGGGGTATGAAAAATAGATGTTGGCCGATTCTCAGACCTACTTAATATGCTCACAAAATTTCATGAGAATCGGTCAAGCCATTTCGGAGGAGTTCAAGTTCGAACACCGTGACACGAGAATTTTATATATTAGATATAACTAGCTGTACCCGCGGCGTAGTTCGCGTGGCGTGTTGATTGTTATATAAAAATGTCACCCCCGACATCGTTAAAGGGGTGGGGGGAGAAATGTTTATACACCAGATGTTAAGTTGAAAGAAGACAAATACATCTGTAAAAACCGCATTCGAATTGGACAGTAGTTTTAATGTGATGACATATAGACAGACAGACAAAAAAATCTAACCACAGTTGTGGGTTCTATATCGATGTAGTAACACCCCGCGCTAATTATTTTTTAAATATCGTTAATGTCCAGAATTTTCATTTCTACATTATATGTATAGATTATTTTTTCCGCCCCCGCATGCCCCCTTGTGGGTGGAATTCTCTAAAATCCGTTCTTAATTGACCTCAAAATTATAAATATAACTATTGTGCAAAGTTTCAAACCTGTAGGACTTATAGATTTTAAATTTTAATTTTTTTTCACGCCCCCGCAACCCCCCATGTGGGTGGAATTTCGTAAAATCCGTTCACAATTGACCTCAAAATTATAAAAATAACTATTTGCAAAGTTTCAAACCTGTAGGACTCATCGATTTTAATTTTTATTTTATTTTTTATTTTTTACGCCCCCGCAACCCCCCTCTGTGGGTGAAATTTTGTAAAATCCGTTGACAGTTGACCTCCAAATTATAAAAATGACTATCTTGCAAAGTATTAAACCTGTAGGACTTATAGATTTTAAATTTTATTTTTTTTATTTTTACGCCCCCGCAACTCCCCTTGTGGGTGAAATATTGTAAAAGCCGTTCACAGTTAACCTCCAAATTATAAAAATAACTATCTTGTAAAGTATTAAACCTGTAGGAGTTATAGATTTTAAATTTTATTTTTTTTTTATTTTGCACGCCCCGCAACTCCCCTTGTGGGTGAAATATTGTAAAATCCGTTCACAGTTAACCTCCATATTATAAATATAAGATGATTTCTGTATAGCTTTAACCATTAATGTTGCACACGCGACGGAAGCTTAAAAAATGGACTAACTTCTCCCGTTTTCACAACATTTCTCTTCACTGCTCTGCTCCTATTAATTGCAGCGAAATGAAAAGTATACTATAATCAGCACAGGAGTATGAAAAATAATTGTACCAAGTTTCGTTAAAATCCGTCGAGTAGTTTTTGTTTCTATAGCGGTTATACAGACAAACAGACAGACAGACAAAAATTTTACTGATTGCATTTTTGGTATCAGTATCGATCCCTAATCACCTCCTGATGGTTATTTTGGAAATATATTTCATGTACAGAATTGACCTCTCTACAGATTTATTATAAGTATAGAAGAAGATTATTTACTAATACGAGGACTCTCCAAACAGTATCAAATTTTCTTTTATATATTCGCGCCAGAAAGTTCTAGTGACCTCTATGACATATGAACAGTAAAACCTCTCAAATTAATCGTTGGCTCGCCGACATCTACATGTATTTGTTTACAAAGCCTTATTTTCGGTTTACGAATTTTGCTATTGATAAAAAGGACTAAAAGTTGATCAAATCAACGAATTTGCATCAAACGTCTCTTTGAAATCGGAAAATCTAATTTGGAAACCATTCAAATGATACCTACTTGACACGATGGCGCTAGTCTCAAATTGGGCAAGTACCTATTTAGCCAGAAGCTATACGGTATCTTTAATTCCCTCAGGAACATATTGGTAACTCTAGTGACGGACATTAAACAGTAGAAGCCAATAGATAGAAAGATAGGCAGCAGAAAGAAGGAGTTAGAAAGAGGTGGAGTAGGAAGAAAAGAAAGATTTTTTTTTATATTTTTTTATTTAGGACAATAAATTTGGAAATTGCTGAATCCACGACCAATAATTGTATTGTTAGGTGTCAAGCTATATAAAAAAAATCATTTAGTTGAAAAAGGTGTGTGATTCAGGAGTGAAGGATATCACAGGCAGGAATATAAATATATATACAGACTGCCGACAAGCACTACTGACCTTGAATAGACCACGTTTCACTTCAAGTTTAGTACTAGAATGTCACCAATCTCTAACTGAGGCCAGCCAGAATAAAGTGGTCACTCTCAGCTGGATCAAAGGACATGGGAACTCTAAAGGCAACCGCATTGCGAACAATTTAGCAAAGAGGGCTGCGTGCTACAGATATGTTAGCCCTCGCCCATCTACCAAGCTAACATTGTCCGCAGTCGGGGACCTTATCAAACAGCACTCTCACCAAAAATTTATACAGTGCTGGGATGAAACTACGAACTGTAGACTGGCCAGAGAGTTATTACCTCATCCTGGCGAGGAAACAGCAAAAAAATTTAAGGCATTGACCAGACAAAATCTCCGAACAGCTGTGGGAATCCTGACAGGTCACTGCCAATTGCGACAACATCTCTTTAGGATGAAACTAACAGAATCGCCGCTATGCAGAGGCTGCGAACAAGAAGAGGAAACAGTAGAACACATTATGTATGACTGCTCTGCTTTTTCTGAAATCAGAAGAACCGTGTTGGGCGAGTATTGGTTTACACCAGCCGATGTCAGGGAGATACCCCTCGGGAGCCTCATCACCTATTTTAAATCAATAGGCCTGGTGACATCCTGAGGTGAGGATATCCCTACATACGGGAGGATGCACAATGGGTCAAATGTGGCCTCAGTGCTGGCTGAGCACTAGCTCGCCCCTCCCAAATTTCCAGATCCAGATCCAGAGGAGTGAACGATTATAAAAGTTATATCTATTTATATGAAATTAGGAGGGGAAAGGATACACCAGATAGAATGTTAGAGCAAGGGGATAATATTAAAAATCAGGAGAGTCAGGTTAGTCAGAATAGTCAGGGTAGTCAGGATAGTAAAATATGGGATAGAAACGAATTATGGAATAGGTAAATGATGGAAATGTAAAAGGACATGAACAAGAATATGGATTTAATGAAACAAAGAAATGAAAGAAGATATCAATAAAAATACTGAAGAAATGAAAAATGACATCAATAAAAATATTAATTCAATAAATACAAAAGGGAATTTACATACTGTTGCAATAAAAGAAGACATGAACAAAAATGCAGCAGAGAGAAAGAGTTGGAAAAAAAATGAAGTAGGAAGAAAAGAAAGAACCATGAATAGTAAATAGTTTACAATACATTAAAAGATTTAGTTTATACAACAAAAATTCCGTTTTCTAAATTTTACTATAAATGTTAAAAGTGAAATTATAACAATAATATGGGAAAAAGTAATTTAAAACGTGAGTAAAACTTGCTTTGTTTGATAATGCTGACTTGTTATTTCGTAGATATTTCATAATACAGTTCAAGTCTAACCAAATATACATTGCGACATATTTTTATCAACAATATATATTTTATATATATATTTTTTTATAGTATATTTATAATACAAATAATACTTAAAGTGGCGCCTTGAATATTTAACCTTTTTAGAAGTACCTATTAGATGCGGTTTTATATTAATGGTCTTATAAGAAAACATATCCAGATCAGAAATTCTGATAAAAAAAATTATCGGTATTGTAAAATACTGTAACCTTTAAATATTATCAATGATTTGATACTCTTGATAAAATCTTTTATACTTGAAATCAGTAAATACGTAGTGATGTTTTATCTTTAGAAAAATATTATAAGTGGGTTAACTTTATTTTTGATTGTAATATTTTGTTATTGATTTACGTTTAGAATTTATGTAGCAAGTAATGTCTAGACGTATTATATTAATGTTCATAGTACTTACGAGATATATGTTTGGAGTGCGACAAAAATATAAATTAGTAACAGACTGAATGATTATACTTTTCCGAATTAGTCTGGATGCATATACTAAATATTATATTATCAACAGCCAAAGTTTTAAAAAAATATGTATAGAATAATCTCTCTTTTATATTTGATTTTTTAACATCCTAAGCAGGTATTAAAAAGTCTTTTGTACCAACCAATATATTGATTGATGATGTTTAATAAAACTAAGAAAAGAATCTATCATGAGCTCAACACTAATTAGATATGACCTGAACAATCACAAGAAACAGTAAATTAGATTTAGATTAGATGTTTATTGGGTTGGCTGTTAGCCTGTATCACTGCGACCTTTGCAGATCTATTGTGACCACCCATTATCTCAAGAATAGGATTAGAGAACCTTGTCCAGCCCTGCCCTATTAATGAGACTTAATAGCCTTGACAGTGGCCACTCCGCATAACTTGGAGCAGCCGGTTTCTCCTCTCCCAGTACTAGATACCGCGTCCTTGCAAGGCCTTCGCATTGGCATAGGACATGAAATGCGGTCTCCTCCTCCTCTTGGCAGTATCGACAGATGTCTTCATCTACTAAGTTCAACTGACTTATGTGTTTCTTGAGCCTACAATGTCCTGTCAAGAGACTGACAATCATTCTGACATCGTTTCGCCTTTGTGATAGCAGCTCTGCAGTAAACTTCGCCGAGTGTCCCTTTATGAAGACTTTGACTTGTCGCTTGCCCGGTGATTTTTCCCACCACTCCTGGGCCTTCTCTAGCCTCGATTTCTCAATGGCTGCCTTTCTAAATGTGTCAACAACTCCGCCGAATCGTTCCGGGCCAATCATTGGGGTATTAGCTCCCGCACGGGCCAGTTCATCAGCAAGAAACAGTAAAATAATAATCTAATAAAGCTAGTCTTATAGTTACTAACCCACCAGTGAGGATACAGGAGTTCCAAATAAGTTATAGTTCATGGCCAAAGACTAAAAGAGCTCCTCCCAGTGTCTACCTTCATAAAGATTACAACGCTGCGTCCGCCAAATTAAAGAAACTGGTATAAGATTCATAGAGACAACTTTCCTGTTTTACCATAGTCCCTGAAACACCAGTTTTCTCAAGAGGGTCAGTAATACTGTCATTATTTAGGATACTGATCGTCTAAACTCTAAACTGAATATTGAAGTAATGATCGATACTTCCATCAATATTAAAAGCATTCATCAATACTTGATGAGTGGTGATAGTATTAACAGTAATACTGACTGTACCGACAATAGTTTAATTCATTCTTCAATAGTGTTTTATCCTTGAATGTGTATAACAGATTTCCATTGTAACATGAATGACAGAATGCGCAATAATTACCGATAAAACATGTACTTTAGGAAAATTTATTGAACGATTAGAAGGTGATCATACATTTGCATTTAAAAGAAAAATCTGTGGCTCAAACCGCTAAAAATGTTAATTTATCAAAATATACGGTGCGAAATAATATTCAACTTTACAAAACAACTGGTTCTGAGGAGCAAAAACAAAAGGAGATTAAGCAAAAATGTCACGCTAGTTATGAAGCGTTACGTCTTTTGTGAAATAAGGCAAATGGTAAAAGTTTTTTAAGAGCAACTTGCCATAGGATTACTTATAAACTAGGATTTAAAATTTACAAGGTAAAGTATAAAGAATATTCATTTTTAATCTACCAATTCGTAGACAAAGGAAAAACCTTTACACACACAAAATCAAAAGAAAATAGATTTATTTTTGCTAGAGAGCACAGAACTTGATCTCATAATCAATGGAATACTATTTTGTGAAGCCATGAAGCGGGATTTGAAGTGTGTATTGGTGACACTCGAAGCCGAGTCATAAGAACCAAAGAAGAAGTTTTGCATACCAATTGTATTAAAAAGAAAGTTCAGTTTCCTACTTTCGTGATGGTCTGGTGTTGCATGTCAACTAATGGGGTCGACAAATTGCACTTTGTAGATGGAATAATACATGTTGATAAATACATTAAAATAATTTGAAATCACGGATCGAAAAAATGGCTTTGAATGATGTTGAATGTACTTTTCAGCGAGACTATGTTGCTTGCCACACGGATAAAAAAGTAAAAAACTGGATATCAGATAATAATATTTCCCTTAAAAAATAGACATCCAGACGTCCAGATCTTTCGCCAATTGGAAACTTTGTGGCATATTATGAAGAAAAGGTTACGATCACAACCTGAAAGGACTAATTAAGCATTTCGTGATCGCTTTCAAGAAAAATGCGATACTTCTTATACTATACGTAATGCAATATAAATCTATACTAATATTATAAAGCTGAAGAGTTTGTTTGTTTGAACGCGCTAATCTCAGAAACTGCTGGTTCGAATTGAAAAATTCTTTTTGTGTTGAATAGACCATTTATCGAGGAAGGCTTTAGGCTATAAAACATCACGATGCAACTATTAGGAGCGAAGAAGTAATGGAAAATGTGAAAAAAACGGGTAAAATTATTGATCCTTGAGGGCTTCCATTGCGTGCGCTGCGAAAATGGTTCAAGATACCAAAAATATATGTATAAAAGAATCATTCCTCTTGAAATGATCTAAAAAAATCTCCGCAACAGTATATGTCTATCTTTTAAGATTAACTCACTAGAACCGTTTTTATGGTAATTAAATTTGGTCGAAATTAATGCATTATTTGTTAAGAGTTGTATCAACGTAATAATATTAATCTTTATCCAAATAAATGTGTTGTTGACTAAGATTATTTAATTGTGAACAAAATTGTCTTTGACATCACCTAATTTTAATGAAAATCTTAGAAGATATTACAATTTTAAAATAACTAGGACGCCACCGTAAGGTGGCGCAGTTATTATCTCATATATTTAAACGAGAATTTCTTACTAAACTAAGTACTATAAAGCCACCGTACGGTGCCGGTGGTGCAGTGGATATCTTCTATAAAATATCTTATATAAAAAATCATTGAAAACAAAAAAAAAAAAAGGTAAAAATTTGAAAAAATGAAAAATTGATAAAAAGACACGACAGTGTTATGCGGTACAAAGTCCGCCGGAACAGCTAGTACCTATAATATAAAAGGCTAATACCTAGAACGATTCTTGGTACCATCTTGCGCACTAATTGATTCTGTAATGATTCTAAAACGATTCTAAGATGGTTTTAAAACGCGAGTTGGAACAAACCTATAGATAAAATTCTTCAGTGTATAGAGATCGCTAGTATAGTTTTTAGCATATTAAACCTCACATGTTTATTCTCCTATTTCTTTATTTGTCGATTAAAAAATAGTAAAAGTTAAAAAATTTATAGTTTAGTTTTGATGTTATTAAGAAACGTAGTTTGTTTTTTTTTCTTAAATTAAAGAGGATCTCTTGTTTTATATAAGAATCCTCAGATCTAGATGTGGCAACGTGGCTCTCGATGGGATGCTGGATTCTGTAATGAGAATGAGAAGGACCAAATTTTTTTCCCGCATAACTTTGCAATGCGGCAGTATTCAGATTCAGATTCAGTTCTCACCGACGACGGTTCATAGTGGTTTAGAGAGGGAGACAGTGAATTCGTAGTGTAGTAGACTAAACCATACGTCAGTTGCTGTTAAATTTTTAACCGGTGTGGTTCTACAAGTTCGAAAATGGTTACTACTACGTCCGCTGTGGCTAGTACGACTATGATTCAACCAACGAGTATTTCCCCTACGCCTAGTACTACTAGCACTACTGATGGTAACCCTGGGGTTAGACGGATAAGTGATAATAGAAGGGTAAGTTCGAAAATTTAAATATAATATAAATTTTAACCATCAGATATTAAGGAAATAATTTAATATTAAATATTATTTCCATATTTGGGAAATATTTTAAATTAATTACTTTTTAAAAATATTTCAAAGCTTTTATTATTAAAAAAGGGCTTTTGATTAATTTTATCGGTGCATCTAATAAAAAAAGTATTTTTTAACGGATTTTCTAATTGGAAAAAAATTTAATTAATTTGATTTGTTTTTTAATGATATTAAAAACATTTTGACTAAACTTTGAAAAATAGAAAAATATTTTTTTTTATTTAACCAATTAAAAAAAGGGCCAAGGGCGAGTCGAATTTTCGGTGGAATATACATCATATATTTTTTTTAGTTTTATAATTCTCTTATTCCAGAAGTTATAGGGGGGGCCACACATTTTACCACTTTGGAAGTATCTCTCGCGCAAACTATTCAGTTTAGAAAAAAATGATGTTAGAAACCTAAATATCATTTTTAAAGACCTATCCATAGATATCCCACAATTTTTTTTCTATTTTGGTGTAAAATTTTAAGGTGGTTCACAGAATATATCTACTTAGCAAGTTTCAACAGTATAGTTCTTAAAATTTCAGAAAAATGTAGCTGTTGTATACTGACGGACAGACAGACAGACAGACATGACGAATCTATAAAGGTTCTGTTTTTTTGCCATTTGCCTACGGAATCCTAATGATTTGAACAGTTTTTTATTCAGAATTTTTTTTTATATTTTATTGACTGGTGTACAAAATTGCGTGAATTGTGATTTCCAATTTTTGTCACGAACAAAAAGTGTTAATAAGTATTTAAAATATTGTGTATCACCTTCTTGATTACACAAATTATTTGCATTTTTGTTAATCAGAATTATTGTGAAATATTCGCTATTGGGTTATTTTTTTGTTCTAAGTATATTCTGTTCTAAGTAAACTGTGACCGAAAGGTTAAAAGCGCTATCTTCGATAAGTAGAGTTCGCAAGTTCAAGCGCTACTTTGATTTCTTGTTTGCCTACTTTTCATAAATCCCACGAGGGATATCTCAAAACTAACTAGTTTACTAAACATCTATAGCTCTTCTTCTTCTTCATCATCCTCCTTCGACTAGGATTACTCCTGTTTGTATGTCTCTATTCCGTATCTGTGGTTGTTGTCTGCCAGCTTTCTTTCCATCTTCTAGGTGGTCTTCCTTGAGGTCTTTTGCTATATGATTTGTTGTCCCTGGAAATTTTCCTGTCCCGTCTAAGTGTTGATCCCATTGCTTTCGTTTTTTTTATAAATCCTGTGATGCTTTGTATCCCATATTGTTCTCGTATGATTTTATTTCTTTATCTCTCCCTCAGTGAAACTCCCTTTATTGATCTTAGCACTTTCATTTTAATGTTCTGTTCTTTTTGTGTCAGCTCTTGTTTCGGCTAGATAAAATAGAATAGATCTCACCTCTGTTTTGTATATCTTTACTATAATTTCTGTGGTCATATGCTTGTTCTTCCATACTGTTCCATTAAAACATCCGCTCACTTTTGCTGCTTTGTTGGTTTGTGCTATTACTTCTTTAATTATTTTCCTACTGCTTGTTACTTCAACCTCCCCATGTAATTGAATGTCATAATATATTCTATTATTCTGTTAACTTGTTCTAGCTTGCATCGTTTTGGTTGTTTGCTTATTACCATTCATTTCGTTTTTTCAGATGATGTCATTATGTTAAGTCTTTTTGATTAAATCTGATTCTATCATCTATCCCCAACAAAAATTAGAAAAATTCCAATAAACTATTAAATTCGCCTTTTATGCAATTATAATATAAAAACAATAAAACAACTCAATTAACATCTACTTAACTTTTTTGCGTGTAACTCAGACTTAAACATGTCCTCAACGAAAGTTCATCAAGACCGTGGGAAAGAAGCAACAAACATCTATAAAAAAACCAACTGTTGTGCATTGGCATGGTGTCGACACGTGCCAGACTTGGCAGAGTCAAAAGACAGCTAACTCTAAATGATCTTTTCTTTTAATTTTAGAACCAGACTGACCGTGATCAAATATCATTCGCGCGGGTAAACTTAAGGATGCGAAGTTTACTAGTATAGAAAACTCGCTTATTCTTGGCAAGCATCAAACTTAAGTCAATATTTTTAATGTTGTACTTTCGTATCGATTCAATATAAAACCTATCTACAATCAATACCAGTTATCTATTTCATCACGGTTGTTAAATATATTAAACATGCCTGATTTACTGGCGATAAAAATAAATTGAAAAAACGTACCCAATCATTTATCGATAAAAGTTTTTTATATGTATAAATCAGTAAAGTAGATGTTCACTCAGGTTTAATTTTTGAAGCAAAGCTTCTATACTCATTATTTTTTCTCTAAAATAAAATGTTCCAGCGAGCTTCTCAAAATTGAAACCTTTAAGGAAGAAAATAATAAATCTTAAACGTGATGTTTGCCTACCTTTTGGGTCGAAAACATCTAGTTGAATATATGTTTATTGTATTATTATATTTTACCTTTTTTCTTTTTATGTTATATTTATAATGTTGGACAGATTACAAATTCAAGTTTGTATAACTTTTGAGGCAGTATTTCCCTCTTTAGATCAATAAGCAAAATTTGCGAGATTCTAATATACTTTCTTGGGCAAAAAATTTTGCATGTTCAGGATTTTTCTTGCCTTAAGATCACTCAGAAATAAATATAAAAACTTGTGACATTGAAGATTATTTTCTAACCAAGAATTGTGTTTAAAAATGTTTGCGTTTGTTCAATTATTTCTATTAGAATAACATTAGGGTGATACATTCTCCCCTTTTATATACGCCTATGAATGTATATATTATGTGTGACATGCAATCTGTGTTATAATTGTTTTAAATGAACTAATAAAGGTTCTATTAATAGTAATACAGAGAATATATGCTGAAAGTTTTAACGCCCCTATGCCAATCCAACTTTAATGTTTATTGATATTCCAGACTTTCGTAGGGTTATGGTTACACTTTTATTTAGGGATATTTACATGTATGAATTAAATAAAGCAGATATAAAGTAATTCACTATTTTATAAAAGAGATTATTTAGAAGATGTTAATCTCTCATTAAGTTTAAATGCTTTAAGATTTTAATTTAAATCTGCTCCTTTATTTCTAACTGTGCATCGATGGGTTTTAGACTTTAAACGTGATTGTACAAATGTTAAAGATAAACTACGTAATGGACGTCCAAAAAAGTAATACAACAACCTTTTGGACCAATTGGATGAAAAATTCGTGAAAAAACACTCAGTTTATAGAAGAACACAATCATTTTTCATCAAGACAATGCACGTGTGCACACAAGTTTGTTATCCATGGTTAAATTCGATTATAGTACAAATTACTTGAAAACCCACCGTATTCACCAGATTTGACTCCCTCCAACTATTACCTCTTCAGAAACTTGAAACAATTCCTTCGTGGAAAGCGTTTTTTAGTCGAATAAAGAAGCTATTGCAGTCGTGGAACAATATTTTTCAGAGCTCTCAAAAAATCAGTACAAAGATAGTATAAAATTACTGGAGGATCATTGGAATAAGTGTTTTTAAGCTGAGAGACATTATATTGAATAAAAAAAAACAATTTCATTGTTACTTTCAAAACTTTTCAATCAACTTGTATATCAGCTAGACCTAATCGATACGATTACAGGATTAACAGTGTTTCAAGTGAAACTAATAAGTTACTATTCTTCATCACTTCATAAGGGACTCCAAATCTGACAAACCTGTTTTATTATGTTTTTTTTTGTGGTATTATTTGCTAAATATATATAAAATCATATCAGAGAACACGACAAGTGTTTTACTACAGGTAGAAAAACATCTATCTAATAACAGATGGCATATTATAGGTTGTAAGCACGCGCCACTTGCAATCTCGTCTTGTAATTTCTGAATTACTTTCCCACGGTTTTGCCGCCTTTGATTACTCATTTCCTTTCTCTTGTTTTTTGCAGAGTAACAAGCCGATTATGGAGAAACGTCGGAGGGCGAGGATAAATAATTGTCTCAACGAGTTGAAGACCCTTATCTTGGACGCAATGAAAAAAGACGTGAGTACATTTTATTGCTTGCTACACAGATCCGGTTGAATGGAGCGATTTGTTATACCTATATAAGATTTTTTGTGCTTTTTATATGTGTATGTACTGATACTGATACTTCTTGGAAGTTAATCCCAAAGATAATAAATATAACATTGTTGTGTGTTTATTTGAAGTATTTTCATATATCTTTTATAAACATTGCGACACGTGTACTCATTTCATTAAAACATTTTTTTTCTATAAACTTTTTAAATTCGATAAAATCTACCGAGGTCATCATAGCTGTGTACATATCGTGACATATTTTTTTGTTTGGAGTTTTAGAAACCAGTCTTACAAAGTTTTAAATAAATACTAATAATCGAGATAATTTTTCTTACAATTGAACTAAGTCTAGTTTATTTTTATCACAAGTTCATTAGCCTTTTCTTCTATTTTGTGTTTTATTTTCTAATAACGTATAAAAGGTATGAAAGGTATGATTTGTACTTACTGCTCATTGTAAATGCCTCTGATATAAAAATAGTTGATTTAGAGTCAAAAGAAGTCCGTTTTTTATCAAAACTCCACATCAAGTTCAAGTTCAAGAATGAGTTCTTTGGGAGAAAAATATGGAGATTTTTAGGAGTTTGGTGCGTATGAGGACCCTGTTGTAGGACTTGCGTCCTTTTCAGGGGATGGATGGTATGTTGGGAAGGAGTTAGCATCTGTCTGTCGTCAGCCCTGCTCTCACAAATCTTCGTCTTTTGTTCCTGAAGTTGGACTTCTTACTTCCGTTTCTTTCTTTCGTGATGTTTGAACGTGCCCAAAAGGTCATTTCTTTTTGGTGTGACTGTAAGTGTGTGTTGGAGTGTAACCCACGTGGTGCAATGTGGAATTGGGAGATTGACGCTGTGGCGTGTCTCCTCCGTCGTGGAGCCCTTCCATTTGGCAAGGACAAAGGGAACCACAGAAACCTTCGCTAAGGGCCCATTTTCTTTTGTATTTTTTTTTATTTTTTTGTATTTTTTCTTTTTTTTATAATCGTGTCCATTGTGAGGTTGGAGGCACCATCTATCTGTAGGAAAGGGGGGTTTCATCCAGTAGGTTTTGCAGGTCTTCCGGAAGGTCCATGTCTACAGCGGACTGGAGGAGTCTTAGGTTAGGAAGGGGATCTTCTTTTTTGGAACTCTGGATCTTCTTTGGAGTCCTCCATTCCAGTGTGTGTGGAGAGTCCTCTGGGCAACGATGCTGGTGCCCTGCAGAGTCCGGGTGACGTAGGGATGTTGAAGCATCTGAAAACGAGAAGGGAGAGGTAGTATATTTGTGTTATTGTAGACAAGGTGGCTTGGATAGAGGTAGTGTAGGTTTTTCACTTTCCGTAAGATCGCTCTCTCTGTGAGACTAGACTAGACATCCCACTCATCCCACTTTTTGTCTCTGGTAGTCATCATTTGATCGTAACGCTGGTAGACAAAGTGTTTCTATTTCAAATAAGTCACTCAGTTCTATTGTAAAAAATAAAGTTTTTAAAAAATTAGTTTTCGGATTAATTTTCTTAATTGGCGCAGTCAGTAGGATTAACGAAGTATTGAAAAGTCGTGGTATCGATAACCGATTTTCAAGTTACGGTGAGTTTTTACTCTTCACTTTGCTTCGAACCATTTTTGGAGCGAGTGCTTGGAATCTGCGGGGAATCACAAGGGTAATTCTACTTTTAAAAAGTTAGCACTAATTCGTGTTATATATTCCTACATTGTTTAGGAAAGTCTTGATTCTGCTGTATATGAGAAATGAGTTTTGTGTGGCCTTATAACGATGAGATGTCTTATAATTGACCCTTTTGCTCTCTTTATTCATTTGTCAACATAGCTAGATTGAATAGCTGTCTAAAGCTGCCTAAAGCTGTTTATAGACCTGTCTAAAGCTGTTTAAAAGCTGTTTTAAAACTGTTAAAAGCTGTCTTAAGCTGTTTTTAGAGTTGTTTAAAGCTGCCTAAAGCTATGTATAAACCTGTTTAAAGCTGTTTAAAAGCTGTCTAAAGTAGTTTTAAAGCTGTTTAAAAGCTGTCTTAAAAAGCTGTTTTTAGAGCTATTTAAAGCTGTTAAAAGTTGTTTATAGACCTGTCTAAAGCGATTTATAAAACAGTTCAACCTGTTTTCAAAACCATTTGGATTACGTGAGGCGCTTTGCTGTCTGTGTATGTTTAAAGCTGTTAAAACGTGTTGATTCTGCTGTATATGAGAAATTAGCTTTGTGTAGCTTCATAACGACGAGATGTCTTATAATCAATCCTCTTGCTCTATTTATTCATTTGTCAACATAGCTAAATTGAATAGCTGTCTAAAGCTGCCTAAACCTGTTTATAGACCTGTCCAAAGCTGTTTAAAAGCTGTTTTAAAACTGTTAAAAGCTGTCTTAAGCTGTTTTTAGAGTTGTTTAAAGCTGCCTAAAGCTATGTATAAACCTGTTTAAAGCTGTGTAAAAGCTGTCTAAAGTTGTTTTAAAGCTGTTTAAAAGCTATCTTAAAAAGCTGTTTTTACAGCTATTTAAAGCTGTTAAAAGCTGTTTATAAACCTGTCTAAAGCTATTTAAAAAACAGATCAACCTGTTTTCAAAACCATTTGGATTACGTGAGGTGCTTTGCTGTCTGTGTATGTTTAAAGCTGTTAAAACGTGTTGATTCTGCTGTATATGAGAAATTAGCTTTGTGTAGCTTCATAACGACGAGATGTCTTATAATCAATCCTCTTGCTCTATTTATTCATTTGTCAACATAGCTAAATTGAATAGCTGTCTAAAGCTGCCTAAACCTGTTTATACACCTGTCCAAAGCTGTTTAAAAGCTGTTTTAAAACTGTTAAAAGCTGTCTTAAGCTGTTTTTAGAGTTGTTTAAAGCTGCCTAAAGCTATGTATAAACCTGTTTAAAGCTGTTTAAAAGCTGTCTAAAGTTGTTTTAAAGCTGTTTAAAAGCTATCTTAAAAAGCTGTTTTTACAGCTATTTAAAGCTGTTAAAAGCTGTTTATAAACCTGTCTAAAGCTATTTAAAAAACAGTTCAACCTGTTTTCAAAACCATTTGGATTACGTGAGGTGCTTTGCTGTCTGTGGATGTTTAAAGCTGTTAAAACGTGTTGGTTCTGCTGTATATGAGAAATGAGCTTTGTGTAGCTTTATAACGACGAGATGTCTTATAATCAATCCTCTTGCTCTATTTATTCATTTGTCTACATAGCTACATTAAATAGCTGTCTAAAGCTGCCTAAACCTGTTTATAGACCTGTCCAAAGCTGTTTAAAAGCTCTCGAAAGCTGTTAAAAGCTGTTTTTAGAGCTATTTAAAGCTGTTTAAAAAACAGTTCGATTACGTGAGGCGCTAGCTGTCTGGGGCTGTTTAAAAGCTCTTTAAAGCTGTTAAAAAAGCTTAATAGTTTAACCTGTATTCAAAACAAATGTCGGAATACCTACTGCTGTTAACATATTCGGATGGTAGATAGAGCATTTGATTTAATTTCTATAAAGCAAATAGTTGCTACAGCTTACTAATAAGTAATAAGTAATACCAAACATTTGTACCAATGTGTTATTTTTTCGTATTGTTTCTAGTGTACGAACAATACCATTTACATTATCAATAAATGTTGCTTTTTATTAACGCTAAGTAAACAATATTTTTTGTATAAACATTAAAACAATAGTATTATTAATTAGAACTTATGTTCAATCATCAGACATAAACAATTCCATTTTGAAAATTTGATTATTGTGCCGTCATTCGCTAACAAAGTGTAAAAAAACATTGTCCTAATATGTTTCTTGTCAGACATTCATTTATATAACAATAAAAAAGCATCGTCGCTTCGTGGGTTTTATTTCGATTCTTGTATCATCATTAACTAATTGGTCATTAAAAAGTTTTATTAATTATCATTGAGGTCGTCTTGTATGTCCCTCCGCCTCTTTTAAACGGAAGGTTAAAGGTTCATGAAATTTGTTATATAGAATCTTCATGTCATGGGGAAGAACCCTACTGATTCTGACTCAGATCGGATAACCTTAACGATAAAATTTCAACGGTTTTTCAAAAGTCGTATATAGAATGCATCTATATAAATTCGATTGTACTTTCTTCTTACATTGACTTTGTGTTTCTTATACAGCTTCAGTTTATTTCTAAAAACAATAAAAGGGTTTCCTTTAACCAATTCATTAATTGGATATTGTTGCTTGTCATTGTATATTTATAGTCTGTCTGCATTTAAACTAATGAAACGTCTGCACCGGTTATTGTTGTCACTTCCATATATTACGCCAGTAAAAATAGCCGTTTTTTCGGGTCAACTTTGCACTAAATTTCCGATCCAAAATTTTTTTTTTATAAGATTTGGGATCACTTACTGAGCATAAAATCACAAAGTGCTGACAGATCCAGGTGACGCTAGAGGCGTCATCTTGAAAAAACGTTTTCGGCCGATATCTTGGAAACTAAGCTCTTTAGAGCAAAAGTCATATAGACCATTAAAATAAAATTTTGCATCTTTTGTTTTAAGTAAACTTTTTTGTAAAACCTACAGTTTACGATTTATGGCCCATTTAATGAACTGGTTTTTCGATCGCGGCCAAAAGCTCTTAAAAATTAGATTAATCAATAAAATGCATCAATTTATTTTTAAAGATCCGTTTATTCTGTACAACTTTTGTTTTAAACTTTTTTTTCTAATGTCTATACTTTTTGAGTTATAGGACGTTTAAAGGCCGATTCACACATATCAGTGAAGCCACAGTTCCGTCAAAGTGTTTGCTCAGTTCAGTATCAGTGCTACAGTGTTTCGTCAGTGATTCAATTCATACATGTCAGTAGTGTCAGTACCTACTCAGTTCACAGAGCTGTAGTGAAAACGTGTTCGTCGTCAAGTATTGAGATTATGGCGTTCAGTACTACGGAGCTAGCAATGATAGCTATTGCTCTGGACGAAGAAGAAGAAGAAGAGCAGCATAAAAAAAGAGAAAATGGGTGCATGAAGCATGTTGATCAAGAGAGACAGAAGGAGAGTTCATGACATTCTACAAAGAATTGGTTAAAGATGAAAGGAAATATTTTGAATATTTTAAAATGTCAGTGAGCTGTTTTAATATTCTTGTTCAGAAATTAGGAAGTAAGTTATTGAAGAAAGATACTCGTTGGAGGAAGGCTATATCTCCATATTTTATTTGTGCTCCTATTTCGTTCCACAAATTGGTTTTGTATTTCGAATCCATGTACTTTACTTGAGACAAATCATACAAAACCCTATTTTCACGAACCAATTCTATCAATCGCTCGTCCTCCATTTTGTTTTTGATGCCGCGGTGGCGTCCGTGATCCGACAAAAAATATCGTCGGCAACGAATACGTCCGTGATTGCCGGTGTCGGCACTGACACTGAGAGCACTTTGTCGTCACTGACACTGACAAGTGGGGATGCGTTCATAGAAACTGTATGAAAGAATATTTTGCACTGTGCCGGTACTGTGTCTGAACTGTGACTTCACTGATATGTGTGAATCGGCCTTAATGGAGAAATGTCGACGCTCGGCGGGTGACGCAGCAGCGAAATGTAATTAAGTAAAATAAAAAAATGTTTGTTACTATTGCAGGTAAGGAATTGAACTATTATTTGTTAACTATATAAACAATCGGGATATTTTTTTTTAATTTATTTGTTGAATTTGTACTATTATATTCTATGCGTATCTTGAAATTTTCAACTTTTCGCTCGGTAGTCCAACATAAAACGTCCTATGACTCAAAAACTATGGACATTAGACAAAAAAGTTTAAAACAAAATAAACGGATCTTTAAAAATGGATTGATGCATTTTATTGGTTAATCTTTCAAGAGTTATTGGCTGCGATCGAAAAATCGGTTCATTAAATGGGCCATAAATCGTAAACGGTAAGTTTTACAAAAAAGTTTGTTGAAAACAAAAGATGCAAAATTTTATTTTCTATAATAATGGTCTATATGACTTTTGCTCTAAAGTGCATAGTTTCCGAGATATCGGCCGAAAACGTTTTTTCAAGATGGCGCCTCTAGCGTCACCTGGATCTGTCAGCATTTTGTGATCTTATACTCAGTAAGTTATCCGAAACCTTATAAAAAAAGAAATTTGGATCGGAAATTTAGTGCAAAGTTAAATGCTATTTTTACTGACCTATATTTGCAATGAAAATTACACTCGACTTATCAGTGATAAATGTTTTTTTATTTGTCCACGGTCACAAATTCACAGACAAAGCAATTTTTAACATACCGTGCAATAGTAAATAATTACAATTAAAAATATGTATAATTTTGCGTTGTTTTTTTACAACCTTGAATACTTGCCATGCTTAACTTTTTATCACGAAAACGTGCAGTAAAGAAAAAATTTGGTTATAGGTGTATTTTGTTTTAAAAAAATATTGAAAATATCTATTACGTGCTCAATAAAAAATATATTAAACCAGTAAAGTACTAAATAAATTGGTTAGTTTTTGTTAAATTCGTGCAAATTGTTTTTTATTTACATCTTAAATATTAAAATTTTCTGTAAAATTAACTCTCCGATATGTTCGAATTAAAAAATGGAACAAACTAAAGTAATTTGGCAATTTTGCTGTAAGTTATGTTTTCTGGTAGATTTAAGAAAGATGGGTGGGACACAAGGATACAAAGATACAAAAACTAATCGGTTTACAGGAGTGTGATGTTGGTGGGTTTTGGCTGTTAGGTTTAAGGACCCTTTTATACAACCTAGTGTCCTTTTCAGGGATGGATGGTGGAGCTTTCTGATTTTTCTGACTGTTTCGGTGTTTCCTGGTTCTTGAAATGTGTCAAAAATACATTTTTGCTGTGAGTATGTGTAGGTCTGTAATCCCACGTGGTGCAATATCAGTTTAAGAGATTGACGCTGTGACGTGTCTCCTCCAGCGTCAGGCCCCATTTGGCAAGGATGAAGAGAACCACAGAAAACTTCGTCAAGGGCTCAGTTTTTTTGTGTAATCCTGTCGTCGTTCTGTACCACCAAGAAGGTCTTTAAGTTCTTCAGAAAGGTTTGGTGAAGTCTGAAGGAGGGAAGGGGATCTTAATCTTTGGAATTCTTATAGTTCTTTGGAATACTCCATTGCAGTAGGTATGAAGGGTCCTCTGGGCAGTGATGTTTTTACTCTCTAGAGTCCGAGTGACGTATCGTTGCTGTACTGTCTGAAATCGAGAAGAAAAAGGAAGTGTTTTTGTATGTTGGCATGTGGCTAGGGTAAAGGTGGTGTACGTTTTTAGCTTTGCGGAAAATGGCTATGTGTGGCAAGAAGCAGAGGAAGAAGAGCAGAGTATGGTGCGGCATTATAATCGACAAGAGGACGAATAAAAGTTTTGTAGGTATGAAGTACTGTTTTGGAGTAGCTCACCTGGTCTTGAGGAACGATCTGTGAGAGGCTGATATGGTCAAAAGTGAAATTTTCTCGTCGGCTAAGAGTTATGTCTGAAGATATTGGTTTGGGTTTTGGTGTGGTCGAGGGCTAATATCCATTTGCTGCACCAGGTGGAGAACTGGTCCAGCAGACTTTGAGTTTTTCGGTTAAGAATTTCAGTCGACTTTGGGGAGGTGTATAGGGCTGTGTCGTGGGTATGAGTTGGATGTTTTGAAGATAAGGAATAACGCTTGCGTAGATAGTGTAAAGAATATGGGCTAAGATTGACTTTTATGGAACTCCTCAAAGGGTTCTGAAATTGCATTTACAATTTTGATACGAATTATTCTGTTGGAGAGGTAGGACTGAATTAATTTTATGGCTAGAATGGGTGGGAGTAAATAATTTGTTATATTTCATTCTAGAACAGGATATCCAACCACTTTATATACAAACAGGCATATATTTTTTATAAACGAACCGCTCAAATAATATTGTTAATAAGAGATTATCTGTTGCATCTAATGTGATTCTAATTATTGACTGCTTTTGCGGTAACTCAGCCATAATGGCTTCATCACGTGTTGAATTCTACCTTATATATATATAAATACACCAAAAACTTATTATGTTTATTTATTGTTTCAGCCTGCAAGGCATTCAAAGTTGGAAAAGGCAGACATCTTAGAAATGACAGTAAAACATCTTCAGAGTTTACAACGTCAACAAGTGGCAATGTCAGCAGCAACAGATCCTTCAGTGGTAAATAAATTTAGAGCTGGATTTAGTGAATGTGCATCAGAAGTGGGTCGATTTCCAGGGTTGGATCCCATAGTACGTCGCCGACTACTCCAGCACCTCGCCAATTGTATTACACAAGGTTCTAAGCCACAAGAAGTTCCTCAAGTTCAAGTACATATTCTTCCTAACACACAAAAACCTATGGAGCAAACAGTACCTCAGACTAGTGGTATAATTTTAAGCAATGGTAATGGTACTGGTGTTCAATTAGTACCTACAAGACTTTCTAATGGCGATATTGCCTTAGTGTTACCAGCATCGTTACAAGCGCAACCACAGCATTCTGCTGTACCGTTATTAGTTCCTATTGTACCAGAAAGAACTGCTTCTACCGCATCTGCAACTAGTGGGTACTCGAATTATTCACCCAGTCATAGTCCAGAACCTATGGACTCAATATACAGCCAGCCTAAACCTTTATCTTTAGTTGTAAGAAAGGAAGAGCCTGAAGAAGAAAAACCTTGGAGACCTTGGTGAAATTTGTGATGTTAGTCTAAACTAAATACAGTTAGGCTAGCAAACTTGAAAATGTGATATTTTAGTGTAATTATATTAAATCAGTATTAAGTTCGCCTTGATTGCAATTTACTAATAACTTTCCTAGCTTTTTTCTTTTTGTAATATAGTACTACCGATTTAGTTACTTACTTTCTCAGATTCTTAAGGGAAAATATGCCCTTATTATTTTGTATGGAATCACAACATATGTATTTTGGCCATTTTTTTCACTATTCCATGCGTATAAGTACAAATATTGTGGGTTAAAGAGCCTTTGAAGTTACCCCTTACCTGGGCTAAGTGTGCTGTCTGTATAAGCGACCCTTTTCGAACCCTAGTTTCGAGATACGCATGTGGTTGCATCTCGAGTCTAGGGTCGGAAAAGGGTCTCATTTATTTACCACCCGCTGGGCCCAGGTAAGTGGTGATTTCAAAGATTTTTTAACCGAATATTGTAATAACTTTTTTGTCCTTCCTCCAATTCTTGATAACACTTATTTATGTGAATTGTTATGTATTATATGTAAAATGAAAATGGTCAAAATAATCTAAGATTACGTTGAGATTATTTAGTTTAATGTGATGTCATTTGTAATATATTTGTATTGATTTGTAAAAAGATATGTATAAATAGAAGTGCCTTAATAGACAGCAAAATTTAAAATGTCTTCCAATATGAGATATAGATATATATTGTTTTATTATTAAATATTATATATTGATAAAGATTATATTTTAAGTAAAATAAATTTACACATCTATATAAAGTATAAATTGCATTTTATTACTTACTTACCTTTTTGAGATCATTTTTATGACACGTTTACTTACTCACCGACAATTTCAAAATTTCCTGTATGGATAATTTTAATAGATTTTGTCACTAAATGTATAAGAATACAAACAATCTCATGTTTTGTAAACAGTAATAAAAATTAATAATTTGTTGATTATAAAAATAAGTGATTAAAGTTTATAACGGGATAAGATGATCAAAACTCCACCAAGCTATATTTTTTTTGAGTTCTGCGATTCGAAAGTATGATCAGAAACACCTCCAGAAAAATTTTTAGGTTTCCAGAGGCAATAGGGGTGAGCTCGGCTAAAAAAACGTGACATCTAAAAAATTTGGAGAAAATTCATGAAGCTGTGCCCTTAATATGAAAAACATTCTAAGAATCTGCGAATGTTCGATTGACTTTTGGAACGTTTAAAAGATTCTAGAACGTTGTTTTTGTTGTAATTTTGGAGATGCTTCTAGAAGGATTTAATTTCATATATAAAGGACCGCTTTGGACGGAAAGGAGTAATGGTAATTATAATCGACAAGAGGTCGAATAAAAGTTTTGTAGGTATGAAGTAGTGTTTTGGAATGATATCTTCCCACAGCACCTAAAAGGGACACTCTTCTCATTTTATTGGTGGTAAGTTTGACATGGGTGTCCCACCTGAGTGTTCGAGTGAATCGTACGCCCAAGTAGGTCACCAGGTCTTGAGGAACGATCTGTGAGAGGCTGATATGGTAGAAAGTTAAATTTTCTAGTCGGCTAAGGTTTGGATGTATGAAGATATTGGTTTGGGTTTTGGTGGGGTCGAGGAATAATATCATCATCATAAAGGCGTCTCATTCCCTAGTGGGATATTTGCAACTCTTCTACATAGAGTTATTTGATTCGTTTAACGCGGTATTCTTCATGGTTCTTGTCACAAGTTATTATGCGACTTGGTTTTCTCTACGATTTTATTCCACTCTTTTCTATTTATTCCACTCTTGCGTATTTCCCTCCAGTTTCTCACGTTCATGGCTTTAATATTTTTATCGACCTCGTCCTTTCTTCTTTCTTTCTCTGGTTTCCATCGATGACTTTCTGATTATGAGGCCGTTTTTCCTTCTCTTTTTGTGTCCTCTTCATCTCGGTCTTTGCGCATTAATAAATCTGACAATATCTTCTCCTATTATTAATTCATTCTACTTCCCATTTCCCGGTTTTCCATTTTTATTGGCCCGTGATTCTCCTTATGATCTTCCTCTCCAATATTCTCAGTCTTTCTTCGTCTTTACTTGTAAGGCAGATTGTCTCAGCTGCGTATGTAGTTACAGGTCTGATTTTGAAGACTGGAAATATCGACAGAAATGAGTTCATTTTCTAAATTCTGGACTTTTGGGGGTCGCTTAGAAGTTTATTCCTCTTCAAAATATGTCCCACCAAGATCGATACATTTTTGCATACGTTCATACCAATTGGTAAAACAGTTAAAGATCAATTTGCGGTGCTGTTTTAAATCAATTTTAATTTTTAATCACAAAAACTTCCTAAATCTATTATTGGGTAATTGCTGATTCCCATAGTTATTGAATTTTATCATGCACTCGTTAATTTTTTATACACAACTACCAGTTCTTGCGTAACCGTAAAATTATCCACATAATTAACACCCTGTATATAATTAATTCGAATTCTATTACAGCAAAAACCTTTAAAGCTACTAACAATACTTTTCTATTATCACATTATACTCAAATAGGTAAGACAAACAAAAAATCATGTTTGTTTGATAAAGTTATTTTTATTTTACTCAAGTACTTAACGTTTTATTGATAATTGTAGCTGAAAGCAGATAATAAATTAGAGGATGCAATGCTTCTATTCATTCACTTGCTAAAAGTATTAATGGCACATATGGATCGAAACTACTTATTGGCTTTTTCGTTTACATACAATATTTTGTTTAAATATTATATACAGATGGTAAATAAAGAATGGTGAAAATAGGGTTTCATTTACAAATATGTAGCTAAAAAGAAGACGCAACTTTAATTTAAACATAAAAGTAAAATGAGACAATTTGTTTAGTAAGAATATTCATTTTGAATCATCAACCTAAAGAAGGAGTATTATAAGAATGGAAACTGAGTGTAATTGCCATTATTTCAAGACGCATAACACTTTTAGAACCTCACACTTAAGATATTTCAATTTTAAAATGTTTGACGATACAAGTAGTTAATAGTCCTACAACTTGCCACTAATACCGCGAAAACAGGGTGAACACAGAGTATTCCTTACCGATGAATACAGTGGTAACTGGACCAAATCCAGATATCTGCAGATGTTGGTGAGCAATCCGTGTGGGACTTCTGAGGTACCCACTAAAAAACCCTCTTCAGTGGCTATGTTCAGCTAATTGTACAGGATCCTATCCTGTTCCTCTTTGTCCTTGATTATGCTTTTCACGGCATTGTGCCCCACGCTCTAGTTTCCATCATCCAGTTCAGCAGTTGCGCGGACGACTGGACTTCAGGAGTGAGTCTTCTTCTTTTTTCTATACATTTGCTGCATGCGAGCACAGTGTGTTCCGGATCATCTACACCGGCGCCGCAGTCGCTACATGCTGACGTATCGCGTTTCCCAATCCGGTGCAGATACGAACCAAAACACCCGTGCCCGCTTAGCCACTGAGTGATGTGGTAGTCCAACCATAGAGATATTATTATACATAGAGGAGGCAAGCTGTATGGCTGCCTGTAAGTGGAAACGTCCGGCCGTTAGAGAGAGAAAGAAAACCAAGGTGGTCTTGTATCTTTGTCTAGCTCTCTGCTGATTGGTCTCTCCCATCATTTTCAGCGTTCGATAAAGCGAACGATGGATGATCTTCTGTACTGCATCCTTTAGTAGATCATCAGTATTTTGAAGTGTTGAACCTGAATATCGACTCTATATTTGATTGTTGATGTATTGTTTCTTTTTTATAAAAAATAATTATCTATATGTCTAATACACTGCTTTTCAAGCAGCCAATCAGTGACGAGGAGAGACAGAAATGCAAGACCACCGACGTTCTCTTTCTTTTTCTAATGAGCGGACGCGATTTTGGCTGGCTTGCCCCCTCTATGTATAATATCTCTATGAGTCCAACACTCTGTGTTTACATCGTAGCCACTTTTTAGCGTCGGTGATTATACACCTGGTCCATCCCGTCACCTCTATTGTGTTCCATCTGTGTGCCCATTTTCCTATCGTTACTTCCCTTTCTCTTGTTCTGTCTGCGGCACTTGGTTTCCTTGCTAAGTCGTGGAGCCTGCCCCTTTCATCCACTAGTAGCACTAAGTTAACTTAGTGTTCTAAGAGTACCTAGGACTCAATTTACGTATTGAAAGAAGTCATAATCATACCTATTAAAAGAACCAGCTTATTAATTTTAAACTAGGTCTTAATATGTCTAGATATCTGTTTGACTATTATTTATTAAAATAATATTAGGTATCTGTTAAGCCGTCTCTGGATGCTTGTTATAATTCAACGACAATAGAATATACGCAAGTAATTATTTACTTGCGTATATTATTTATTTTTATTGCTGTTATCACACACTGTATGTGTGAATAGGCTGTTAACATGTGTCGAATTCTAAAGTCTTATTAAACAATCAAGTGTTGTAGATGTGTTTACAATATGGATTAAACGTAAAACGGATATTCACGTAGTGAATTTTGTATCCAATGATATTTGTTTATCTATATATATATAAAAAAATGGCCCTTGGTAAGCCAGGCGCATCAGTAGATTTGTATTAATTGAATATATTAAAAGTATACGTTTTAGAAAAAAATGTTTTAGATAAAAGTTGTAGGTCTCCTTAAGACAAACAAAAAAGTCCTCTAACATTTTTTTGTACAGGGTGAAGTAAAAAAGTTACGAATTTTTTTCCATTTTGATTTAATGTCACGCCCAAACGGCCTTACCGATTTGGCCCATTAACGAACTCGACCGAGATTTTTGGACGATTGATTTTTGTACCAAATTTCATTTCGATCCGTTAAGAAATGCGACCGCTATCGTGTCCACAGATTTCGTTATATCGGAACTATACATATATATATACATATATATATATATATATATATATACATACATATATATATATATATATATATATATATATATATATATATATATATATATATATATATATATATATTGAGATGATATGAGTTACTATGCTATATTAAATAAGAATGTAGAATGAAAATCTTATGGCAAATAGAGAAAGGAAAATTTTCTTATTTCGGGTCAGAGCGCAAATGCAGTAACAGTAGGATTAATTATCATCATCTTCTTCATAATTCCTAAAAAAGGAAAAAGAAAATAGAATAAGAAAGAAAAAAAATACAAATTCATTTCAAAGATTTTTTTTTAAAGATTCAAAATGGTTTAATCTACATTATATAAAGTTTCAATAATTATGAAATTGATAAATGGGAAAAGTAAATAATTAAAAGCTTATAAAGTTGCCAATACGTTAGTAATTAAACATTAATTTTTAAATGAATTAAGGGTATAATTAAATAAGAAAATTAAATTATGAAAATATCACAAATAATTAAAATAAATATTAAAATTTTTACTTACTTTTAAAATATACAAATTTATCAACCATATTCTAATTTGTTAATAGTTCAAATTCCAAATGAAATATTCTGAAAAAAAGAAAAATATTAGTTTATAGTGCTAGTAAATTTTATAAAAATAAAAAGAATAATCATTGTTTTAAATTGTAATAATGAATCAAGAATTAGATTTTGTTAGTAATTTTATTTAAATAAGGAATTAGTAGGCGATTAGGTGGTAAGGATGCATAGATTTAAGTTTGTTGAATTTTTCAGTTGTTTTTTTGTTGATTTGATGGAGTCTCTCTTGTTTTCCGATTCTTGATATGTAAGTTGTATTAAAAATTGCTCCGTTGAAATTTTGAGTTTTTTTGAAAATATTGATAAAAGAAAGTTTTAAATCAGTTTAAAGTATTAATATTATCACAAGGTAACCAGAGAAAGCAATTGGTAAGAGAAAATTACAATATTTTATGAAGAAATAGATACTTAAATTGTGGGCTGAGCAGTATATGGGTATAGCTGCATTTTAATTAAGTTAATGAAGATTAAACTAATATTTAATAAGAAAGAAAGTCATAATTACACTTACCAGTGGATGTAGTAGCAGTTTATCTTTTGGTTGAAGAAGAATTTATTGTTCGATCTCTACAAAGTGTCCTGAAATTTTTGCTGTTCCGGGGAAGAAAGTAGATTGTCCTGAGAAGTGAATCCCGAATCCTGGTTTTCCAGAAGAGGAGCGAAGTTTCATTCAAATGGTAACCACTTTTCACTCGTTACAATAAAGAGTTTTTCTGTGTTTGATTTTTTATAACTTTGATGAACATTTGTATTTCACTGTTTTATGTGTTTAACTAAATTATTATTCACTATTTGATAAGTTTAATTTGAATTGTTTATTAACTAAAGTCAGAATATTTCATTTCATATATTTGATGCATATTTGGTTTTAACAACGGTTTCTTGAGGTTTGTCACATTTTTGAATTAGTAAGGTTAGAAATTTATATACAATCTATGCCTAGAGAACATCAGTGGTCTAGGATAGTGAAGTTTTACAGTCATTTAGTTGAAAATTTTTATATTAACTGATTTTGAATCTATTCAATTTTTTTTGTTTGAATATTTTGAACTCTGACCCTGATATAAGAGAATAGCCGGTAGCATATTTAAATAATAATATTGGAGAGTAATTAAATTAAGTTAATTCTTACCTATTTAATATTTATATTTAAATTCAAAATTAATTCATGGTAAGGAATATTTTATAACATAGTAATTTATATAATCAAAACAAAGTATTATTCTTACACTCAGGTATATGTTATAATATATATATATATAAACTTTTTAACGGAAGGTGTTTTTGAGGTCAGGGGGGCCCAAAACGAAAAACTGTAGTGAAATTTTCCCGAAGTCATGACATGCGAACCAGCTGAATAGTAGATATAAATCTACTAAAATGAATGTTTGTCTGTATGTCTGTAGGTATGTCTGTATGTCTGTATGTACTCAATGAACTCAAAAACTATTGGACCGATTATTATGAAAATTGGTACGTATATGTAGTTTTTCACGGAGAAGGTTTCTATGATATGCTCATTGATGCCACTCGCCACCAGGTGGCGCTGCAGAGTAGCAACTTCTGTCCCGTTCAACCGATTGTCATGAAAATTGGTATTTATATGTATTTTTCCACGGAGAAGGTTTATATGATATGCTCATTGATGCCACTCACCACCAGGTGGCGCTGCAGAGTAGCAACTTCTGTCCCGTTTAACCAATTGTCATGAAAATTGGTATGTTTATCCATTTTTCCACGGGGAAGGTTTGTATGATATGCTTATTGATGCCACTCGCCACCAGGTGGCGCTGCAGAGTAGCAACTTCTGTCGCGTTCAACCGATTGTCATAAAAATCAGTGTGATGATGTATTTTTAATGAGTAAGATGAATATGATATTCGTATTAATGGAAGTTACCACCAGATGGCGATTCCATGTAACAAATTCAATACTGATTAATAGATATCTATACGATTTCATATAAATATATGTTTGAAAAATATATTTTTGGTGCGATAAGTAAAAAAAAACTATAAACTTTTTTCCTTCTCTATCTCTTCATCTCTTTTATTTTTCTTAAATTTATTTTAGTTGTTGGCGTAGCAACGCGCGCCGGGTACAGCTAGTATTGATATAAAAACTCAAATTAAGTAAAAGTGCTGTTTATAAAATCGTCCACCCATAAAATAATTCTTGACTTTTCTTAAACTTTGAAATAAATGTCTTAGCATATAAATTAACTCTTTCATTCATTCAATCAATGACTCTCATTCACAGCGGACCAGATTGTAACATAAAACGAAATTAATACTTCCTGTAAATTATTCCTCGAGCCTCGTGCCCTTTGATGTCCACGTCGTTCATTCATCTGTGAGACCATGTGGCGGCCTTTAAAAAATCAAGGACGTACAATAGTTTTTATGTTGTTATCTACTTACTGAAGACAAATAATATGTTGATAGACAAACATCAACGAAAAAAAATTATGTTTCTTAACTAAACATAAAAAGGTTACGATCTTTCGTATTACTATCTAACGAAACAAATACTCATTCATCAATTAATTCTTTAGTTTTATAGATTACACTTTAAAGCGGCCTAAAACCGATAATAAGTTCTAATCCAGTCAAGATAGACGAAAAAAAAAAACAAACCAAAATTCGCGTTTATTAAATTATAAATGTTATGTCGAAAGTCCCCATCGATCCTGAAAAAATTACAGGTCACAAATTCTGGTTTTTCCCATTTTTCTGTAAAACCGTTTGATAATTTTCTAATTTTACTTCAACAATTATTTCTTCATCTTCTTTTTCTTCTTCTTCTCCTTCTTCTTGTTCTTGAAGAATTTCTGTACGTTGTTCTAAGAAAAGAGATAAATCAGTTGTCTCTTCATTGATATCTTAAGTATCATCATTGTTTTAATTGGCTCCAAATAATTATTTTTTAATTTCCAACCCCATTCTTCTGGGTACAGCTCATTGCCTATTCTTTTCTTCCCACAGAAAGAGCCATCATCCGTAAAGCAAAAAACCTACAACAGCTTTACCCAAGCCACCTTGTCTATCAAAATACAAACATACTTCCCATTCCTTGTCGATTTCAAATACTACAACAACAATACGCCGCTCGGACTTTACAGGGTACCAACATCACCGCCCAGAGGACCCTCAATACCCACCTGAATGGAGGACAAAGTACCACTTCTCTCCCTAAGACTTCTCCAAACCGTAGACAGGGACCTTCCTAGAGAACTTAGACAAAACCCCTCCCTTCTATAGGTAGACAGTGGACAACAACAGTATACAAAAAAATGAGACCTTGGCGAAGGTTTTTGTGATTCCCTTTGTCATTGCCTCAGGGCGGTGGAGATATGCCAATCTCCAAAATCCAAATTGCACCACGTGGGCTACACTCCAATACACACTCACACACAAAAAAAAGTTTTTTTGACGGTTTAGACGCGTTCCGGGAACAAACACCAGTACCCAAGAAACACTGGAACAACCAGAAATCAGGAAGAAAACACAGAATGGCGCCGACAACTGATACTCCTTCCAAACCATACCATCCACTCCCTGAAAAGGACACTAAATCCTATAGTAAGGTCCTTAAACCCAACACGAAAACCCTCCAACACCACACTCCTATGAACCAATTATTCCTTGTATCCTTGTATCCGATCGTCGAGGAACTAAACAAGTTTATAGAAAATTGTTCATAATCTGTATGGAGAAATTGAAAAAATGTCGCATCTGTCAGGACTTGATCCTGCAACCCTTACCTATAGCCAGTATATTGCTCTTTTAATTGTTAGATATCTTTCTGGTTTATAAAACTGCAATTGCATACAGATTGTCAGTCTGTATAAACTTTTGATATTCTCTATGGAATCACGAAGATCGCAGAGCAGACTTTCTTTATCAATTGTAGAATTTTTCTGTTGTCCATTAGATTTTCAAAATATTCGCCCACGTCGAGTTTACGCCAATGTGTTAAAGTTTAAAACACTAAGACTTCTCCAAACCGTAGACAGGGACCTTCCTAGAGAACTTGAAGAGCTCTTAGACAAAACCCCTCCCTTCTACAGGTAGACACTGGACAACAACAGTATACAAAAAAATGAGACCTTGGCGAAGGTTTTTGTGATTCCCTTTGTCATTGCCTCAGGGCGGAGGAGATATGCCAATCTCCAAAATCCACATTGCACCACGTTGGCTACACTCCAATACACACTCACACACAAAAAAAGTTTTTTTGACGGTTTAGACGCGTTCCGGGAACAAACACCAGGACCCAAGAAACACTGGAACAACCAGAAATCAGGAAGAAAACACAGAATGGCGCCGACAACTGATACTCCTTCCAAACCATACCATCCACTCCCTGAAAAGGACACTAAATCCTATAGTAAGGTCCTTAAACCCAACACGAAAACCCTCCAACACCACACTCCTATGAACCAATTATTCCTTGTATCCTTTTATCCGATCGTCGAGGAACTAAACAAGTTTATAGAAAATTGTTTATAATCTGTATGGAGAAATTGAAAAAATGTCGCATCTGTCAGGACTTGATCCTGCAACCCTTACCTATAGCCAGTATATTGCTCTTTTAATTGTTAGATATCTTTCTGGTTTATAAAACTGCAATTGCATACAGATTATCAGTCTGTATAAACTTTTGATATTCTCTATGGAATCAGGAAGATCACAGAGCAGACTTTCTTTATCAATTGTAGAATTTTTCTGTTGCCCATTAGATTTTCAAAATATTCGCCCACGTCGAGTTTACGCCAATGTGTTAAAGTTTAAAACACATTAAAAAGTCAAAATCATTAAATAGACATAATATATTACTTTCCCTTTCTTTCTTGTTGTGCTACGTGATGTCGCTTTAAAATACCAGATTTACATTTTATAGATGTATTTTTAACTGTAAAATATTAAACATAATGTAAAAATTGGTACATGATGCTTTCCAATTAGACCAGGGTGGGTCTTTCTTGACGTTTTGTTAAAATTTTTGTAAGATAACACACCCAACAATAATTGAACTATCCTTCTTTATACTCCTCCTAGGTAAAGGAATTTTCTAACAACTGTGAAAAATTTCAAAAAAAAAACATTTATTTACACATTAGTATCTCTAAGGAGTTATTTTATCTAAAATCCATTCTAAGTAATATCTCACATTAGTGTAAACAGCTGGTGCTACCCCACAATCAGGTGATCCAAACGAAACTATTCCAATTGTATAATATCTATAAAAAAATAAAAGTGTTAAAAAACTGAGACTTGTTGTCTAGTCAAATTGTTTATACGAGGTCTGCCGCAAAGTAAACAGAAATATCTGATTCTAGTAGCGCCATCTGTTATTGGGGCTAGTGTTCGATGGGTACATCTTTCATTGATGCTGTGTCAAAATTTCATGACAATCGAGCCACTTGACACCGAGCTATCGCGCTCAAAATATCAGGACAGTACCCTTTTAAAATCGGTCGAAAAATGAGCATCGAACAAAGAGCCATTCGAAGATCATTAAAGAGGCCAAGAAAAATGTCAAAGTGTCAAATTTCTGCATGAAGGCACCCAAGCGAGCCAAATCTAAAAAAAAGCCGTTTGGAAAAGTCAAAAGTGAAGACAATTTTCATTTGTTTTAACGATTCAAAGGGAATTATTCACAAGGAATTTGTTCCAGTGGGCCAAACAATTAATACTGTCTATTATCTTGGTGTTATGCTCTCGTGTATTCGTCTACTTGTTTGGTGAGAATATCCTGAAAAAGAAAACACCATCACAACGATCCACACTGGTGTCCGTTTTTTGACAAAAATTTGGCATTTTAACCATCAACCACTTTCCATATTCTCTGGATATGACACCGTGCGACTTTTTTTTTTGTTCGGTACATTACAATTGCCCATGAAGAAACAGCGGTCTGCTGACGTAGAAGCCAACCAAAAGGTGTCGACTACCATTTTGAAGAACATGTTTACTTTGCGACAGACTTATTATTTACCTATCATTAAAGAAAGTTTCGTTTATATAAATAACCCGATAAGTGGGACTTGAAATATTTGAATAGCATTTGACATCTTATTTAGTGTTTGGTTGTTTCTTCCTTCTTTAGAGCACAATAGCACTGCATTTTTTATGTATAGCTATAGAAGGTATTTAAAAACATACACCTTTAAATTTGAATAAACTATACATACCTGTACTCTCCATTTATTTTAAGTTCTTTCATAACTGGACCACCGCTATCACCCTCGCAAGTATCATGGCCTAAGCCTACTCCTACACAGATTTGAGCCCTTGTGATATTATAATCCACGTATGTCTTTTGGCAATCTCGAAGATTAACGACATTGAGATTAACAAATTGAAGTAATGTTGGCATTACTGAGAAAGAACTGTTGTTTGTTTCTCCCCATCCTGCTAGTGATACTGGGCCTTCTGGTTTCCAAGTTTTAAACGAACTGTCACGACCAGGAAGACAAATTGGTTTAACATAATCTGTAAATGGAAATTAGCTATGTATAAAGCAAGAAAATAACAATCATCGAATAAAATATTGCAGAAAAATAATTTAAGGAGAAATAATTTTCATATAAAAAGCTAGAAAAATAAGTCCAATTCTTGTCACATTAGGCAAACGATACCTAATAAAAAAATAGTTTTTTCCGATAATTTTTTTGGAAATACTTTGGTTTAAAGCGTTGTAGTATACCCAAAAATATAAGGAAGTGGGGTTTCAACCTGGTGGGCAAACAATGATCAGGAAAGAAGATTGCAATTTTTAACAAGTGATAGGAAGGAGGTAATAGAATGGTAAAACCCCTGGGGATGATATGATTCCGTCTGAGTGCATTAAGGAGGGAAGAGAACCACTAAATAGACATCTACACAAACTCTGATAGCTAATACGGGAACGAGAAACGATCCCGGATGAGTGGAGAGAGAGCATATTCGTACCGATACATAAGAAAGGATAAAGGACCAGCTGTAAAATCCTTATTAGTACGACATACAAAATTCTAGCGAATATAATCTTGTAACGTTTAAAACCAAAACGATTACAAAAGAAAACGAAAGGAGACTAAGAATCTTTGAGAGAAAAGTGCCACGCAAGATATTCGGATCGCTACGAATCCCACTAACAGAACAGTACCGAAGAAGAACCAACCAAGAAACAGACAGACATCATGAAGGGGAGATAAAAGCGAAGAGATTGCAATGGGCGGGTCATGTATAGAGACAACCGGAAGAACAAATGTTAAAGAGAGCCTTGGAAAGAGTATCAGTAGGACGAAGACCTCTAGGACGCCCTAGAATGAGGTTGCAAGATAACATACAAGCAGACCTAAGAAGTATGGGGATTGATAATGACCTAACTCTAATGGAAGATAGACGACGATGGAGGCAAATAGTAAAATCCTCAAGACCCACCCAGGTTTGATGAGCCAAGCAGTAAGTACCTACATTTCATACACTTTACGCAGAATAAGAGATTGTGGCCATAATTGCAAACGATAATGCATGCTGACAAAAAACCTGTTGTAGGTTAGATTCCGGTAATGGCGGCCGGCGCTATGCAGGGAATGGCGGCCGGCCGTCATTACCCGCCTGCATATTGTTTTAGGTATTTTGGGAATCTACCGCGTATTTTGAACATTACCTTATTAGATACATTTAAATTCTAGATGCCAAGTAAATATACCAGGAAAACAGCTAAAGCAGCATGGTCTTCGGAACAAATGCAGGCTGCATTGAATGCCATCCACAATGGTAGAAGCATAAGAGAGGTATCAAGAACCTTTGGTATTGCAAGAAGTACGCTGCAAGATAGAATGAAACATAATAATGACGCCTCGGAGCCTTCAATGGGACGTCATCCAGTATTTTCCAAAGAGGATGAAAAGCTTCTAGCAACTCAAGTTATCAAACTTTCCAAATTATTTTATGGAATATCACCTGTTGAAATTAAACGATGCGCATTTAACTATGCAAATAAAAATGGCATAAGGAATCCCTTTTCGGAAGACAGCCAGTCCGCTGGTAAGGCATGGCTTAGAGGGTTTCTTAAAAGAAACCCAAATATCAGTTTAAGAAAACCTGAAGCGACTAGCATCAACCGAGTAACTGCATTTAACAGCGATGAGGTTTCCCGCTTTTACAGAAATTTGACCAGTGTGATGGACAAATATCAGTTTTCACCAACAAGAATTTATAACGCCGATGAAACCGGCATCACAACAGTGCAGAAACCTGTTAAAGTGTATGCAGAAAAGGGACAACGAAGAGTAGGCTTCATAACCAGCGCCGAAAGGGGAAAAACAACAACTATCATGTGTGCCATAAGCGCGTCAGGCACTTATGTCCCCCCTTTATTTATTTATGCGCGTAAAAGAATGAATGCCCAACTGAGGAGGAATGGTCCACCTGGAGCACTCTATTGCTGTTCGGACAATGGGTGGATGAATGAAAATGTATTCGTAGAATGGCTTGATCACTTTCAAAAATTTGTTAAGTCAACCAAAGAAGATCCAGTGTTACTGCTGCTTGATAACCATTCTACCCACTGTACCCTACAAGCCTACAATTTCTGCAAAGAAAATGGAATTGTTATTGTCACCATACCACCACATACCTCACACCACCTCCAGCCTTTGGATGTTTCGTTTTACTCGGCACTGAAAACTGCCTACAATACTGAGTGTTCTAGCTATTTAAAGAGTCACATAGGCGAAAGGATAACTACGAATGAAATATCTGAAATATTCAATAAAGCATTTAGTCGAGTCGCTACTCCTGAAAAGGCGATTAAAGGCTTTCAAGAAACAGGAATATTCCCACTGAATGCTGACCTCTTCTCAGAAGAAGATTTTGCTCCTGCTGCAGCTTTTCTCCCAGCTCAGGCAGCTGATGAAACTATTCGTGGGAATAGCAGTGTTCCAGACGAAAATGAGAAGAATCAAGAATCATTTCCTGATCAGATGCCACTACCTGGGCCGTCAGGACTAACGACACCAGAGAAGAAACAACAATCAGGACCTTCATTTTCTGATCTGATCCCATTACCTGGACCATCAGGATTGAATACAGCACAGAAAAAAAAATCCAATAGGAAACAACATTCAGAGATATTTACTTCAACGCCCATGAAAGAAGTGTTAAATGAAAAAAAGTCAAAAAACAAATTCAGCTGAAAAGGAAAAATATGAAAGAAGACGCAAAAAACAGAGGTACAAAACGAAAAATTGCAGAAGACGATTATGCACAAGAACAAATAGAAACACAAAATAATGAGCTCAGAAGAAATGTTGAAAGAAGCTTCAACAAAATAAAGGTGGTCACAGAAGAGAGCACTTCAGAAGATGAGGATTCAAGTGAGAAGGAAGTGAAAGATGACATATGTATAATCTGTGGTGATACAGGAAAGCATAGGGAGATGTGGCTGCAATGCGGTGTGTGTGGTGAGTGGGCCCATGAGGCATGTGCGGACAATGAACGGGGATACTTTGTGTGTGATTTCTGCATTTAAAGCATATGTGGCGGGTAATGGCGACCTAGGCCGCCATTACCAGATCGTGGCAGGTAATGACGGCCACTGGACGAGTAAGGAAAACATTTATTTTCTTTTTTGGTTTTAAAGTTTTTGTATTTTTGTAATACACGTTTCTTTCTGTAGACTACAAGCTTTGATTTGCCCAAATTTCAGCTGTCTTTTGTAACAAATAAAGCTACTATTCACAGAATGGCTTAGGGCGCCGGCATTCCCCACCTTTACCCTAAGTAAGTAATTAAGAGGGAGCAAAAACATTTTTGGTTAGGTGAGTGAAGTTTGATTATTATATTAATTATGTGACAACACTTTTATTTTTACACAAGAGGTGTCAAAATTTTACTTACCACTGAGTTTAGCTTTTTTGGTTAACTTAATCATTGCTACATCATTTTGAACAGTGTCCGTATTCCAGTCTTTGTGTATTATAAATTTAAGTACAGGAATATCTTGATAAGGTGGAGCACAACCAAATTGATCACAGTCTATATCGGTGTCCGAATCGAATTCTCCAAGTCTAACAAATGCTCTATAAAGTACAACAAAATTCATTTAATTATTTTGTTTAGAATTGTCAGAAAAGAGAATAGTTAAAAAGTTTAAAGAGATATGGAGTACTCGTTTATTTGAGATGCCTATGGGTTTAGCAATTTTACATTTAGTCATACTTGGATTTTTACAAACAATCATAGACTTGCTCAATGATTTTTGGTGTTGTTGCACTTTTTGGACGTCCAAAATATACTGACACACTTCAGATTGATTGTAAACAAAGACGAATTGACAAATCAAAATAGAATTCTTCAAGAAATGTTTTTTTACTTACATTGTGACACCATTTTCTCCACAATGTGCTGCAGTAAGAACGTGGTTCTCATTTATAAGAACACCACCACACACCAGGCCTCTCAGCTCTCCTTTTGTTGCTCCAATTCTTGCCATCCAAGGAAATTGTCCGAGAGCGGCATCTTCACCGCCAAATATTCTGAATTCCATTTCTCGGTTCTTTCCGCATTGTTTGGGGATCAATGCCCAATTTTTATGTTTATCCACATCAGAAAGAGTGCCAACTACCGAAGAATGAATTAGACCTGTTGATAGAACACAATCGTATTGATTTTGTTATTAGTTTTTATTTCAAATATCTAATTATAAATAAAAAATCCTAACTCTGTTAGTATTTTATATTGAAATGACCTACCAAGCTGGCAATCAAGCTGTAATAAGGTCAGAGAGCAAAGCAGTTAACAATAAATCTTGGTTAGTCGAAGAGTGTTTTTTTGTATAACACTGCTTATTTCTCAAGAATGTAGCATTTGTTCTTAAAATGACTCCGACCTTATTCACAATCAAGATGAATAAAGGTTGGAGAGTGAGAGGGGCTTAAGTGACTAACAATATACCTTGGCTAGTCGATATATGCACTAAGGGTTATTTTTTTGCCTAATTCTGCTTATTTTACAGGTAACGCAATTAACGCATACATACTAAAAAAGACGTAGTCAATTTGATAGATAGGAAAATATTTAATGTGCTCAAATTATCTGAAAGACGTTAAATCAGAAAGTATAGTTGGATTTGCTATCAACTTTTTAATAGTAAAAGTAGATGATCTTCCGTTGGAGTAAAGGTGTAAAATTTATTTTCAGCTGTTCGTCACATTCAACGTTGCTAATATGTCTGGATGAGTATTATCCAGAAAGACGCATAGAACGGTATGGATCGAGATTTTCTCCCCCCCAATCACCCGATTTAAGAAACTTTACGAAACCAAATTAAACCATAGTATTGAAGATCTGAAACAAGCAATAATTAATGCCATTACTTACTAAGACACGCTTATAAAGATTTTACAAATAGAGTGGTGATATTTAGTAAACGTTTATTTTTGAGATATTTTTTATGGGATTTTGGAAATTTTAGATAAGAAACAAACAAGAATATATTAAATGACATTAAGGAGAAATTTAGAACCCGCAACCTTTGCCTCTACACCGCTCTAACCACTAAGCTATGAATGCTTATGTCAACTTACTCACTTTCTCGTCAAGCACATATAGCATGGCCTTAATGAGAGATAGATTTTGTCAAACTGACAATTGATAAAATAGAAGGAAACAAAACAGAAGATAAGCTGGCAAAAAATTAGCTGAAACTTCATATTTAAAAGCAGAACCATTTTGCAGAATCAGCAGTAGTACTGGAAAGAAGTGGGTAGATGTGGAAAGACAAAGACAACCCAAAATGCTCTGGGAAACTCTAACCACAGGAGATCTTACCTTCAGTAAAAACAACCTCTGTATTATAACGGAAATATTAACCGAGCACTACCGATTAAAATGACACATAAAGAAACTAAGATTATTAAAGCAAAAAGCAGATTCTTTGAGGAAAAGGACGAAATCTCAATACACATAGTCGCAGAATTCATTGCCTTACGTTATTCTAGGATCATACGAAATAGAAGAAAAGGATCTACCTAACCCAACGATATTGTAAACAGACTAAAAAGATAGGATAAGCGTAACTGCTAAAAGTCTGAGAAAACATCAGAATCATAGCAAGAGAAGGAAAACACCATAGATCTTTTAGGTGGAAGATTTATCTGTCAAGTCTGATTATGCACATACACATAAACATCACGCACCAATTATAAATTACATTGCTTTCTCTTAAAATCTGCATTTTAATTTAACAATACCTAAAGAACAGTATATTACACTACAAGGGCAGAAAGTTTGAGATTCCTGCACTGCGCGACATGATGCCCGAGGCGAAGCCGTGGGCATCATGGCGCGCAGTGCAGGGCTCTCAAACTTTCTGCCCATGTAGTGTATACTATTTTTCTTTGTACTATATCGAAAGTACGAAGGAAATTGCCTTCTGTGTTAAAAGATATTGATGCCTGCCCCGACATTTGCAGTGACAGTGTCAGTGACAGTGACATCAGTGCAGGAATAATTTCTTTCGGCCCGCTGTCTGCGCGGCATAAAAGTTAGGCTTTCTGCCGTATTATTGAAGCTGGAACGACATATTTTCGGCATAGTACAAAGAAAAGTATTTTTTTATACTGATATTGGTCTGATATCAACTTCTCAGTTTGAACGTAAGTGAATACTCTTGTATTACTTATGCAAGAATAAATACTGTAGTTGTTTTTTCTTATTCTGTTGGTAGCAGTATTCTGGCAAAGTGAGACTCTGTTAAGGATCTGGGGATTTTATTGGATTCCAAGCTTGATTTTCGTGAACATGTAACTTGTGTTGTAAACACGGGGTTAAATAATTTGGGTTTTATTATTCGTAACAGTAATAGTATATTACTTTACGAGTTGAGTAAATTGCATATTACAGCGAGTGTGTTTGGCCCATGAGCGAGCTTGCGAGCGAAGGGGCTAAAGAAACGAGCTAAATATGCAATTTGTTCCTCGAGTGAAGTACTATGCTTTACCCACGACTTACCAAATGGTTTTGTATAAAACTAAAAATAACAAATATAAAATTTAAATTTTGGCATAAGTTGTCAAAAATATTCGATTTCGCAGACAGTTCTGTCTGAGAAATGTCAAATGTTAGTTTAATTTAATGAAATCTGTAGGTAACCAACATAATTAATACAGGTTTCTATTTACTTACTCCACTAGTTTAGTAAATGAAACTATAACACAACTCCTCAATAATTTGACACTTACTGACAGAGTTATAGGTTAAAAAATACGCAATTTACTTATGAGTCGTGGGTAAAGATTTATAACTGACAGTTTTGCCTTATCTGTACTGTTCACTTGTTCGTTCGAGTCTGAGTAGTGTACACCAGTGTGATCACCTTTTTATGAATGTCAGATTAAGTATTTGGAAAGTGTACAAAAGAGGTTAGTTTTTTCTCTAATAAGTGAAATCGTGTTAAGTTTAGCTATGATCTTGTTTGAAATGAACTTCATATGTTGTGACTTCATCATCTTCGTGAGTATTTTAATCTATATTTCTTGGATAAAGTTTTGTTTGTTCTGGATATTGTATCTTTTAATACATTTTGTCGTACCTACAAGAACCTATTAACCATTTTACATTAAATATCTTTCTTGCAATTACAATTACTATGATTTTTTTGCTCGCATGCAAAGACTCACTCACAACTAGATATACAGGGTGTTAAAAAATGTGTCACAAAATAAAATGAGTGGTAGTATGGCTCAAAATATGCAGAAAGTCTTAATAAACATATGTCCGCAAGATAACGCTTTTGTTGAAATTTTTTGAAATTTAGAAATTATACAAACAATAAATTATTAAAATGACATTAAGAAGAAATTGAAAAAATGTTACATCCAGTGGGTCTCGAACCCTTATAAGCAGGCATGCTTTAACCATTTAAGCTATTTCAAAAATTCGTTGAGAGTTATCTCTAAAATAATAGTTTACTAAAAAACAATGGTTCTTCTCCTAACTGAATAAAAATATAAGACAGGGCACAAATAAAGTGACTTAGAGTTTGATGTTTCAATTTGACAAATCTTCTCTCTCATTAACGTCATGTAAAATGTGCTTAAGGAGGAAGTGAGTGAATGTCATATCTGACGGGATTTTAGTTCATTATAACGTTTCGCTTCCTCTCCGCTTGAGCATCCAATAGCTTAAATGGTTAAAGCATGCCTGCGTATAAGGCAGTGATGGTGGGTTCGAGTCCCACTGGATGTGACATTTTTTCAATTTCTCCTTAATGTCATTTTAATAATTTCTTGTTTGTATAATTTCTAAATTTCAAAAATTCGTTGAGAGTTATCTCAAAAATAATTGTTTACTAAATAACGCTTTTGTATCATATTTGGATTATTTTTTTTTGTCCTATAATTCCGGAAAACCACTCTTGAGACCAAAGAAGTAATGTTGGCACGAGTAAAGGAAACTCCAGAAACTAGTTTGAAGAAAATTTCAGCGGAGGTAGAAATTGAGGCTCCTCTACTTTGGAGAATACTCCACGAGCTGCAGCTTTACCCGTACACGTTTGGAGTTTTGCCGATGGTTTGTTTCTAAAAAATGATGCTGAGGACCTCAATTTTCTTGTAGACAATTCTTTATACTGATTACACGAAATGCAGCTTTTAATTTATATAATTCGCATTTGTGGGCAGACGTAAATCCTTATAGTATTGTGGAATCTAAGCATTAATTACGTTTTTCGTTGAACATTTGGATAAATATTTTAAGCGACCGGTTACTAGGTTCGATTGTACTGCCTAACAGATTAACGGGAGCTGGTTACTTAAAGTTCTTGCAGAACACATTGGATGATCTTTTAGACGATATTCCTTTAATACAAAAAAATGTGAGCCGTCACGGGACGCCTGGCAGATGTGAAACATCGACATTATTGTGTAAAAGTAATATGCAGAAAAGAACAGATTGTGATAGGAACTAAATATGTCATAATGATAAAATAAAATATTACGATTTTTTCCAGATAACGATGACTATTTATTGAATAAATTTAAAAAGTGATTTCGTTTAGCTTTTTATTTAATTGCCTTAAATTCAATAATCTTAAAAAAGGAAATTATTAAAACACAAATTTATATAGAAGTACGTTACTATATTAATATAATTGTAGTTACTTCATAATTTTAGTACAAACAAAAAGCGATACTAAATAAAAAATAGGAAAATGATGAATTTAACTATGAATACAACTTTATCGTTGAATAACTTTTAAACGGTATTTAAATGGGAAATGTATTATGATTTAGGCACGGGTTAATGTGAATATTAAGGGCTGGTTAAGGTCTGATAATTTTTGTTAGGTCATAATCTAAAAATTTGATGGGTGTTTGGAGAACAAAACCAAATCTGGGAAATAACGGACACCCCAATGTATATAGAGTAGGTAGGTACTCACTCATTTTTATTCATATTTTTTCATCACTTTCTTTATTAACACTTTGTTTATTCATATTTAAAACTAAATACACAAATTTTACGCGGACAACTATATGACAACTATTCACCAACAATCTATTTTGATTGACTAGCTGTCAATTTTACAGGTCAGCAAAATATGTAGGTATATTATGTTGCCTATACAAACAATCATTTTTATATATATAGAATAGATAGTAGGCGGAATCGAGTTAGGTTTTTATGAAACAATTCATACCCTGTCCCGCAAAATTTTTGAATCGATGAGCTTCTTCCCCCTATTGTTGGCGCGCCACCGTCGCGTCGCTCAAAACATGACACCAATTTCATATAAGATATCAGTACATCTCTTATCGATTATTATCGATGCGTTAGGTTTTTTACGTCATGACGTCACCGTCGCCACGCCAGAAATCAGATTTACGTGCCGCTATAGGTGTTTCACATCAAAAATCAAATGTGGTTTCAGCACGATGGTGCTCCGGCCAATTTTTAAATCGCCGTAAGAGACCATTATCTTTTGGAAAAAGATCGATAGGAAGTTTTAAATCGCCGTAATCTTTTGGAAAAAGATGGTGTAACGATTGTATCGTTTATTTTCGAACAATTCTCCTGGACTATAAATATTTTTAAATTATTTATTGTTTTGGCGTTGTAACGAGTGGGAGACTGCAAAGTGGAAGGAGAGTTATTGGCTTCGTAGTTAATTTGTGATTTTATTCCGTTCATTTTATCGTTGAATTTTATTCAATTCAAAGTTTTCCGATCAACTTTGCCCTTCTGTCTCTGGTAAGTTACTTATTACCTTGGTTTTAAATTTAATAGTTTAATAATCCAAAATGCGGTGAACATAATATTTTATTTATTTTACTAATATTTTAAATATTCGAATACAATGGCTGAATTCAATACTAGGTCAGTTTTTGTGGTAATTTTTTTATTTATTCGTAAAAGATAATTAATTTTTTCTCGAAATTTGGAGAGACTGATAGCTATTGTGTTCGAATAAAAGTATTTGAAATTCGGAGTTTTGATTCCAACTTTATTGACAGGGTTATTGCCAACTGAAAGACGGGCCCTATTATTTGGTTTACCAAAAACATCATTTCCTTTTCGTCAAGAGGTATCAGTTGCAGTTCTGATTTTCCAGACAGGAAAACCGAAGGGAAATTCCTATTGGCCGCTGTTATCTGAGAAGTCATCCAGTAGAATTCAAACTTCACAACTAGTGCTTAAGAAAACACCGTTTATCAAGCCATCATTAAAACAAGATAAGAGATTAAATTAATTTTTTCATTAACTGTCAACAGTAATTAACCGAATTTTGAAATAAACCATTTTAAAACTGATCTACTTATTTTATTTGTATTGTCTGTACTGGCGCCCTATTAAAAACTTGATTGGGGAAAACTAAGCAAAATTTCAGCAGGAAAGTCACGACCCTCTGGAGCTAGCAAAGGGTATTTTAACGCTGCAATGGATAGGAAGGAGCGGACCTATATCATGGCCTGCAAGAACGACTTGACTTTTTCTTTTGGGGATACTTAAAAATTTTTGTAAACGTCACTCCTGTGAATAAACTCGAGGAGCTACAGCAAAGTGTAGAATGTGAAAGAATTGTTTGACTGTAACCGCCAATTTGCAGAAATATGTTTATTTTCACTATTTTGCTTATTTTCGGACATACTATTAGGTACCCATTTCATTTTGTGACACTTTTTTTAACACTCTGTATTTCATGAATCATTGGGAAGCTTCAAATCGAAATTAAAACGTATTTTATCACATATTATTTCCTTCGATTCAAATTAACCAATAGAATGTCATAATTTTTTGAAATGGGACCAATCAGAATCAAATATCAGCGACTATTGCACTAGAACAATATCAGCGACTATTGCACTAGAGAAATAGTCACGTCAAATATAAATGTCAAAAATTTGTCTTCTCAGGAAATAATCTTCCTAAATATAACGCGACCGTGATTAATAGTCTGCTATTTTTGTTGTTGCTAAATTTCTCGAATATTTTACAATTTGTTTTGACATAATTTGACATTAATATTCAAAGATTAAAGCCCTCGAGCTAAAGCTCTCGGGCTTTAATCAGATCTGGGGGCACGGTAGTGCCCCCGCCAAGACGAGCCAAGCGAAGCGCACGGGCACTACCTACCTTTTCTCGAAGCGCTTCGTCGTTTTTTTGAACCCTCATAACTTGGGTTTGGATTATGCTGGATCAACAAAATTTTCGGGATATATTGTCAATAGCGGACTTATTGAACATATTAAGTTTTAATTACATTAGCTTTTATACTTCAGATTTTATTTATATCTAAAAAACGCTGATTTCGTCACTGACTGACTGATGATCATCAAAATTATTAAGGTATTTCCTAATGTCCTAGAAAGCTGAAATTTTGTATGTACGCTAGTATTAGCACACAAACAACAAAAAAATTATAAAACTTGTAACTTTCATCCCCCAACCCCTTAAACTAGGGGATGGGAGTTTGCATGAGACCTGTAATTTTAAATTAAATTTTGATGACGCTAGAGGTCTAATCTAATAATCTAATCTAAAACTTGGTGCCCCCAGATATATATATATATATATATATAACCAAAAGGGGAAAATTATTGGGCATGTACGCAAAAAGGATCAATAAGGCCACGAGTAGGAATGGTAACCGCAGACATGCATGTTTCTGGCTCATTAGCCGTCATCAGTGCGGCATAACCAAGTAGGGTATTGCACTTGGCTAGCAAAAGTGTTGGGTACTTGGGAGCAAAGGATGTTGGGGAAACATGTGTAAAGAAACATAAAAACACAAAAACAACGAAAGCTCACACAGGAGTCCTATCGCCATTTTGTGCTTTCGGCCAGCTGTGCCAATGGGTTTTCGGCTAGCAACCAGCGTCGCAACGTTGGCGAAACGGACTCATTGTGTTTGAGTCGTTCTAAGCCCAGGATATGAAATTGTTTATTGTATATATATATATATATATATATATATATATATATATATATATATATATATATATATATATATATATATATATATATATATATATATATATATATATATATATGTATAGGTACTCCTTGTTAAAAAAAAAAATTAATCGACATATATTGAGACATACCGACATATATTGAGAGACATATACTTCAGATCGGATCATATAAATATAAATGAATAGAAGTGTGCGAACGTCTCCTGCCTCTTACGTCCACACAGTAGCTAAAAATAAAAAAAAATTGTCCTTGACAGCGAGCGCGTCGATTGTCGATTGTCTTGTTTTGTTGATTGTCGATTGTCTTAGACATAAATAAAAAAAAAATTAGTTACAAACAACTTACAAAAAGAAATGAAATCCCACCAAAAACATTTTCATGTAAAATGTTGCCAAGACGAGCCCATATGACTCGCACTGTCAAAAAGTTATCAGATCTCATGTAGAGCCAAGCTTCTAACACCACACGCCCTAACTCTACAAGGCCTAACTTCACAAACTCTACACCTTAGTCAAAATATGTGGCCGTTCGTTACTACAAGAACTATTGTATAACACAAAAGTAATGAACAGTGAATTGATTTTTCACCTTACGCCGATGTGAATGTAGCGAAATGGCCAAGCCACATATTTTGACTAAGGTGTAGAGTTTGTGAAGTTAGGCCTTGTAGAGTTAGGGCTTGTAGTGTTAGAAGCTTGGCTCTACATGAGATCTGATAACTTTTTGACAGTGCGAGTCATATGGGCTCGTCTTGGCAACATTTTACATGAAAATGTTTTTGGTGGGATTATTAATGTCAAATTATGTCTCAACAAATTGATACTAAAATATTCTCAAAATCTAGATACCACAAAAATAGCCGACTATAATCAAGGTCTTGTTACATTACCCTTGAATATTTTTGATTATTTTTTTTTCTTTCACATATTCTTTAGACTTTTTATCTGTGTTTGTAAAAATGGCGTTTTCTGTGAATAAATAAATAAACTCGCTGTAATTTACACTTTTATTAGCGGGGTCCACTTCAGACAATGTATTAAAACATTATAACCGCTGTAATTTACATGTGCCCAAAAAAGCTAAGTGTCCAATAATTATATTAACTAACTCTTGAAACGCAAGATGTAAAGTTAAAACAAAAAAAAAAGTTTGGAAAGATTATTTTGTAAGAAAATTACAATGTTCATGGAAGTTTATGTTTTGTATTTATATTTAATTTATAAGATTTACCAAAGTAAATAATTGATAAAAAATTATTAGATAATAAATTCCTAGAAAACAACAACTTGATTTTTTAAACCATTTTTTTTTATTATTATTATTAATTTTTTTATTGTTCATTTACACTTCCATTATTTAAATTATCTGAACAAAATTTAATAATTGTTATTCAGTACTATTTCATTATAATAAACTAATAAAAAAATAATATATAAAACCATCAACTACCTGAATTTTAAGGTGTAATTTATCCAGGGATGTATTACCAATAAATAAAATATTGACTAAAAAAATTAATACCTGTAAAACATATCCACAATATTATAAATATTCCTTTCATGTTTGTTGCACATACTCAAGTAAATAACATATCGGCAACATTCAAACATTCAGATTTTTACAACGTTTTTTATTGTGATTGATCATCCTACTCTTGTATTGTTCGAAAACTTAAAACTTATACTTTATTTTAATTAAATTTACCTTTATAGTTCGCACGTCAATTCTTATATAATGGAGACAATATTTTACTGATTTAATTAAGAACGCTGAGGTTCAGATTAAGTGCGACTACTATATAAGACCATAATAAGACCCATAATTACCAATGCCACACCTTGAGAAGATTTGAAAGAATATTTCTTAGGAAAATATATGGATTTTTTTTTATGGTCAAGCACAAGCACTGCAGGAAAATTCCTTTAAGGCGCTCTGAGAGCGGTGCGTGTGCGAAGAAAGCGATTCACGTTGTTCTTGAATCGTTGAAGGTTATATTCGGTGGGAAATACGGACTCAGAAAGGCCGTTCCACAAAGAGGATGTCCTCCAGAAGAAAGAGTTCTTAAACAATGATGTTCGAGGAGTATTAAGTTGAACCACATAGGGATGGGCGGAAGTGGTTTGTCGTGTATTTCTGCTATGAATTGCTCTAGGTGGAATCAAGCGGGCAATGTCAGTAGATCACTTGCCATGGAAATATTTGTAACAGAGGGTCAAATCACCAACCTGTCTTTGATGTTCTAAGCTGTCGAGGTTCTTGGTTAGCTCGTGGTCACCGATCAGGCGAATGGCTCTCCTTTGGATGGAATCCAACAACCGAAGGGTATGCTTCGGTGCAGAACTCCAGACATGAGAGCAGTATTCCAGTGATGGTCGAATCTGGGCTTTGTAGAGTGTCAAAAGTTGTTGTGGTGTATACAGCTTTTTGGTACGGAAAAGTACTCCGAGTTTCTGAGAAGCTGTCCTGGCGATTGTTACCACGTGATTATGCCAAGACATATCTCCTCCCAGATTGACACCCAGTAAGTTAATAGACGAAGCCAGTGGAATTGCGTGTCCTGCCATGACTATATCTGGTTCTGCAATGTTAACCTTCTTAGAGAAAACTGCTGCCTGGGTTTTTTTAGCGTTAAATTCGACTTGGTTACTGTCACCCCAAGACAAAATTTCTTCCAGGTCTTTATTGAGTCGTGATACTTCATGCTGTCTGCGAAGATGTGCGTCAGCAGCCGATGTTCGAGAATTCAAAGTAAACGATGAGATAAGTGTGCTGTCGTCAGCAAAGCTATAAATTGGATTTTCTGTCTCACCAAGACCCAGCAACAGGACAATATAGAATAAGAAATAACTAGGGCGACTCTACAACTCTTCAGACACACACATTAGGGTGGGATGGACATATACAAAGGAGCCAAGACATCAGAATTATAAAAGCAGGATGGGAACAAACACCACATGAAAACAGACCACTTGGGAGGTGATTAAGATGGCGGGATAACATTAAAAAATATCTTTCTAACTTAGGCGTCGATCTTACTACAAAGAAGACAACAGCGGAGAATCGCACTGAATGGAGGGAAGTGGTGCATGCAGTAAAAACCCACCCTGGGTTGTAATGCTACTTACATACAATTAGTTCAAAGATGGTCTGGGAATGCCTAGACAAATTAAATGAACTAGGACAGAATAACACTGTTACTCTCCTATGGGTTTCAGGATATATAGGAATATAAGAAAACGAAACAGCAGACAAGCTAGCAAAAGAAGGAGCTGAAACCCCATATCTGGGACCAGAACCATCCTGTGGAATCAGCAGTGGTACAATCTTAGAAAAACTAAGAAAAAAAAATGAGTAGCGAAAAATCCAAGCACTGGAATGATCTAGAAGAACTAAGACAATCGAAGACGCTCCTGGGAAACTACAACCAGAAGAGATCTCTTAGCTGTCTTAACCTTAGTAAGAAGAATCTCTGTATTATAACCTAAATACTAACTGGGTACTGCAATTAAGAGGACACATGAAGAAACCAGGATTGGTAGATGAAGCAAAGTGCAGATTCTGTGAGATAGAGGATGACACCTCAATACACATACTCTCAACTCAACTTTCTAAGGAAGATAGGACTAGAAGAGCTGCTATAAGTCTGGGGAAATCATCATAAATGTAGCAAAAAAAACGGGAACACAATAGATCACAGGTGTATTTGTTACCCCTAACTTGCTCATTCATACATATGATGATGGTATCCAGAAAATAATCTAACTTTTAAGTCACTTTTTATGATTGAATTTTAAACCAGTACGAAACATATATAGGTAAATTCCTTAATCGTAAACTGAATGACGCACTGTATAGAAATTTATAGTTGTTAAAAAATGAATTTTCCATTTAAATAAACAATATTTTTATTAATCTGAATCAAGTGTAAGGAAACTTTGAATATCTCAGCGTCAATAATTTCAAAAACAAATATTTAATAACTTTATTTCGAATGTTTTTTTTTAAATAAAGCGAATGTAAACGGTAATTTAAAAAATTGTTGGTTCCTTTAGACCACCATGGTAAAATAATTCAATTAGAGCTAATAACGCAGGGCAGGTGGGCCTTAAGTTTCATGTTTACTATTATTTTTTTCGACGTGTATAACTATAGCAATTTCGAACCGTACGAAATTAACTCATCATCAGTAAACGCTGGACCACACAACGATAACACTAAAATGTTAGTTTTATTGCCAAAAATTTGCTAACATAGGTACTATTCGTTGAATGATATGTTAGTAGCCAAGATATACACTTTTTAATCTATATAGAAGAATACATTTTTGGAAATTTATACTTAAATAGTAGTTGTGTAGAAAATTTACATGTTTGTAAAACCATTTGTTAATGAAAGAGGACTGGTAATGTGGATAGAGATAAAAAATCGATTTTAAAAGAGATTTTTTTTATTTTATTTTACTGCAGAAAATAGATGTGAAAGATGAAAAGAATATTTCGAGGAGCTGCTAAATGACGCAGAGGCTACGGAAAAAAATTATACTGTTCTAACCCCAAATAGAAGAAAAGGAAATCCAAAAACTATAAAAAAGAACTGAAAACACGGAGAAGTGGCCTTACGAACATATTGCATCCATATCAACTGCAGCAGGAAAGAAATTAGGCTTTCTGTTTAGAGCACGGAAATATTTCTCTGCATCCAACTTAGCTACTCTTTACAATGCCCAAATACGGCCTAATCTTGAATACTGCTCGCATGTATGGGGTTTGGCAGCTCCGTCAAGGCTTAGAGTTCTTGATGCAATACAGAGAAGAGCAGTTCGACTAATAAACGACACCAGTATTACCAAAAACCTAGCCCTATTGTCCCACCGAAGAGCAGTGTCTGATCTTTCTTTGTTTTACCGATATATAAACAAATTTTGCTCAGAAGAACTCCACTCTATAATACCCTCCACTTGCCAGACAAGCCAGTGCAACGCGACGTGCCTACTCCATGCACCCTTATACTGTTCAGTGTCAGACATCGTGAACGGATCGATTCAATCGTTCCTTCATCCCTAGGGTCTCCAGATTGTGGAACTCCTTACCGTCCCACGTCTTCCCCACTCGTCCTAAATTGCAGTCCTTTAAATCCCAAATTAATAAATTGGTTCTTCTGCCCCACTAGATGTTCTTGTAAAAAAAATCAAATTAGTGAGTTTAGAGTAGAAATGTGGGACACTGTCCAAGTCCATTATAATGTCCATACACAAAAAAGATAAAACTGAAAACGCAAACTATGAAGGAATATTCTTGTTAGTGGTAATATACAAAATACTTGCCATTTAATCAAAAAACAACTAGAAAAATATGTGGAGAAGAGTCTAGGAGAATACCAGAAAGGATTTCGTATGGGAGGATCAACACAAGAACAAATTTTTATGTTCAAACAAATCCTGATCAATGGATAATAGACCCAAAATGCTATAAGGTGCCAAAACATAGACTAAAAATAAAATCATACAGAATCGATTGGAAGCCTGTGAATGAAAGATATTTTACAGAATATTTGGCGAAAAAGTAGTAGAAAGGAAATGGAGAAGACGAAAGAACGAAGAAGTGTATAAACTGTATACTAAGCAGACTAGAACAGTTCGGTGATCTTGAAAGAATGCAGGAAGGCAGACAAGTCAAGAGTATTGGTTGGAGTTGGAGAGCACCTAAGTGCATAAAAAAAGTGGGAGACCAAGAAGGAAATAGTGAGATGCAGTGATCGAAGATGTCAGAGAGTTGGGAATCAAAAACAGTTCGGAATCCACATCAATAAATAGTTATATACCATTTACAAATTTGACTTCAAAGCGAATTGCAGCCACATAAGGCAATATTGGTATGGCAAGTGTCTCTGGCTGTCTATTTCAAGAGTTTTTAACAACGGTGTAAAAGAGATGTAGAAGACGGTGGGAGACACCGAAAACAGAGGAGAGACGTAGATGACGGTGAAGAGACGCAAAACAATGTCAGAGAGACGCAGATGACGGTGGCCAGAAGCTGTGGTGAAAGATTTGGAAGAAAAAAAGATAGAAATCTTAACTATCTAGTTACTATACGCCATTTACAAATTTGACTTTAACGACAATTGCGGTCGAATAAGGCAATACTGGAGTGCAACATACAAGAAGTAAAAGATTTTTTTACTACAATGGTATTGTTAGGATAATTATAATTTTAACGGTAGGCGTATCTAGTTTAAATTTTAATTGATTAATGAATTTTTTATAGTAAAATACTGCAATTTGGGCAACACTAAATGTATGAAGTTTATTTCCCCAATGATCAAATTGTGTGGTCTCTATTATTAATAATAAATAATAGTAGATAAATTCTTTATTAATGTTCGGAGTCATAAAAATATATAGGATTAGTATTGAAATAAGTGTAATAATAATGATTGATGCAGTTGAAACTACCACTTACAATTATAATATAAAATATTAATTAATATACCTAGGAGTCATGAAAAAGTGGTAGAGAACAAGGAGATACGCAGAGGAATGTAAGTAGAGAATTACATAATTAGATACAATGAAGAAAAGATGAGGCATGTGAAAAATGCGGGAAGCAAGTAGATAAATGAGATAACAGAATGGAGTCTGATAGGTAGAACGAAGAGAGTACCTAGATCCTGGAGAGGTGAAGTGGATGAGTCTATGCAAAGGAGAGGATTTAATGATAATGATTGGAAAACTAGGATGGAATAAAGATCCTGGTTGAAGACAAATATAAAATATTAATTAATATACCTAGAAGTCATGAAAAAGTGGTAGCGAACAAGGAGATACGCAGAGGAATGTAAGTAGAGAATTACATAATTAGATACAATGAAGAAAAGAGGCATGACAGAAATGCAGGAAGCAAGTAGATAAATGAGATAACAGAATGGAGTCTAATAGGTAGAACGAAGAGAGTAGATCCTTTAGAGGTGAAGTGGATGAGTCTATGCAAAGGAGAGGATTTAATGATAATGATTGGAAAACTAGGATGGAATAAAGATCCTGGTTGAAGACAAATATAAAATATTAATTAATATACCTAGAAGTAATGAAAAAGTGGTAGCGAACAAGGAGATACGCAGAGGAATGTAAGTAGAGAATTACATAATTAGATACAATGAAGAAAAGATGAGGCATGTGAGAAATGCGGGAAGCAAGTAGATAAATGAGATAACAGAATGGAGTCTGATAGGTAAAACGAAGAGAGTACCTAGATCCTGGAGAGGTGAAGTGGATGAGTCTATGCAAAGGAGAGGATTTAATGATAATGATTGAAAAACTAGGATGGAATAAAGATCCTGGTTAAAGACAAATATAAAATATTAATTAATATACCTAGAAGTCATGAAAAAGTGGTAGCGAACAAGGAGATACGCAGAGGAATGTAAGTAGAGAATTACATAATTAGATACAATGAAGAAAAGAGGCATGACAGAAATGCGGGAAGCAAGTAGATAAATGAGATAACAGAATGGAGTCTGATAGGTAGAACGAAGAGAGTAGATCCTGGAGAGGTGAAGTGGATGAGTCTATGCAAAGGAGAGGATTTAATGATAATGATTGGAAAACTAGGATGGAATAAAGATCCTGGTTGAAGACAAATATAAAATATTAATTAATATACCTAGAAGTCATGAAAAAGTGGTAGCGAACAAGGAGATACGCAGAGGAATGTAAGTAGAGAATTACATAATTAGATACAATGAAGAAAAGATGAGGCATGTGAGAAATGCGGGAAGCAAGTAGATAAATGAGATAACAGAATGGAGTCTAATAGGTAGAACGAAGAGAGTAGATCCTTTAGAGGTGAAGTGGATGAGTCTATGCAAAGGAGAGGATTTAATGATAATGATTGGAAAACTAGGATGGAATAAAGATCCTGGTTGAAGACAAATATAAAATATTAATTAATATACCTAGAAGTAATGAAAAAGTGGTAGCGAACAAGGAGATACGCAGAGGAATGTAAGTAGAGAATTACATAATTAGATACAATGAAGAAAAAATGAGGCATGTGAGAAATGCGGGAAGCAAGTAGATAAATGAGATAACAGAATGGAGTCTGATAGGTAGAACGAAGAGAGTACCTAGATCCTGGAGAGGTGAAGTGGATGAGTCTATGCAAAGGAGAGGATTTAATGATAATGATTGAAAAACTAGGATGGAATAAAGATCCTGGTTGAAGACAAATATAAAATATTAATTAATATACCTAGAAGTCATGAAAAAGTGGTAGCGAACAAGGAGATACGCAGAGGAATGTAAGTAGAGAATTACATAATTAGATACAATGAAGAAAAGAGGCATGTCAGAAATGCGGGAAGCAAGTAGATAAATGAGATAACAGAATGGAGTCTGATAGGTAGAACGAAGAGAGTAGATCCTGGAGAGGTGAAGTGGATGAGTCTATGCAAAGGAGAGGATTTAATGATAATGATTGGAAAACTAGGATGGAATAAAGATCCTGGTTAAAGACAAATATAAAATATTAATTAATATACCTAGAAGTCATGAAAAAGTGGTAGCGAACAAGGAGATACGCAGAGGAATGTAAGTAGAGAATTACATAATTAGATACAATGAAGAAAAGAGGCATGACAGAAATGCGGGAAGCAAGTAGATAAATGAGATAACAGAATGGAGTCTGATAGGTAGAACGAAGAGAGTAGATCCTGGAGAGGTGAAGTGGATGAGTCTATGCAAAGGAGAGGATTTAATGATAATGATTGGAAAACTAGGATGGAATAAAGATCCTGGTTGAAGACAAATATAAAATATTAATTAATATACCTAGAAGTCATGAAAAAGTGGTAGCGAACAAGGAGATACGCAGAGGAATGTAAGTAGAGAATTACATAATTAGATACAATGAAGAAAAGATGAGGCATGTGAGAAATGCGGGAAGCAAGTAGATAAATGAGATAACAGAATGGAGTCTAATAGGTAAAACGAAGAGAGTAGATCCTTTAGAGGTGAAGTGGATGAGTCTATGCAAAGGAGAGGATTTAATGATAATGATTGGAAAACTAGGATGGAATAAAGATCCTGGTTGAAGACAAATATAAAATATTAATTAATATACCTAGAAGTAATGAAAAAGTGGTAGCGAACAAGGAGATACGCAGAGGAATGTAAGTAGAGAATTACATAATTAGATACAATGAAGAAAAAATGAGGCATGTGAGAAATGCGGGAAGCAAGTAGATAAATGAGATAACAGAATGGAGTCTAATAGGTAGAACGAAGAGAGTAGATCCTTTAGAGGTGAAGTGGATGAGTCTATGCAAAGGAGAGGATTTAATGATAATGATTGAAAAACTAGGATGGAATAAAGATCCTGGTTGAAGACAAATATAAAATATTAATTAATATACCTAGAAGTCATGAAAAAGTGGTAGCGAACAAGGAGATACGCAGAGGAATGTAAGTAGAGAATTACATAATTAGATACAATGAAGAAAAGAGGCATGACAGAAATGCGGGAAGCAAGTAGATAAATGAGATAACAGAATGGAGTCTGATAGGTAGAACGAAGAGAGTAGATCCTGGAGAGGTGAAGTGGATGAGTCTATGCAAAGGAGAGGATTTAATGATAATGATTGGAAAACTAGGATGGAATAAAGATCCTGGTTGAAGACAAATATAAAATATTAATTAATATACCTAGAAGTCATGAAAAAGTAGTGGCGAACAAGAAGATACGCAAAGGAATGTAAGTAGAGAATTACATAATTAGATACAATGAAGAAAAGATGAGGCATGTGAGAAATGCGGGAAGCAAGTAGATAAATGAGATAACAGAATGGAGTCCGATAGGTAGAACGAAGAGAGTAGATCGTGGAGAGGTGAAGTGGATGAGTCTATGCAAAGGATAGGATTTAATGATAATGATTGGAAAACTAGGATGGAATAAAGATCCTGGTTGAAGACAAATATAAAATATTAATTAATATACCTAGAAGTCATGAAAAAGTGGTAGCGAACAAGGAGATACGCAGAGGAATGTAAGTAGAGAATTACATAATTAGATACAATGAAGAAAAGAGGCATGTCAGAAATGCGGGAAGCAAGTAGATAAATGAGATAACAGAATGGAGTCTGATAGGTAGAACGAAGAGAGTAGATCCTGGAGAGGTGAAGTGGATGAGTATATGCAAAGGAGAGGATTTAATGATAATGATTGTAAAACTAGGATGGAATAAAGATCCTGGTTGAAGACAGGGAGATGGCATATTGTATCATTGAGAGGCACTGGAATGAAGGACTCAGTGTCACAGTGAGACTTTAAACATATTGTACCTATCCTTTCAAATCCTGAAATAGGTACAGTGGACCAAAAGAATGTGGTACCACCAATGTGTCAGATGGTAGCCATAAAAAATGATGAGAATCATTATATATCTAGGTTCACTATTTTCTAGTTAATAACGAATGCTTAGATAAGTAATATAGATAGTTACATCTTTTTTATAAAAATTACCATTTTCCTCAGTACCTAGTTATCTTGAAAATTTTGTGTAAGGATAGCAGTTGATAGCAAATTGTACAAAAATTTGATCGTTTCTGAAACGAAAATGGTATGCAGTTTATTCTTCATTATCTCATAAAATTAAACTATAATTTGTACAAAAAACTTTTAACTATCTATAACGTTTTACATAGATTAAACCGATTGAACACCTGAGTACATGACTAAGCTTTTTATTAGCAATGATCAACTTTAATGATGTTACACCTATTGAACCGATTGAAATACATTTTAACCTAACCCGTAAATTATGCAACTCATGACTATTCATATATAAATCACATCACACGAGAGATCCATATATTCCATTATTTTTTTTTACCTTTCAATAACCCTTTTCCTCGCAAATAGTATAGAAATCTACCTGAGAAAAATGGAACAAAAATAGTTTCTTTAGATATTTTCAATTTGATTAATTTTTATCGTAGTTTTGCCAAAGGGTCTGGTATTATTAGAATTATTTTGCACAGTCACTGAAGGGAGACTAATCAAAAACATGTATGTATCGATACTTAATAAATAATATTAAATTGTTCTAGAACTCTTTGCAAAAAATTTGTTTACAATAAATCTTTTGAGTGTTTCTTCTGGTAAGTTTTCTACACGGATGACTTTTTATGTCATTTGAGCCGAGGAAACTGGGCTCCGGAACAAAAAATTAAAGCTAAAGAAAAGCGATACGAATGGACGTAAATGTAGGAAAAACGAAATCAGTGCTAAAGTTTACAAATAGAAAAAAACGGGAAACTCGTGTATTTAGTAGTATTTTTAACTAATAAATGTGAATAAGACAACTGCCAATTGCGACAACATCTCTTTAGGATGAAACTAACAGAATCGCCGCTATGCAGAGGCTGCGAACAAGAAGAGGAAACAGTAGAACACATTATTTATAACTGCTCTGCTTTTTCTGAAATCAGAAGATTGAGAAGATCCGTGTTGGGCGAGTATTGGCTTACACCAGCCGATGCCAGGGAGATCCCCCTCGGGAGCCTCATCACCTATTTTAAATCAATAGGCCTGGTGACATCCTGAGGTGAGGATATCCCTACATACGGGAGGATGCACAATGGGTCATATGTGGCCTCAGTGCTGGCTGAGCACTAGCTCGCCCCTCCCAAATTTCTAGATCCAGAGGGAGAGACAACGAACTATACAGAATAATGCTAAAATATAAAGAAATGTCGAGAAAAATAGAAATACGAGTAAGATACTGATTCGTCCATTCCTGTAAAACATAGTTACAAACAAAGAGTAGAATAGAATAGTTACAAAAATGGAAAAGAAAAATACTGGAAGAATCTATGATATGACACCTACGATAAATGGTGATGTCTAGCATGTGTATGTAAAGAGATAATCAACGAATTTATAAAATTCAGAAAACTGAAATTGTTAGGGTATCTAGGACGAAGAGCTGTGAAAAATATAGCCTGAAAATGCAGGATGTAAAAAGAAATAGATACAGAAGATGGAGGAAAAGACTCAGAAGATAGCCGAGAGATGCAGTAGATAGTGAAGACATGCAGAAGACGGTAGAGAGAAGTAGAAGACGTTAGAGAGATGTAGGAAACGATGGAAAAACACATGAGACGATGAAGAGACACAGAAGACATTGGAGAGACGCAAAAGATTATAAAATTCAGAAAATTGAAATTGTTACGGTATCTAGGATGGAGAACTGTGAAAAATAAAGCCTGAAAATGACATGATGTAAAAAGAAATAGATACAGAAGATGGAGGAAAAGACTCAGAAGGCAGCGGAGAGATGCAGTAGACGGTAAAGACCCGCAGAAGACGGTAGAGAGAAGTAGAAGACGTTGGAGAGATGTAGAACACGGTGGAGAGACACAGAAGGCAGTGAAGGGACGCAAAAGTTTATACAATTCAGAAAACTGAAATTGTTAGGGTATCTAGAACAAAGAGCTGTGAAAAATATAGCCTGAAAATGACATAATGTGAAAAGAAATAGATACAGAAGATTGAGGAAAGACACAGAAGATAGCCGAGAGATGCAGTAGATAGTGAATACATGCAGAAGACGGTAGAGAGAAGTAGAAGACGTCGGAGAGATCTAGAACACGGTGGAGAGACACAGAAGATGATGGAGAGACACAGAAGGCAGTGAAGAGACGGAAAAGTTTATAAAATTCAGAAAACTGAAATTGTTAGGGTATCTAGAACAAAGAGCTGTGAAAAATATAGTCTGAAAATGACATGATGTGAAAAGAAATAGATACAGAAGATGGAGGAAAGACACAGAGAGATGCAGTAGATAGTGAAGACATGCAGAAGACGGTAGAGAGAAGTAGAAGACGTTAGAGAGATGTAGGAAACGATGGGAAAACACATGAGACGATGAAGAGACACAGAAGACATTGGAGAGACGCAAAAGATTATAAAATTCAGAAAATTGAAATTGTTACGGTATCTAGCATGGAGAACTGTGAAAAATAAAGCCTGAGAATGACATGATGTAAAAAGAAATAGATACAGAAGATGGAGGAAAAGACTCAGAAGGCAGCGGAGAGATGCAGTAGACGGTAAAGACCCGCAGAAGACGGTAGAGAAAAGTAGAAGACGTTGGAGAGATGTAGAACACGGTGGAGAGACACAGAAGGCAGTGAAGGGACGCAAAAGTTTATACAATTCAGAAAACTGAAATTGTTAGGGTATCTAGAACAAAGAGCTGTGAAAAATATAGCCTGAAAATGACATGATGTGAAAAGAAATAGATACAGAAGATTGAGGAAAGACACAGAAGATAGCCGAGAGATGCAGTAGATAGTGAATACATGCAGAAGACGGTAGAGAGAAGTAGAAGACGTTAGAGAGATGTAGAAAACGATGGGAAAACACATGAGACAATGAAGAGACACAGAAGACATTGGAGAGACGCAAAAGTTTATAAAATTCAGAAAACTGAAATTGTTATGGTTTTCTAGGACGAACAGCTGTGAAAAATATAGCCTGAAAATGACATGATGTAAAAAGAAATAGATACAGAAGATGGAGGAAAAGACTCAGAAAACAGCGGAGAGATGCAGTAGACGCTGAAGACCCGCAGAAGACGGTAGATAGAAGTAGAAGACGTCGGAGAGATGTAGAACACGGTGGAGAGACACAGAAGATGATGGAGAGACACAGAAGATGATCGAGAGACACAGAAGGCAGTGAAGAGACGCAAAAGTTTATAAAATTCAGAAAACTGAAATTGTTAGGGTATCTAGGACGAAGAGCTGTGAAAAATATAGCCTGAAAATGCAGGATGTAAAAAGAAATAGATACAGAAGATGGAGGAAAAGACTCAGAAGATAGCCGAGAGATGCAGTAGATAGTGAAGACATGCAGAAGACGGTAGAGAGAAGTAGAAGACGTTAGAGAGATGTAGGAAACGATGGGAAAACACATGAGACGATGAAGAGACACAGAAGACATTGGAGAGACGCAAAAGATTATAAAATTCAGAAAATTGAAATTGTTACGGTATCTAGGATGGAGAACTGTGAAAAATAAAGCCTGAAAATGACATGATGTAAAAAGAAATAGATACAGAAGATGGAGGAAAAGACTCAGAAGGCAGCGGAGAGATGCAGTAGACGGTAAAGACCCGCAGAAGACGGTAGAGAGAAGTAGAAGACGTTGGAGAGATGTAGAACACGGTGGAGAGACACAGAAAGCAGTGAAGGGACGCAAAAGTTTATACAATTCAGAAAACTGAAATTGTTAGGGTATCTAGGACGAAGAGCTGTGAAAAATATAGCCTGAAAATGCAGGATGTAAAAAGAAATAGATACAGAAGATAGAGGAAAAGACTCAGAAGATAGCCGAGAGATGCAGTAGATAGTGAAGACATGCAGAAGACGGTAGAGAGAAGTAGAAGACGTTAGAGAGATGTAGGAAACGATGGGAAAACACATGAGACGATGAAGAGACACAGAAGACATTGGAGAGATGCAAAAGTTTATAAAATTCAGAAAATTGAAATTGTTACGGTATCTAGGATGGAGAACTGTGAAAAATAAAGCCTGAAAATGACATGATGTAAAAAGAAATAGATACAGAAGATGGAGGAAAAGACTCAGAAGGCAGCGGAGAGATGCAGTAGAGGGTAAAGACCCGCAGAAGACGGTAGAGAGAAGTAGAAGACGTTGGAGAGATGTAGAACACGGTGGAGAGACACAGAAGGCAGTGAAGGGACGCAAAAGTTTATACAATTCAGAAAACTGAAATTGTTAGGGTATCTAGAACAAAGAGCTGTGAAAAATATAGCCTGAAAATGACATAATGTGAAAAGAAATAGATACAGAAGATTGAGGAAAGACACAGAAGATAGTCGAGAGATGCAGTAGATAGTGAATACATGCAGAAGACGGTAGAGAGAAGTAGAAGACGTCGGAGAGATCTAGAACACGGTGGAGAGACACAGAAGATGATGGAGAGACACAGAAGGCAGTGAAGAGACGCAAAAGTTTATAAAATTCAGAAAACTGAAATTGTTAGGGTATCTAGAACAAAGAGCTGTGAAAAATATAGTCTGAAAATGACATGATGTGAAAAGAAATAGATACAGAAGATGGAGGAAAGACACAGAGAGATGCAGTAGATAGTGAAGACATGCAGAAGACGGTAGAGAGAAGTAGAAGACGTTAGAGAGATGTAGGAAACGATGGGAAAACACATGAGACGATGAAGAGACACAGAAGACATTGGAGAGACGCAAAAGATTATAAAATTCAGAAAATTGAAATTGTTACGGTATCTAGCATGGAGAACTGTGAAAAATAAAGCCTGAGAATGACATGATGTAAAAAGAAATAGATACAGAAGATGGAGGAAAAGACTCAGAAGGCAGCGGAGAGATGCAGTAGACGGTAAAGACCCGCAGAAGACGGTAGAGAGAAGTAGAAGACGTTGGAGAGATGTAGAACACGGTGGAGAGACACAGAAGGCAGTGAAGGGACGCAAAAGTTTATACAATTCAGAAAACTGAAATTGTTAGGGTATCTAGAACAAAGAGCTGTGAAAAATATAGCCTGAAAATGACATGATGTGAAAAGAAATAGATACAGAAGATTGAGGAAAGACACAGAAGATAGCCGAGAGATGCAGTAGATAGTGAATACATCCAGAAGACGGTAGAGAGAAGTAGAAGACGTTAGAGAGATGTAGAAAACGATGGGAAAACACATGAGACAATGAAGAGACACAGAAGACATTGGAGAGACGCAAAAGTTTATAAAATTCAGAAAACTGAAATTGTTATGGTTTTCTAGGACGAAGAGCTGTGAAAAATATAGCCTGAAAATGACATGATGTAAAAAGAAATAGATACAGAAGATGGAGGAAAAGACTCAGAAAACAGCGGAGAGATGCAGTAGACGCTGAAGACCCGCAGAAGACGGTAGATAGAAGTAGAAGACGTCGGAGAGATGTAGAACACGGTGGAGAGACACAGAAGATGATGGAGAGACACAGAAGATGATGGAGAGACACAGAAGATGATCGAGAGACACAGAAGGCAGTGAAGAGACGCAAAAGTTTATAAAATTCAGAAAACTGAAATTGTTAGGGTCTCTAGGACGAAGAGCTGTGAAAAATATAGCCTGAAAATGCAGGATGTAAAAAGAAATAGATACAGAAGATGGAGGAAAAGACTCAGAAGATAGCCGAGAGATGCAGTAGATAGTGAAGACATGCAGAAGACGGTAGAGAGAAGTAGAAGACGTTAGAGAGATGTAGGAAACGATGGAAAAACACATGAGACGATGAAGAGACACAGAAGACATTGGAGAGACGCAAAAGATTATAAAATTCAGAAAATTGAAATTGTTACGGTATCTAGGATGGAGAACTGTGAAAAATAAAGCCTGAAAATGACATGATGTAAAAAGAAATAGATACAGAAGATGGAGGAAAAGACTCAGAAGGCAGCGGAGAGATGCAGTAGACGGTAAAGACCCGCAGAAGACGGTAGAGAGAAGTAGAAGACGTTGGAGAGATGTAGAACACGGTGGAGAGACACAGAAGGCAGTGAAGGGACGCAAAAGTTTATACAATTCAGAAAACTGAAATTGTTAGGGTATCTAGAACAAAGAGCTGTGAAAAATATAGCCTGAAAATGACATAATGTGAAAAGAAATAGATACAGAAGATTGAGGAAAGACACAGAAGATAGCCGAGAGATGCAGTAGATAGTGAATACATGCAGAAGACGGTAGAGAGAAGTAGAAGACGTCGGAGAGATCTAGAACACGGTGGAGAGACACAGAAGATGATGGAGAGACACAGAAGGCAGTGAAGAGACGGAAAAGTTTATAAAATTCAGAAAACTGAAATTGTTAGGGTATCTAGAACAAAGAGCTGTGAAAAATATAGTCTGAAAATGACATGATGTGAAAAGAAATAGATACAGAAGATGGAGGAAAGACACAGAGAGATGCAGTAGATAGTGAAGACATGCAGAAGACGGTAGAGAGAAGTAGAAGACGTTAGAGAGATGTAGGAAACGATGGGAAAACACATGAGACGATGAAGAGACACAGAAGACATTGGAGAGACGCAAAAGATTATAAAATTCAGAAAATTGAAATTGTTACGGTATCTAGCATGGAGAACTGTGAAAAATAAAGCCTGAGAATGACATGATGTAAAAAGAAATAGATACAGAAGATGGAGGAAAAGACTCAGAAGGCAGCGGAGAGATGCAGTAGACGGTAAAGACCCGCAGAAGACGGTAGAGAAAAGTAGAAGACGTTGGAGAGATGTAGAACACGGTGGAGAGACACAGAAGGCAGTGAAGGGACGCAAAAGTTTATACAATTCAGAAAACTGAAATTGTTAGGGTATCTAGAACAAAGAGCTGTGAAAAATATAGCCTGAAAATGACATGATGTGAAAAGAAATAGATACAGAAGATTGAGGAAAGACACAGAAGATAGCCGAGAGATGCAGTAGATAGTGAATACATGCAGAAGACGGTAGAGAGAAGTAGAAGACGTTAGAGAGATGTAGAAAACGATGGGAAAACACATGAGACAATGAAGAGACACAGAAGACATTGGAGAGACGCAAAAGTTTATAAAATTCAGAAAACTGAAATTGTTATGGTTTTCTAGGACGAACAGCTGTGAAAAATATAGCCTGAAAATGACATGATGTAAAAAGAAATAGATACAGAAGATGGAGGAAAAGACTCAGAAAACAGCGGAGAGATGCAGTAGACGCTGAAGACCCGCAGAAGACGGTAGATAGAAGTAGAAGACGTCGGAGAGATGTAGAACACGGTGGAGAGACACAGAAGATGATGGAGAGACACAGAAGATGATCGAGAGACACAGAAGGCAGTGAAGAGACGCAAAAGTTTATAAAATTCAGAAAACTGAAATTGTTAGGGTATCTAGGACGAAGAGCTGTGAAAAATATAGCCTGAAAATGCAGGATGTAAAAAGAAATAGATACAGAAGATGGAGGAAAAGACTCAGAAGATAGCCGAGAGATGCAGTAGATAGTGAAGACATGCAGAAGACGGTAGAGAGAAGTAGAAGACGTTAGAGAGATGTAGGAAACGATGGGAAAACACATGAGACGATGAAGAGACACAGAAGACATTGGAGAGACGCAAAAGATTATAAAATTCAGAAAATTGAAATTGTTACGGTATCTAGGATGGAGAACTGTGAAAAATAAAGCCTGAAAATGACATGATGTAAAAAGAAATAGATACAGAAGATGGAGGAAAAGACTCAGAAGGCAGCGGAGAGATGCAGTAGACGGTAAAGACCCGCAGAAGACGGTAGAGAGAAGTAGAAGACGTTGGAGAGATGTAGAACACGGTGGAGAGACACAGAAGGCAGTGAAGGGACGCAAAAGTTTATACAATTCAGAAAACTGAAATTGTTAGGGTATCTAGAACAAAGAGCTGTGAAAAATATAGCCTGAAAATGACATAATGTGAAAAGAAATAGATACAGAAGATTGAGGAAAGACACAGAAGATAGCCGAGAGATGCAGTAGATAGTGAATACATGCAGAAGACGGTAGAGAGAAGTAGAAGACGTCGGAGAGATGTAGAACACGGTGTAGAGACACAGAAGATGATGGAGAGACACAGAAGGCAGTGAAGAGACGCAAAAGTTTATAAAATTCAGAAAACTGAAATTGTTAGGGTATCTAGAACAAAGAGCTGTGAAAAATATAGTCTGAAAATGACATGATGTGAAAAGAAATAGATACAGAAGATGGAGGAAAGACACAGAGAGATGCAGTAGATAGTGAAGACATGCAGAAGACGGTAGAGAGAAGTAGAAGACGTTAGAGAGATGTAGGAAACGATGGGAAAACACATGAAGACACAGAAGACATTGGAGAGAAGCAAAAGTTTATAAAATTCAGAAAATTGAAATTGTTACGGTATCTAGGATGGAGAACTGTGAAAAATAAAGCCTGAAAATGACATGATGTAAAAAGAAATAGATACAGAAGATGAAGGAAAGACATAGAAGACAGCGGAGAGATGCAGTAGACGGTGAAGACCCACAGAAGACGCTAAAGAGAAGTAGAAGACGTTGGAGAGATGCAGAAGACGGTGGAGAGACACAGGAGATGATGGATAAACACAGAAGACAGTGAGGAGACGCAAAAGATCTTAGAGAAACGCAAATGACGGTGGCGAGAAGAAAAAAGTTAGAAAACTTTAACTTGATAAGAGAAGAAGCCAATGATGCCTTTAAAACAGCGATTTTGCAGGTGTCAACTGAAGACTGAAATAACTGTTCTACCAATTGGTTTAGACGTATGCAAAATTGAATATTTTGAGAAGCAACAATGTACTTTCAGTCTGTATATGTTTTGTCTTTATGGCTATATCCAAAACTAAAAAGACAACCCCCGTACTACCAAATGCATAATTCATGAAGTTGGTTTTACAGATTAACACACCAGACATTTCCAAATTAATTATTAATTATAAGTTGAAACAATTAACTTGTTTGTTTACATTTTCTAATTGTTTATCTAATTTATTTTTTTGATGATACATTTGAAAAAGATGACTTGCAAAAAGTTCCCCAAATAATAGAAGAAAATAAACCTTTCATGCCACAAAGAGCATAAAGAGAATATTTAAATACAGCAATTATATGTTGTAAACATTCAATTTAAAATAGTCTGATTATTTAAATTACATTTAAAATTTAAATTACCAATACAAAACAATCAGTTTAAAACCTTGCAACATCCTTATCGCAACCTCTTGTAATTCCTGTTCGCCGAATAAGCAGGACGCAAAAATCGCGAGTTTAAAATTTAAAGTCTTAAATAGATCCTTGGGAACATGAAATTAAACTGTGCCCCTCTGCCTGTATCGTGGTTAATCCAAACATTTTTACAAAGATTTTTTTTATTTGTTTATAAATAAATTTTCATTACTTTATCTGCGGACTGGTTGGTTTTAAATATTAAAAACACAGACAAGTGACGCCGGTTTTATATATCTCTCTCTCTAGATTTTAAAGTCGAATGCTATACGGATTGGAGATATACCTCTTTACTTATTATACGTTCCTGTTACTTTACACAGCGGTCATGTTGAAAGAATGGGGTAAAGAGATCCATTCAAACACGCACTAGTAAATAATTACTTAAAACGACAACAGATCGATCCCACACTATTTATTCTTAAGTTATATATCACTTATAGCATATTCGAAAAAAAATTAACTATTTTTTACTATTTACCGAAGATTTTTAAAGTAAAAAGTTCTTTCTTTAGGCTCGTTAGACGATTTTTAGTTTGCGTTCGCAACATGTTGTTAGTTTAAGGTAACTGTTGTTGAAAACTTTTGAAAATGACAGTAGAGGAATCAAAATTTATACGCTATTTTTCTATATTTCATTCCTTCTTACTTTGTCAATTCATTCTTTGATTACAAGCCATTGGAAGTTGATGTGTCAGTGTACACAATGCATGGAAAAACCGAATATTGTACAGAGATAAAATTCTTTGTTTGGAAGGTTTATCAGCAACAGAAATTCACACAAAAATGGTAAAAGTGTTAAACCTCACGCCACTACACATTCAAATAGAAGGTGTAAGGAAGAAAACAATATATAGAATGGTTAAAGAAGGAACAGTCAAGGAAAGTCCTTGGTCACTTTAATTTAATCAAACTTGGGAAATGCCCCAAAATTTCATGACAAAGAAATTTAGCTTTGTGGGAAAATTCACCACAAAACTGATAGTAAATCTAAATGAAACACAGACACCATACTGGGACTAAGCCAAAATGCCATAAAATCATATAAGGGTGGCTCCAAGACAGATAAATGAAACAGGAGCAGGGGTTTTTGACCTAGAGCCAAATACTCAGAAAACCTGGATACATACCGAAGCATCTTTCAAGCGGAAATCCGTGCCATTAAAAGATTTGTAGAATTTAATATAGTAAGAAACTACCGTAGACAAAAGATTGTAATCATGTCAGGTAGAAGCAGCCATCAAAGCTCTGTACTCACACAAAATTAGTTTAACACGTTCACGACGACGTGGTACACCGGTGGTACACCGCATATCTTGCCAAGAGCCGCCAGTGGCCACCGGTGGTAGGTACACTTTCAATGGATTATTTCACGCGCTTGCAAATCTTACTCTTTCTAGTAGGAAATGTTATATTGGCCATACGGCTGTAGATATAGTTAATGTACATCAGTGTATCACCGGTGTGGCATTCGGCTATAAATGTGAATTTTAAATCGCATTTAATTAGGGGCATAAAGATCCATGTTTTTCATAACATTTTATTTATAAAACAGTTACAAAATTACAATCCAAGTGGGTTGGGTTGGGAAAAAGAAAAATATGGTTATGTATACCCCTATTTTCTAAGTGGCCACCGGTGGTACACTTCGGCTATAATAAAAAAATATTCATCAGCGCCGTCTTGTGCCATCCGTGGTACATTCTTGAAAAAGGGCAAAAAGGTCAAAATTAAACTCACTTACATGTTGTATTTGAATTATATTGTATGTATGTATGTATGGTGTTAGGGGTGACAGATACACCTGCGACCTATAAGATCTATTGTGTCCCCGTTTTCTTGCTATATTTCTGATGATTCCTCAGACTTATAGCAGCTCTTCTAGTTCTATTTTCCTTAGAAAGTTTATGATATCATTGGGTTTTAAATTAGGTAGTTCTTCCCGTTCTATTTCTTATGACCCTAGGTATTTGACCCTAGAATTACTTAATGCCATGCATTCTGAAAGTATGTGTATTGAGGTTTCATCCTCTACCTCACAGAATCTGCAGTTTGCTTCATCTACTAATCCTAGTTTCTTTATATGTCCTCTTAATTGATAGTGACCGGTTAGTATTCCTGTTATAATTCGGAGGTTTTTCTTACTCAGGTTAAGACAGCTGTGAGATCTCTTCTTGTTATAGTTTCCCAGGAGCGTCTTCGATTGTCTTAGTCCTTCTAGATCATTCCAGTACTTGGATTTTTCGCTATCCATTTTTTTCTTTAGTTTTTCTAAGATTTTACTACTGCTGATACCAGAGGATGGTTCTGGTCCCAGGTATGGGGTTTCAGCTCCTTTTTTTGCCAGCTTGTCTGCTGTTTCATTTCCTTCTATTCCTACGTGACCTGGAACCCATAGGAGGGTAACAGTGTTATTCTGTCCTAGTTCATTTAATTTGCCTAGGCATTCCCAGACTATCTTTGAATTGATTGTATCTGAGTTCAGAGCTTTGATGGCTACTTGACTATCTGACATGATTACATTCTTCTGTCTACGATAGTTCCTTTCAATGTTAAATTCTATACATCTTTCGATGGCACGAATTTCCGCTTGAAAGTTGCTTGGGTACGTACCCAAGCTTTCTGAGTATTTGGTTCTGGGTCCAAACACCCCTGCTCCTGTTCCTTTATCTGTCTTGGAGCCGTCCGTGTACCATTTTATGGCGTTTTGGCTTAGCCCCAATATGGTGTTTTCGTCCCATTCAGATTTGCTTCCCAATTTAGTGGTAAATTTCCTTACAAAGTTAAATTTCTTTGGCATGTCATCTTGGGGCATTTCCCAAGTTTGATCAAGTTGAAGTGATCGAGGTTTTTCCTTGATTATTCCTTCTTTGATCATTCTATATATTGTTTTCTTCCTTGCAATTTGAATTATATTACCTGACTTGCATATTTACACAAAAAAAAAACAAAAAAAAAATTCGGCTACAGCCGTGTTTTAGCCAATGCCGTCGTCGTGAACGTGTTAAAGAGGGTCTGGGAGTGCCTAGGCAACCTAAATAATTAAAACAAAACAACGCTTTTACCCTCTTATGGGTTCCAGAAAACTTTAACCAGAAGAGATCTTTCAGCTGCCTAAACCTTAGTAAGAAGAACTTCCGTATTATAATGGGAATATTAACCAGGGATTGCCAATTAAGAGGACACATGAAGAAACTAGTATTGCTAAATGAAGCAAAGTGCAGATTCTGTAAGGTAGAGGATGAAACCTCTCAGAATCCATTGCATTACGTAATTCTAGGGACAGATAGGGTCATACAAAATAGAAGAAAATGGCTTACCTAATTTGGAGCTCAACAATATTCTAAACTTTTTAAGAAAGATAGGACTAGAAGAGCTGCTATAAGTATGGGAATTATAGCAAAAAAAGGGAGACACATTCACCGTATTCAACAGATTTAGCTCCCTCTAACTATTACCTCTTCAGAAACTTGAAATAATTCCTCCATGCAAAGCATTTTTTGTAAAATGAAGAAGCTATTCTGCATAATCATTTAAAAAAACAAATAAATAAATACATTCTTGTAAGGCGAATTCAAATTCCTTTTGGTAATTATAGTTTTTTGAAAGATATAAAATAATTAAAAGTCTGTGATAGAAATAGGTAATAATCCTGATATTTTACTTGTATTTTTAATCTACAATTTGAAATTTCAAGATATTTATGTGAGTTTGGAAGAAGTTGTGTAGTCGTACCCACCGACACGAGCCAAAACCCGTTTCATTTAGGTAGTACTGCTAGAGAAAGACAGAGATATCGGGCGGTGCGGTCGCCACGCTCACAAAGAAGATAAAAGGATTCTTAAAATGGTGCTTTGGAATGAATGAGAATGCAGGTAAAAGTCAATTTGACTAGGTTTTTAAATAATGTTAAATATATATTTTACAAACTTATAAAATAATATTTAATAACTTCTATTTTCAATCTTTACCATAATTTTGATCTATCGCACAAGTTTAGTTCTCTAAATATAAAATCTGAATAAAAGTGGTAAGAAAGTATTAAAATTTAAATTAAAATAAAAAGAAAAACAGAGTTTATCAAAAGATATACATAAAACATAGAACAGGAGCAAATAGAAGAAGAACCCAGAGATGGTAAGTAGAGCAGCAAAAAAAGGAGTTTGAAAGTAGAGGAGTAAAAAGAAGACTAACGACAAGAAGAAAAAAGAAAAGGGTATTGTTGTTTGATGGGTAATGTTTTAAAAATTAAAATTGGGATTAAGCACTTTAACAAAAGGTAGTGAGGCAAAAAACACATTAGGATTCCTGTCAACAGCACCCGTAACAACAAAAGTATCCCGGGGTTGTAACGAGGTGTTATATTGTTGTGAACTGGGAGAGGGTTGTCTGTGGATGTTGTATTAGAATTGTCTAGGAAAAGGTTGTAAAAAATTCTTTTTGGGTGGAATGAGTGGTCGGAAAATTGGAGAGCTCTAGATTTCATTTGTTTCAGTAAGTTAGTTTTCATTGAGAGTTTATGGTAAGGAGTGGCAATTGATGTGAAGGCCAGAGCTGGTCTCATTTTTATACCAATCGATTAGAATAAAATTGTCTTATTTCTTATCCATTTGGTATTAAGAAACTTTGATCATCTCTTTCCAAGTGAAATGGAGGTTATTATCATAAAAATATTTCGGTTACCTTTGTTAAGCCCTTTGCGGGAAGCGCTATGTAGCGGAAGATTTCCTGGAGTGCCTGGCAGTCCAAACCTTCACCGATGGTCTTCGAGACGTCGAGTTGCAGCGGGCTGTACGGTTTAATATTGTCACCCCCAAAATTATTGAGACCACGTTCAGAAATCCACGGAGAACGAATTGGGAGGACTATGTAAATTCCCTCAATGAGAATCTCGAGGACAGAATGGTGTCAATAAGAGATGTGTACAGTTTGGACTGGGAGGTGGACAGGGTAAGCGAGGCTATTGGGTCGGCTTATCGTGAAAACTGCCCGGAACAGACAAGAAAGTACACGAGAAATACTCCCTGGTGGAACGAACACCTACAGAAGCTTAGGGCTCAGGTGAGAAGGCTGTTTAACAAGGCCAAAACCGTTCATAACTGGGAAGAGTATAGACAAAAGTTAACGCTGTACAATAAAGAAATCCGAAAAGCCAAAAGAGACTCCTGGAGGAGGTTCTGCGAGGAAGTCCAAACGACCCCCGCATGTTCAAGAATCCACAAGGTCCTGGCTAAGGATGGTACAGCGAAAGAGGTCGGCCTCCTCAAAAAGGAGGACGGATCATATACCAAAACGTTGGAGGAAAGTTTGAGAATGCTAACATTGGCACACTTTCCTGGCTCACGGTTTATAGAAGCAGGATCGGATAGCGCAGGCCACGGTCAAAGGCCGGTAAGGCCCTCAAGGGATGACTGGAAGCTAGCTACCGAAATAACCAGACCTGCAAAAATCAGATGGGCTATCAGCACATTCCGCCCATTCAAAACACCAGGAATGGATGGAATATACCCAGCTCTACTCCAGAAAGGGCTGGATGTAATTTGTAACGATTACATCGTTATTTGTTTGGCCTGGCCTACAAATATTCTATTTCATTAATTTCTCGTTTATTTTGCTACGATATTTTGGCCTGGCCTACGACGGTTCGAGTTTATCGAAGATTCTTTGGAGTCGACGCAGAATAGATTTCTGTTTAAAACCGGGTACCGTTGTTCATTTGAAAAGGGAGTCGGTATTTTGAATATCATTACCATTTTGTGCTTCTTAGCCAGCAGTTCTCTTCGTTTTTCTTCTCCCTTCATTTGGGCCATTGCCAAATTTGTTGAAGGGTCCCAAGATAGGGCTGTTATGGATAGCCATTTTTTTGGTTTTTGAAGAGAAGCTTGTAAGCAGGTTTTAACAGTTACCGCTTCCTTTTGTTGAAAACATCTTGCCATCAAGCCTCAGAGGATCCGTCAAGTGTTAGAAAAAATCTTGCCAACCCATCTACAGAACCATTAGTTTTGGGAAGACCTCGACCCGACCGCATCCTTATGTTGGCTTCCAGACGTCATCCAAAGTTGGATAGTAAAAGATAAGAAATTAGTTAATTATTATTCAATCTTTATTAACTTAAATTAATAATTCTTTTTTGGCAATAAACAATTTACACTGATTTAACATCTTTTATTTGCTTGTCTGTAATTTTGGCGCCCTTAAATATTTGTTTGGGGGGAGTTGAAGAAAACCAGAAGGAAACCACGATCCTAGAGCTAGCAAGGGTAAGTTAACGTTTCAAAATTCAATTTGGAACGTTACAAATTATAACACAACTCTGTAAAATCTTTAAGGCTTGTTTGGCCTATAGATTTATACCATCTGTTTGGCAAAAGGCGGAAGTCTTATATCTCCCTAAAGTGGGGAGGATGGCGGACCAATCGACCAAGTCATACAGACCAATAAGTCTATCGTCATTCGTAGCAAAAACGCTGGAAAAACTGGTCGATAGATATATAAGGGACGAAATCTTAACGGAGAACCCATTAAGTGATCGTCAATATGCATACCAGCCGGGAAAATCCACAGACCTAGCGCTGGATGACTTGAACAGGTTATTGTCAAAGTCAATTGAGGACAAAGAAGTAGCCCTAGCGGCGTTTATTGACATTGAAGGAGCCTTCAGTAATGTGGGACCCGAGTCAGTAACCGACGCACTTTCAAGGAGGGGAGTCCCCCCACTAATATGCCAATGGGTGTATGCCAACCTAACGAATAGGATCGTAGTGTCCAAGTTAGGTGAGGCGTCCATTGAGGCAACAGTGGGAAAGGGCTGTCCGCAGGGAGGAGTACTGTCACCTCTGCTGTGGTCAGCACTTGTGGATGACCTCCTTAAAAAACTCCTCAATGAAGGCCTTCACTGCCTAGGCTTCGCAGATGATATGGCCATAATCATTCAGGGGAAGTTTCTGGGTCTCAGAGCGGATGCAGTCCGCAATGAATATGGTGTACAAGTGGTGCAAGGATGAAGGCCTAACAGTCAATCCACAAAAAGCATCAATTGTCCCATTCACTAATAATAGAGCGTTACAAGGCTTACAACCAATAACGCTCAATAATGTGCTGGTTCCAATGGCCACAGAGGCCAAATACCTAGGTGTGGTATTTGACCAGAGGCTATCATGGAAGCAACACATTCAAAAGGTCACACATAAAGCTACAATAGCCCTTGGTAGGTGTAGACAATTGTGTGGCAAGAACTGGGGATTGAACCCCAAAATGAACCTATGGTTGTATACACAAGTCATTAGACCAATGTTAACCTATGGTTCGGTGGTGTGGTGGAGTAGAACGCAGCAGTCCGGGGTGATCAGGCAGCTGGAAAGCATTCAAAGGCAGGCATGTCTGAATGTTACAGGTGCCATGGGAACCGCCCCAACGGAGGCACTACAGGTTCTACTCAACCTACCACCATTGCACATTTACATTCAGGGCGAGGCTATGGCAACTGCTCACAGACTGCTACAAGGCCAGGCCCCCATTACCTTATTAAAAGGCAAAAAGCAAGCAGAGTTATACAATAGGGTTAAGGCAGATCAAATAATGAGTATGCCTCAGGACAGGATAGTCCCCAGGTATAACTTTGTGAGAAACTTTCGAGTAGAAATACTGGAAAGGGACTCATGGAACAATGGCCCCCCAATCCAAGGGGAGTCAATTTGGTATACCGATGGCTCAAAGACTGAGAAAGGCACAGGGTCAGGTATATACACTAGAGGACACAGGATTAAATCCAATTAAGTCTAGGTGCGTATGCCACAGTGTTTCAATGTGCAACGGAGATCGTAAGTCAGGGTATAACGGGTAAAACCGTAGTCATATACTCGGACAGCCAAGCAGCTCTAAAGGCGATAGTCTCAGCACAAATAAGCTCACAGCTGGTGTGGGACTGCGTTGGGGCCCTGACACATGCCGCTAGTCAAAATTCTCTGACACTGGCATGGATACCAGGACACTCAGGGTTTCGGGGCAATGAGAAGGCTGATGAATTGGCCCGTGCAGGAGCTAACACTCCAATGATTGGCCCGGAACCATTCGGCGGAGTTGCTAATACATTCAGAAAGGCAGCCATTGAGAAATGGAGGCTAGAAAAGGCCCAGGATTGGTGGGAAACATCACCGGGCAAGCGACAAGCCAAACTCTTCATAAAGGGATACTCGGCGAAGTTTACTGCAGAGCTGCTATCACAAAGGCGAAATGATGTCAGAATGATTGTCAGTCTCTTGACAGGACATTGTAGGCTCAGAAAACACATGAGTCAGCTAAACTTGGCAGATGAAGACATTTGTCGATACTGCCAAGAGGAAGAGGAAACCGCATTTCATGTCCTATGCCAATGTGAAGGCCTTGCAAGGACGCGGTATCTAGTACTGGGAGAGGAGAAACCGGCTGCTCCAAGTTATGCGGAGTGGCCACTGTCAAGGCTATTAAGTCTCATTAAGAGGGCAGAGCTGGACAAGGTGCTCTAATCCTATTCCACAGATAATGGGTGTTCACAATAGATCTGCAAAGGTCGCAGTGATATAGGCTAACAGCCAACCCAAAATATCTATCTATCTATCTATCTATCTACGGTTGGCGCGGCCGAAGTCTCTTGTGGACGCCTTGACTATTGCCTTGGAGTTTGATGCGGCGACGGAGGCTTCACGTGGAGTTGCCCGACTAAGGGAAGTCACCGGTAACTGCGACCATGTCGTTTATTCCGTTACCGACGTCGAGGTGGTAGTGGAGAGGTTAATGAAGTTATCTCCAAAAAGAAGGCGCCCAGTGGGATGCTGGAACTGCGGAGAACTAGGTCATATAAGGAATACTTGCCCCCAAAAAAAATCTCCTCCTGAAGTACCCCAGCAACAGGAAAACTAGAATGGGTCGACGACTGGAGGGTGACATCGACTCCAAATATTCCCGAAGCCCCTCCCATTAAATTGGCAACTCTGCGACATCACGTGGACAGCTTATATGTAGATGTAAAGTAAAGTAAAGGAAAAGGTAAAGTGGCGATCTAATTGTCCAATAAATCATCCATGACCATTGCTGCCAGAATAGGATTTATTTAAGCTCCCAAAAATTTGTTTTGTTAAATAAAAACTTTTAAAAATATTTCGTACTTTGCTGTCAATCTGGTTCAGATATAAAACCTGGATTTGTGCGTGGATTAGAATTTCTAAACCTACGCACAGAATGCTGCGACATAGATATTAGTATTAATCACACCATGCAAAGGCAAAACCAAACTATGGCACTGTGTTTCGCTCTGTTAGAGCTTATTAGTACAGTACAGGTTATGTCTCTCCAGTCACTGATTAACCCATTCACTGCTACAGTGATTGTTACAGGATCGCCAGAAGCTGTCTTATATATTTTTAAAAATATCATGCCTCATTATCACTCATGGTAAACAATAAAACCACGAACGGGTGAAAATTTTATAAAATATAATCGTTTTGTTACACGCTCACCAAAACACAGCCTTCTAAAAACAACGCTAACAGGAAAGTGGTACATTAGTGTAAAAGGGTCTGTGTCACCGATGTGTGTCGTGAGCACTGTGCTAAGAACAGTTCTGTCACTCATGCGTGCCATGCGCACTGAATGGGTTAAGAGACATCTCTGGTGTAGATAGATCGTAACACCATCTCCACCTCAAAAACGACATTCTGGTGGTCGCTTTGCTGTGTTATTTTAAAAAAAGGAACATAATTAATTATGTTATATAGTTATTAATACTGAAATTGATACTATTGAAAAAAATAGTTGATTTTCACAAATTCAATTAACAATTTAAGTCCTAACTCTTGATAAATTAAATTCTAAATCCTGGTGTGCTTACATGATAATCATGTTCGTAAACACAGTTTGTGTCTTTAAATATGATTAAATTGTATGTAAAATTGCATTTTATGTTGAAACGTGTCCTCAAATATTAAATAAACTACACTAAAGTTTCTCTAAGGTAAATCACGTTTTACAAGTTCTAGTTATTAACGTTTATTTGCGATAATTTGTTCATACGATAGAAAACTAAAAATTGGTACAATCGTGTGTCGGAGTTGACGATGACCTTCCGCGTTTTACAAGATTGTCCGTGGCGAAGTGGCTAGCGTGGAGGCGGTCAGGCAGTGGTTTTAACTTGGAGGTTGGAGTAGTTGTAGTCGCACGACACGACGCCTGGGACTTGCCACACTTCCACGTTCTCACGGTCTCCTTCTTTATCTCGAAGACATTCCATCTTACTTGCTCTTGTGTGCTTAACTAGGCGAGTCGGCACTTCGACAGCCACACACACGCAGATAACTCTTTAGTCATAGAGGTACTTTCAAAAAAGCCATCATTAAATAAAGGTAGGTATGTGTAAACGAAAGAAAGATTTATTTTTATTACTACCTATTGCGTGAATTGTTTTTATAAATATGTTGTTACTATAAATAAAAATAAATTAAATAAATTATAAATATCACGTTGGCTTAATTTGTTGTAAAAATTTAATTATTTGTACTCATTACTTTCTATGTATCAAAATTTTATTTGTCTTTTCTTTTCTATTTGCTATTTCTTTTGGATTAGCTCTGTAATTGACTATCCTTATCCCTGTTGGGTTTAAGGACCTTGTTATAGGACTTAATCTTCTTTTCAGGGATGCATGGTGAAGTTTGGATGTAGTTAGTACCAGTCGTCGGCGACATTCGGTGTTCGCTTCCTGGTTTTCTGACTGTTTCAGTGTTTCCTAGTTCCTGGAACGTTCCTAAACTGTAAAAAAATCTCTTTAGAGTGAGTGTTTATGGGTATGTAATCCCACGTGGTGCAATGTGGGTTTGGGAGAATGACGTTGGGGCGTATCCTGTCGTCGTCCTCTTTTTATCGGTTTTGACAAGAAGATTGTCAAGTACTGCAGGAAGGTCCCTGTCTACGGTTTGGAGATGTCTTAAGGAGGAAAGGGGGTCTTGATCTTCGCAATTCTTGAGTTTCTTCGGAGTCCTCCATACCAATTGGTTTGGATGGTCCTTTGAGCGGTGATGGTCCTTTGATCGGTGATGTTGATTCTTTGTAGAGTCCGTCTGAAATCGAGAAGGAAGAGGATTTTGGTACACAAGGCGGCTTGGGTAAGGGTGGTGTAGGTTTTTAGCTTTACAGATAATGGCTGTTTCTGTGGCAAGAATGAAGGAGTCTCTGTGGAAGAGCATAATCGACAAGAGGTCTAACAAAACTTTTATAGGTGTGAAGTAGGGTTTTGGAGCAGCATCTTTCGAGTCTATAGCTTAGAGCACCTAGGAGGGACGTTCGTCTTCTTATTTTATTGATGGTGAGTTCGACATCGTTGTTCCACTTGAGCGTTCGAATAAATCTCACACCCACTTGGTCACTTGGTCTTGAGGAAAGAACTGTTCGCCCAATAATGAGAGGCTGATATGGTTAAAAGTGAGATTTCTTGTCGGATGAGGTTTGGATGTCTGCAGATGATTTTGGGATTTCATAGGATTGTGAATCCGGCAAAATTCGAATTTGGTATCTCTACCTACAGCCGGTAGCAGCTTTAACCATTTTAACCAAAGTTTTAATTGACATAAGTTGAATCACAATATGATCAAAAACGTCGACTAACCAGTAAGGCATCTGTGGCAGAAATAGTTAAAGGCTGTAGGTAGACATCAGAGGTACGAATCCTGCTAGATGGTATATTCTTTTATTCCTTCTTAATATTGTTTTTTATGTTTTTTGGAATTTCTAAATATGAAAAAGAAAACACGAAAGATGTCTAAAAATAATAATTAGTTTACTGCTTCTAACTTTTTCTTTCTCGCACCGCAAGTTCTGTGTTCTATAAAAAATATTTTTTTACAATCACTACAAAAAGTAGGCTCTTTTGCTTGCAATTGACAAAAAAAAGTGGATAATTAACGAGGAGAGTCACTTTAAAGCTCTAGAGTACAACAAAACGCGCATCGTCATAGCAACCCGTAGATAACGGCACTAACATTTGAAAATTTACACAATATTTTAACATGTGTGTTGCGGTTTTTGCAAATTTAGTTTTAAGTAAAAGTAGTGATACACATGCCCAAATGAAAAATCTGGCAAAAGCAGTAACTTCAAATATGTTAGCAGAGAAATCAAAGGCTGCATACGAAAAAGAATATAATTGCATGTATCTCTGATACTACAACACCAACACACTCTTACACAAACTTCGTATCTCAAATTGAGATGATGTCGCCATCTCAGAGTCATTTTAAACCCACATACACAATACATCGTAAAAACTAACGCCCAACTCGAGTATGTAACTCTTGTCTTTTTGTAAATTCCCGTTGATAAGACAAAACGCAAGTTCGGAGAATTAAGTATTTAATTTTTAATACAAATTTGTTAATTCCCATCATCGCTGAGTAGTGATTGCTATCCCTAAAACCCTATTTTATTTTTATTTGGGAGTAAATATATACAATTATAAATTTTCTTTGTAACTTTTTATTGTTGTTAAGTAAACGTGTCAAGCACAAATAATAAATCGGATTCTAACCCTTAAAGAATGACGACAAATGCCCGGGTGTAAAAATAACTACTCTAACCCTAAATAATCTCTCTCTTTTTCTGTGTCCCTGTTAGAGGAGATCTGTATAAAGCGCGACTGGTGCAACCCTTTCGGCACTGGTTTAGCAAAATTTACCCTCTTGATTTTGCGCAGAAGAGGTTTTTTACTACCCCTAGCGTTAACGGAAGAACCGGAGATCCGATACGGCAATTTAGAGTAGAATGAACTCGTTCCGTTTCCATTTTAGTGTCTTTTCTTTACCGTCGAATCACTTGTTGATATGGATGAATTTGGATAGAAAATAGAAAATTTTCTATTAGGCAAAAAATATACCACCAATTTGAATTATAAATAAATCGTCACTCTCTATGAAGTGATTTGGATAGTTTTATAAGTTGATATTAAAGTTTAGCTGAAGAAAATCGCTCTTTTCGGGCAGAAATCCACAGTAATAACCTGTTTAAAAAAATATTTGTTTTGGCCATATCCTAAATCGAGTTTCAAAAGTGCTTCGAATAAGGACTGTGCCAGAAAAAAGATTGCCACACAAAAATACCTATATCTTGGACACTGGACAGATTTCAAAAAGTAAACCCATTTTAGAAAGGTATATTCTCAGAAATATTTAATTTAATTACAAAAGGGAACTAAAATTAATCTTTACAAAATATGTTTTCTGGAATTCCCTCCATCATGGCTTTTATGGTGGTTCAGGTATTTTGTGGGAAGCTGTTTTCCACTTTTTTTTAAGTTCCTTAGCTGTTTTTGCTGATTTCTTAGTCTTCTCCAGCTCCCTTTTCACTAAAGCCCAATACCTTTCACTTGGTCTTAGTCCTGGGCAGTTTGGTGGATTGGCCTTTTTTGGCACAAAAACAACCCCATTAGCTTCATACCATTCCTTGGTGGCCTTGCTATAGTGACATGAAGCTAAGTCCGGCCAGAAGAATGGTAAAAGTCGTTTCTCCAAACATTCTTCGATGTATATTTTTGAGTTTATACTGCCTTGGCTGATGAAAATTTCGCTTCTTTTACCACAAGAGCAGATTGCTTGCCAAACCAGGAATTTCTTAGGAAACTTTGTTTGTTTTTTCATTCTATACTGTTCGTCAACATTCCCGCGATGGTCTGCGGTATAAAATTCCAGACCAGGAAGCTGCGAGAAATGCGCAAGGACGTAGGTCTCATCGTCCATCACGCAACAGGAATATTTTTGAAAAAAATCTGCTATCAACTTCTTTGCTCTGGTTTTTGCTTCTTTGTTCTTCACATCATTCCTGTCTGGAACTTTTTGCACTTTGTATGACTTCAGTCCACTATCTGCCTTGATTCTTTGAATAGTTGAACTTGATTTACCCACTTTTTGGGCCACTTTCCGTATTGAGATGTTTGGATTCTTCCGAAAAAGGTTGATAGCTTCCTTCGCTTCTTTCGGGATATGGAACCCTTTTTTCCTTCCACTTCCTTCTCTCCGGTTGACTCTGAGGTCTTCCTTGAACCGTTCGATAACTTTTGAGACCGTTTTCCGATGAACTTTAGCTTCCACGGCAATTTTTTTGAAGCTCCAATTCGGATTTGCTTGGAAAAGTTTAATAATTAATTTGTGTATTTCCACTTGGCTTGACATATTGCTACTAAGAACAAAAATATTATGAAAGTAACTGTTTCATGTGTTTCTCATATTGATTTCAAAGCCCTTAAATTACCCTTAGCTAGCTTTCAGGATCGTGGATTCCTTCTGATTTTTTTTTATCAATTTCCCCCCAACAATTATTATTGGGCGCCAAGTACAGACAGTCAAATAAAAGAGATAAATCAGTTTTAAATTGTTTATTTCAAGAAATAAATCTGTTTAGATGTTAATTTAAAAAATTAAGTAATTAATTATTTTCTTATCTTTGATTTCTATGAAGTCTTCTGTCGGAGCTTGGGGAAGCGAGTGTACTATCTGGAATACAATTTTGAAGACCACAGGACTGTAGTAACTGGATGTTTTCTTAAATTAGCGGAGACCTCAGGAATAGTGGCTCGATTTACCCCTGAATTGATATTAAAGGTGTTTTCGAAAAAATTGTTGAGTCGAGAATCGCGACCTCTCTAGGGCCCTTTTTCAAAGTGGCAATAGCCCAAACGAAGGGTGCAGAAAGTGAAGAGACAACTTAAGCTTTATACGAATTACAAAATGAAATGCAAGAATTCCGAATCGAATCTCAAAAGGTAGCAAAATTTTCTCCCGAAATCAGATAACTGCTCGCGTCGACGCGATTAACAATAGATATTTTTAAAGTTAAATAGTCGAGGAGCTAGGCTCACAACGAACGTTACAGCCTATTACGGTTGGGGTTTTTTATTCTATCAATTGGTTTGGAAAATATAGGTATTTTTGTGTGGCCTTTTTTCAGGCACAGTCCTTATTGGAAGAAGCGTGTTATATCTAAGGTGGATTACTTCGAAGGGGACAAAATAGATTGATGAGTAAAAAAAGATTTTATGAATTATTCAAAAATTCTCGTTTTTTTCTGAAAATACCTCGTACTTTGCGAGAATAATTAATCTTCAGGATCAAATTAAAAATTTTCACTCTGTCAATAAAATTTCGAAACAACAACATTAAAATTTGATAATACACTATCAGAAATAACAGTATATCTTTGATTAGGCACTAAGATCCCCAAAAAGACAGAAATGGTTCTCTTCACGAAGAAAAAGAAACCTAGGGGCTTAAACGCACCCAGTCTTTTCAACGTTAAATTAAGCTTTGCTACAGAAGTGAAATACTTAGGTGTTATCCTTGACAGCAAGCTGACGTGGAACTCACACATAGAAAGCAGAGTTAAAAAAGCATTTATATCTTATGAGCAATGCCGCCGAACCATAGGACAGACCTGGGGATTATCCCCCAAGGTCACCATGTGGATCTACACGGCAATCATAAGACCTATGCTAACATATTATGGTGCTGTCGTGTGGTGGCCTAAAGTGAAACAAACGATAGCTATCAAAAAATTAAACCAAATTCAAAGATCAGCATGCCTTCTCGTCACAGGAGCCATGCGAAGCACACCGACCAGCGCAATGAAAGTCATACTCGGTCTCACCCCCCTTGATATATTTGTTAAGGAGGTCGCATTGATGACCATGGTACGCTTTCGCACGGTTGGTATCGAACCCATTGTAGGGACTGGCACCTATAGGGATAGTCTGTGGAGGGAATCGATAAAAGTGATACCACTCTTACAGGCAGATACGGATGCCGTCACACCAAGATTTGTCTTTGACAAACCCTACAAAATATTAACAAACAAGACAGCAGACCCCAACGTAGTGAACGCTCTGAGCGTACCTATATACGGATGGATCAAAAACAAAGCAAGGTGTGGGATGTAGAATTTACTCTAGATCCTTAAGCCTAAAAATAAAATGGGCTATGGATGGCTTGTCAAGTGTGGTTCAGTCAGAACTCACAGGCATAACCATAGCTGCAAAAGAAATAATAAATAGGAACATCACAGTCAGGAATATAAATATATACACAGACTGCCGACAAGCACTACTGACCTTGAATAGACCACGTTTCACTTCAAGTTTAGTACTAGAATGTCACCAATCTCTAACTGAGGCCAGCCAGAATAACGTGGTCACTCTCAGCTGGATCAAAGGACATGGGAACTCTAAAGGCAACGGCATTGCGAACAATTTAGCAAGGAGGGCTGCGGGCTACAAATATGTTAGCCCTCGCCCATCTACCAAGCTAAAATTGTCCGCAGTCGTGGACCTTATCAAACAGCACTTTCACCAGAAATTTATACAGTGCTGGGATGAAACTACGAACTGTAGACTGGCCAGAGGGTTATTACCTCATCCTGGCGAGCAAACAGCAAAAAAATTTAAGGCATTGACCAGACAAAATCTCCGAACAGCTGTGGGAATCCTGACAGGTCACTGCCAATTGCGACAACATCTCTTTAGGATGAAATTAACAGAATCGCCGCTATGCAGAGGCTGCGAACAAGAAGAGGAAACAGTAGAACACATTATGTATGACTGCTCTGCTTTTTCTGAAATCAGAAGATCTGTGTTGGGCGAGTATTGGCTTACACCAGCCGATGTCAGGGAGATCCCCCTCGGGAGCCTCATCACCTATTTTAAATCAATAGGTCTGGTGACAGCCTGAGGTGAGGATATCCCTACATACGGGAGGAAGCACAATGGGTCATATGTGGCCTCAGTGCTGGCTGAACACTAGCTCGCCCCTCCCAAATTTCCAGATCCAGATCCAGAGGCACTAAGATCACAATGCTACTGTGCTCCAATAATATCATATATAATTGTCCTCGGGAACCAAAGTTTGATCATTTTTAATATTTTACCGGTATTTGAAAACGTGATTCTGTTATCTGTAGAAATAAAAAGCCCTTTTAAATAAACTTTTCTTTATAAATTACACCCTCAACACTAAGAAACATCCTGTATAAATTGTTTATTTCATTATTATGATCTAAATTTAACTTCATTAAAAAACATTCACGCGTTTTTATAGATTCCGCTTATTGAGGTTTTTCCATTGAACAACTTTAAATGTCAATGCAAAATTATCACATTTGACCTTATTTTAAAAAGAACAAGGACAAGGCCATGGCTACATGATTATTGCCAAAATAAAATTAAAGGTCACCAACAATATGTACTTTTTACTTGTATACATTTTTATTTACATATTTATATATACATTATGTACAGTTTAGTGCCTAATTGATAAATAATAATATTTAAATATAATTTTTTATTAATGAAATCAACATTTAGACGCCAAGTTGATTAATTTTCGCATACGAAATTTATGTAGGAGTAGGACCACTTCATTTCGATTTCGCTCGAATACCTACCTTCTTATGATTATGTTCGCTTGATAACTGGTAGGTGAGTTTCGACTTATTTCGTCCTAACTGAGGGAGTTTTTTCGCTACTCATCGAACTTAACTAACCGATTACCGATTGAAACATACCCTCATGTTCCTACTATCCTGATATTACAGAGACCGCATTTAAGACTTCTGACCTAACTGTGAAGAGGAAGTGACGAGATTTATATGTAGAATGTTTGTTTGAGTATCACTCTTGATGGTAGGCAATTCGATAAACACCGACAATAAGCAGGAAAAACTATTTTATTAGGGCGGGAAATATACATGACTTAAGACCAAAAAAATTTCCAGGAAATTGGTGATTACCTAGCAGGAATCAGATTTTGACGAGTTTGGTATACCTAAAGGTTATTTCAGATAGAGCCAAGTGTTTCTAGTCGTTATAGGAAATTCACCTCGGAATTCGACATATCCAGCTAGAAACTTGTCTCAAAATTCACATATCGTAAGATGTTAGCTTCTTAAAAAATAGGGGTCAAAGATCACAAAAATTGTTTTTTTTTTTGTATATTTTTCACAAATGTCTCTCTCTAATTAAATTCTCTACAATTTTGTTTAAAAGATTTTTTGATACATCGAACTCTTTTTGGGATAGAGGGAGAGTAGCGCACGGTTAGAGTCTCATTTGAGGTCACTTCAAAGTCCCGATCGAAAATAAAAATTATAAATTATTGTTGAATAAATTATTGCTCATTGCAGTTGCCACAAGCTAAAGAGCATTACAACTCCGCTTATACCTGCATCCACAACAACTTGCAGTTACAGAAAATTGTGTTACCGATTGAAATATATCCTCATATTCCTACCAGCCTGATATTACACAGACAGCATTTAAGATTTCTGACGTAACTGTGAAGAGAAAGTGACGAGATTTGTATGTAGAATGTTTGGAGTAGATTGATAAAATTGTCATGATAGGTTCCACGAATCCGTTACTAACATTCCAAATCTTGTATCAATGGTTTTTGGGCTATTAGGCCAGCGTCGATTGTCTTGCTGACTTGACGTTTCGCCAACACGAGCGGTTGGCATCTTCAGAAGTTGCTTCCTGGTTGACAGTCTGCGACTTACTAAGCTTTCCGTGATCGCAGCTCGTATTTATACGTCGGGAAGGAAGTGGGCGGGGCCACAGTTGCTTTCGATTCCAGTCGGTTCTGGTCGGTGTTGTTCGTTAAGGGTAGAGTTTTCGCACTCTTTATTATCGGGACCCATGTTTTGTTAATCTTGACTGCTTCCTCTTTTTTATTAAAGTTGTTGGGGTGCTTCTCTATCTCTATGGCTTCTCTATAGAGTCTGGAATGGTATGCTGATGTAGTAGCGAGGACTTGGGTCTCCTCGAACTTAATCCGATGATCCATAGTGAGGGAATGTTCCGCTACGGCGGATTTGTCTGTCTGCCCCAGACGACAATTAGCCTTGTGCTCTTTAATCCTGGTGTTGATCGAGCGTTTGGTGGTTCCTATGTACACGCTTCCACATGTGCACGGAATGCGGTAAATTCCCGAAGACGACAGTGGATCTCTTCTGTCTTTTGCCGATCGAAGACATTCTTTGATTTTTCTCGTTGGTTTGAAAATAGTCTTCACATTTTTCTTTCTTAGCAATCGACCAATTCTGTCTGTCACTCCCGGAATAAAAGGCAGAAATGCTTTTGCCACTGGTTGGATTTGCTCATTTTCCTTGGGTCTACGATTTGTTGGTCCAATCGATCTTTTGATTTCCCGTTCTGCATAACCATTGGCCCTTAAAGCATCATGAATATGAGTTAGCTCTGCGTTTAGTGCCTCGGGTTCGCAGATTCTTCTTGTCCTTTCTGCTAAGGTTTTGATGACTCCATATTTCTGACATGGGTGGTGGTTGGAATCCCTATGTAAATACCGATCCGTATGTGTAGGTTTTCTGTACACTGTGTGGCTCAATGATCTTCCTTTTCGTGATAATAACACATCAAGGAACGCCAGCTTGTTGTTGTCTTCGATTTCCATCGTAAATTGTATCTTTTCATGGATGCTGTTAATGTGTGTCAGAAATTCTTGCAATTTATCCTGCCCATGGCTCCATATTACAAATGTGTCATCTACATATCTATACCAAACTTTTGGCTTGTATGGGGCACTGTCCAACGCAAGTTGTTCGAACTGTTCCATAAAGAAATTTGCTATTACCGGGCTGAGAGGGCTTCCCATTGCTACTCCTTCGATCTGTTCGTAAATCTTATTGTCCCATGAAAAATAAGTGGTGGTGAGGCAATGTTTAAACAAATTGGAGATGTCCTCTGGGAATTTATCATCTATATGTTCCATTGCATTGCTTAGGGGCACTTTTGTAAAGAGAGATACTACATCAAAACTTACTAATATATCATTCTCTTCAAGAACTAAGTCTTTAATTTTTGAAATAAAATGGGTGGAATCTTTGACATACGAATCAGTAAGTCCGATGTATGGTTGCAGGAGTGATGACAGGTGTTTAGCCAAATCATATGTCGGTGAACCAATGGTGCTTACATTGGGACGCAGCGGAATGTTGGATTTGTGTATCTTTGGCAAACCATAGAGTCTTGGTATAGCAGCTTCACTTTTACAAATTAATTTCTTTGTCTGTTCTTCTAGACTTGACTTCTTCACTAAGGTCTTTGTTGTTCTAATTACGCGTTGTGTTGGATCATTGCGTAACTCCTTGTAACTGCTAGGATCTAGTAAATCATTTATTTTTTCCTTATAATCTGCGGTATTTATTACGACAGTCGCATTTCCCTTGTCCGCTGCTAACACCAATATACTCTCATCCTTGTTTAGATCTTGAATTGCTCTTAACTCCCTAGGCTTTAGGTTACTTTTGGGTGGTTTGGCCTTTTGTAAAATTCTTGCTGATTCGGTGCGTAATTCCTGAGCTGTTTCTTCTGGCAGACATCTTAGTGCAGATTCTAGATTTGCGATAATGTCTTCCTTTGGCACATCTTTTGGCGTTATAGCAAAGTTGCCGCCCTTTGCAAGTACGGAGATCTCATCTGGAGACAAGTTCCGATTTCTAACATTAATCACTGTTCTCTGAGTGTCTAGCGTTTGCTTTGATCCAATGTTTCTCGTTAATCTTTCAAATTTGTCTTTTTGGCGGTCGGTGTTTCTTTGCAGTTCATTTTCCATGCTTCTATATGATATTGCATCAATTTTATCCCAGTCTGTTCGGTGAAGTCTACTGCTTAGCTGATAAAAGATTCCTAATAGTTTAGTATCGACCTCTGCTAAATTTCTTCTGGTGGTTTGTATCCTCTCTCTGAGCAGAGCTTTTTCCGTTCGGTTATAAATTCTTCGAGCTTGAGCAGATCTTATTACTTGTTTCGCTTTCAAGAACTTTGGTATGACATCCTCTTCCCTACAACGAGATAGAAAAGCCAAGGAGGCTAATAACTGTGCTTTTTTCTTCCTTTCTTGTTCCAGTTGCCGATGCAATAGACAATGGCCGCGAAAGCCTTTCACAGTTTATTCAAAATCTTGCTCTAGTTTGATCTTGGTAATAAACACGACTGAAATGTTGGTGAGCTACTCCACTTGTTGGAATATTTGACAACTGTACAGGTTTATTCAGCTTTGTGAATTTGACTTATAATGCATAACGGAGATGATCGATACTGTCCATATATCTTATATTAGCGGCCGCCTGCGACTTCATCCGCGTGAACTTTAGTTTTTTGCCACCGAGTTTGATACAAACTTGCAACCCTTATTTTAAACCCTTTAGCTCCAATCTTCAGTCGAAAATATACAATCTTTTAATCTCTATTTTATCCCCTTAGGGGTGGAATATATTAAAATCCTTTCTTGGAAGATGCCTACGTCATAGTAGATATATACATGCAAAATCTCAACCCATTCGGATTAAAATTTACAAATTTTATTCTCTATTTTGTCCCTTTGGGGGTAGAAATTATTAAAATCCTTCTTTAGCGGATACGTACGTCATAACATCTACCTGCATGCCAAATTTCAGCCCGATCCGTCCAGTGGTTTGAGCTGTGCGTTGATAGATCTCTATGTCAGTCAGTCACCTTTGAGTTTTATATATTTAGATACTGCTAAAAAGGTTTGCACTCCACTTTGAAGTAATCTTTAAACAGTACAGTTTTATTCTTTAAATACTGAAGCAAGTTTGATCCAAATTAGGCAGATTCTCAAATGTTTTTAAAACGGGTTCTTCCCTTTTTTAAAGAGCGCAGAAGTGGTGTCACAGTCACTTAATGGGTGCAGAAAGTGTTGTTTCGAACGAGGATAATTATCAAAACTTTTGGAGGAGTATTTTTCAGTTTTTATATCTGCTTTGTAAACTTTTCTCAAGAAAATTTCTTATTCATAAGATACGATATCTTAATATCTTCACCGATTATTACTGCTGTTTTTTCATGATTTGATTCTTCAATTATAAGGATATTCGCATCATCTCTGCCCTGTTTTGTAATCTATACTTATAATAAATCTGTAGAGAGGTCAATTCTGTACATGAAATATATTTCCAAAATAACTATCAGGGAGTGATTAGGGATTGATACTGATGCCAAAAATGAAATCAGTAAAAATTCTGTCTGTCTGTCTGTCTGTCTGTCTGTATAACCGTTATAGAAACACAAACTACTCGACGGATTTTAACGAAACTTGGTACAATTATTTTTCATATTCCTGAGCTGGTTATAGGATAATTTACATCACGCTACAATCAATAGGAGCAGAGCAGTGAAGGGGAATGTTGGGAAAACCACTTTTACGGTGTGGGGGGAGAAATTTTTATACAACAATCTATACATCACGCGAACGACGTCGCGGGTACATCGATATAGAACCCAAAAATGTGGTTATTTTTCTTTTGTACGTCTGTCTGTCTATCTATATGTTTGTGCGCGCATCACATGAAAACTACTGATCCGATTCGAATGCGGTTTTCACAGATGTATTTGTCTTCTTTTAACTTAATATCTGGTGTATAAAAATTTCTCCTCCCACCCCTTTAACGGGTGAGGGGAGAAATTTTTATACAGCAATTAACACGCCATGCGAATGACGTCGCGGGTACACCTAGTTTTTTAATAAGCATAGTCATTAGCTTCTCTTTATTACTGCGATTTAATAAAAATGATAATCTAACCGCGCGCTCTCTGCCTTAATTCTATCTCAAAAACAGTTCGACGTATGTAAAAATGTTTTAAACAAAAGTTGTGGAAAATTTAATTCTCTGTAATATTGCTATGATACAAATAGCGTAAAACCCACAAGAAACGAGATATTTGCAAAAAATCGATTTTTGTGATTTTTGATATCTGTTTTTTTAAGAAGCTACCATCTCACGATACGTGAATTTTGAGACAAGTTTTGGGATGTCAAAATACAAGTTTATACGAGTTTCTAGCTAGGTATGTTGAATTCCGAGATTCTCACCTAATATTGACTAAGATGACACTAAGTGGAAACGAAAAACTATCATAGAATATGGTAATAGACTGAGATCCCGTGGCCCCCAGACCTTCCTTATTTTCTAACTCTTAAAATTATGAGAAATGTGTGGGGTAATCTATGCTTAAGCACCTATGCATACCCGCTAACTTGATTACCCGGCTCTTTTACAGGTAACAGGTAAGAAAGGTACATAAAAATATGGCTTACTTTCCTTAAATTTGTAACGTTTGCAACGTTATTTTTTGGCCTGGCCTACGTACTATTTAATTTTTAAAATTCCTCGTCTATCGGAGTCGCCGCAAACTCGGATTTGGTGTTGAGAGGGGAATTTGGAGTTCGATAATTAGCAGTGTCGATATTTTATTCCTTTTCATTTTTGTGCTTCTTACAAACAGTTCTTTCAATACATTCTCCCTTCGGTGAGTAAAAATTAAATTGTTATAATTTTTAGTAATAATCAAAAACTTGGTGAATTTATTTTAATAATTATAGTGGTTATATTGTTACTAACATTTAATTATTTCGATTACAATCATTTGCTATAAATCAGTTTTTATTGAGTTAAAAATAAGTAAACAGTTCAAGTGATTAACTTTTTTCTTTCTCGAACTTGGAGAAACCTTGAATGATTGTAATCGAAATTAAGGTTTAGTGAGACGGAATTTTGACGGCTTTAATTTTTATTTCATAGGCCGATTGCCAAATTTGAAGGGTCCTAAGAAAGGGCTGAAAACAAGGAACCAATTTTTTTGGTAGAGAAGCTTTGGCCTAGCCGAATTTTAATTTGCTGCCGTATCCTGTCTGTGACCGCACCCCAGGCCTTTTCTACGAAGATTCTTCTGAAGATTTTTTTTTTGAAAACATCTTGCCATCGGCATCTTTAACCAGGAGCTAAAGTGGACCGAATTTTCCGTCGACCACGTCCTTTTCCGAGGAAGAAACCATAAAGATAAGAAATTAATTTTTCACTATTTTTTTTACTAATAATTCTTGAAAATTTTCAATTCAGAATTTTTGAATAAACAATTTTAAACTGATTTATTCTCTTTTATTTGTATGTCTGTATTTGGCGCCCTATTTTATTTGTTTGGGGGGAGTTAAAAAAAAAGCCAGAAGGAAGCCACGAACCCTGGAGCTAGCCAAGGGTATTTTCACGCTACAAATTCTAACAGCTGGTTTTTGGATATGTTTTACAAAATATTGTACGAAATCATAATCCAATATTGCCAGACACCTCTTGTGGGCGGTAACTCCCGCTAGACGCTTTAAATTTGCATAAAAATTTCTTTCTTATTTTCTAACTTCCAATTTTTATATATGATATTCATAGTAGTATTTTAATACCTTTTGTATGCAGCCAGACCAACCCCAAGGGCCAATCACCCCCCCAGACGCATTAAAGTTATCCTGTAAGTGTAAGCGCAACAGCATTAGCTATGCGCTTGAGTGCGAGTGAGATGTACTCTGTAGATTGGTTTCTCACTCTCAAATTCATGGACTATTTTGTTTATACGTATGCGCGTACCATCTGCTTTCGCGTTTGTGATCGCGCAGGCATTATATTGTTATATTGAAATTTTATGTTATGTTTTCGATTTTGATTTTGATATAAATATATAATATTTTCATAAAAAATTTTAATATAACAATATAATGCCTGCGCGATCACAAACGCGAAAGCAGATGCTACGCGCACGCGTGTAAACAAAATAGTCATGAGTTTGAGAGTGAGAAAGCAAAACGCATAGAAACGCATAGATAATGCTGTCGCGCTTACACTTACAGGATAACTTTAATGTGTCTGAGGGGTGATTGGCCCATGGGTTTGGTCTGGCTGCATACAAAAGGTATTAAAATACTACTATGAATATCGTATATAAAAATTGAAAGTTAGAAAATAAGAAAGAAATTTTTTATGAAAATTTAAAGCGTCTGGCGGGAGTTACCGCTCACAAGAGGTGTCTGGCAATATTGGATTATGATTTCGTACAATATTTTGTAAAACATATCCAAAAACCAGCTGTTAGAATTTAAGGAAAGTAAGCCATATTTTTATGTACCTTTCTTACCTGTAAGAATAGAAGGGCCGGGTAATCAAGTTAGCGGGTATGCATAGGTGCTTAAGCATACATTACCCCACACATTTCTCATAATTTTAAGAGTTAGAAAATAAGGAAGGTCTGGGGGCCCCGGGATTTTGGACTATAAGGAAACAAATGTTTTTATTGACGCTATGTCTCTTGTAGGAGTTGTAGGACAGAAATTCCTAGATGCTTTTATGAAAAACTGTTTAAAATAGTCATAAAAAAAACGAAAAAAAACTTTGTAAAGTTTATTCAAATATTGAATAATAAGAAAAATCATTAGCCATCTCTAACACAGTTTTTTCAAAACGATAATGTACACAAAACATGGTAATCTATAATTTATTTTTTTGTATCTTTTTAATGTATACCTAGCCAATAACAACATTAAAAGTGTGATTGTATTGAAAATTTTTTGCTCAATTAGAAATCCAATGAAATCAATTAATTTGTGGTCATCTGATTGAATACAACCAATAAAACCAACATTATACTGAAAACAGATCCCATGGGTTGTTTTCACTCAATCATGTAGCTATGGATACCTACCTACATTTCGTTTCATTTCGATTTTGACATTTCAAATATTCAATATTTCAAAATGTCACGATTTGGTTGTAATACTGATGAGAATATTAATAAAATTATCGAATCAATCATACCAAAGAATAACCAGCAAAAAATTTTCTATCCGAATAACCCTCGAACATTAATAAATGCTCAAAAAATGTTTAACAACTTTCTCAAGCTTGTTGCTTACAGGCAACAGACCTCCGCCTACGGCGTCGGTCTGTTTCCAAGCAACAAGCTTTCGAAATCTTTTATAAAATTTTTTCGAACAATTATTTATCAATGTCCTTGGGTTATTACTACTGATACTTTTCTACACGTGTCTATATAAATTTTAGTTTACCAATATTAATAGACCGGGCAAACTAACTTTGAGCACGGAAAAATTAATACCTGGACTAGCCCAACGGGAAATGGTTAAGGGGGTTACTAACATGGAAAAAAAAATAAATGAACCCACGGCCCATGGGGACTAACTTAGGGGGGGGAGGTTAAGTGAAAAAAATCTGCGGGCAACAGTTTGGACGCGTTTTTTGAGAAAATTTGATGTCGGAGACAAAAATGTTCAACAGCAAAGTTGTAGGTAATAAAAAGATCTTCAATTTTTGTTAAGTGTACTTTTTGACATAACCTCAAAATTATCGAGAAATTTGCAAATTTTCCAATCAAAAGCCAAATTTTCGTTCTTCATTTTTAATTTTTGTAAAAATGAATGAATTAATATGAAACTTAGTAAAAGGATACCTTTATATATTATAAATAACCAAAAAAAAATTCAAAAGCAAATACTAAAAAATGTTTGAGTTTGAACTTTTTCAAAAAAAAAGAACCCATTTTTCAGACGAAAATTCTCCGGTGAAAAATCATCGTAAATGGATTTTTCAAAGCTCGTTTTGTTTGTTTTTACGTTTACTTTTTGATAAAATAGAGAACCAGTATAGCTTATATTTAAGAATATGCTAAAAAATGCAATAAACGCAAAAACTCAATTTTGATTTTTTTTTTCAGTAATTGTTGATAATTTTGTTTAAATTTTAATAAACTGTTAAAAATAACTTCACCAATAAATTCTATGGAACAAAATACTAAAGAAATCGTATTTTGTTGTTAATAATTGCTTCAAAATTTAGAGGTACTAAAGGGTTGTTTTTGGAGGGTGAATAAAGTAATGATTGTTTTTATGCACTTTTCGGCTAAAATTGACGTTAAACGAAAATCGGTATTAAATAAAAGTTGTAGATTTTAAAAAATTATACAAGATATGTATGGGTCATTTTTACCATAAACTCAAAATTTTCCAAGAAAATGCAAAAAATCGAATTTTCTTAAATTTTTCAGTTTTTTAAACTTTCTTTTTTTTTCTTCTTTTTCTGGTGTATACAATAAAAAAAAATTCGAAAAGAGGTTGACCTTAAAGGCCATCCTTGCAACTTCCCGCTAGTTTTAACCGCAAAGCTATATAGTAACGTGACGTATTTTGACGTTTTTGACTTTTTTTGAAATGTTTAAAAAGCCATAACTTTTTAACGCGTTATTCGATTTTGATGTTCAAGATGGCATTTGACGCAGTTTTTTGAGACCTAAAAAGGTTACTGGGAGTGCAAAATCGATTAGTAGAAAAACCTGTAAGTTATTGAAAAAAAAAATTTTTTTTGAAATTTTTCGACAACGATATCTCACGAACGAATCAACCGATTTTAATTTGCAAAACGGCATTCGACGTGGCTTTTTAAACTTGAGAGCTGATTAGGTTATGAAATTGATCGATGCAATAGCCAAAAAGATATGCCCAAAAAACATCATTTTTACCAATTGTTTTTTTCGGTTATTTTGAAATTTCTCGAAATCTACTGGCTCGAATCGGTTCAAACTTACAGGGAATCTAAGTTAGATGGAACTCTTTGAAATGCTTTTTATTTCATTCCGATCGGTCAAGCCGTTCAAAAGTTATAAGCGGTTTACATACATCCACACACACACACACACATCCACACGTACATACAGACATACAGACACCCTCGTAAAAATAGTCAGGGGAGGTTCCTAAGACCTCAAAACGTTGAGATCCGATGAAAACTCGATTTTCGAAAAACAGGGTGAAACCAATAACTTCCCGATTTAAAAAAAAAATTAATTTTTTTTAGCGGGAAGTTAAAAATTCGAAAAGAGGTTGACCGTAAAGGCCATCCTTGCAACTTCCCGCTAATTTTAATCGCAAAGCTATTTTGACGTTTTTGAGTTTTTTTTTTTAATGTTCAAGACGGCATTCGACGCAGTTTTTTAAGACATAAAAATGTTATTTGAAGTGCAAAATCAATTAGTAAAAAAATCTCAAAAATTAAAAAAAAAACAATTTTTTGAAATTTTTCGACAACGATATCTCACGAACGAATCAACCGATTTTAATTTGCAAAACGGCATTCGACGTGGTTTTTTAAGTTTAAGAGCTGATTAGATTTTGAAATTGATCGATGTAATAGCAAAAAAGATATGCCCAAAAAACATCATTTTTACCAATTGTTTTTTTCGGTTATTTTGATATTTCTCGAAATCTACCGGCGCGAATCGGTTCAAACATACAGGGTATCTAAGTTAGATGAAACTCTTTGTAATGCTTTTTATTTCATTCCGATCGGTCAAGCCGTTCAAAAGTTATAAGAGGTTTACATACATCCACACACACACACACACATCCACACGTACATACAGACATACAGACACCCTCGTAAAAATAGTCAGGGGAGGTTCCTAAGACCTCAAAACGTTGAGATCCGATGAAAACTCGATTTTCGAAAAACGGGGTGAAACCAATAACTTCCCGATTTAAAAAAAAAATTTAATTTTTTTTAGCGGGAAGTTAAAAAAATGGTTAAATAAAAGCATTATAGTCATAATTATAAACATTTAAAATTAGAAAAAATATTACGGTATGATGAACGAGTATGCGCAGACTTAATGTATATATATATATATATATATATATATATATATATATATATATATATATATATATATTAACTGTGAAGTTTTTTGTGACAGTTAACTGTTTTACCTGGACCTTTTTACACTGCTTCTCTGGTTGCGATACAACCTCTGGATTTGCAGGTAATGGAAGAAAAACAATAGTTGACTCAAATATTTCAACTTCAAACTTGTCAGAGTTAGTAAAACCTTTTTATGAGCCGAATACAACTCCGAACGCCATAGCTAATAACGGTTGTGCAATAATTTCATCCATCTATAAATGCAAAAATAGTTCTATGTCCTAAAAAAACGATTAAATTAGAAAACTTGCCTCCAACTGTTGGCGGAGGAACGCAGCATTCTTATAGAGTCTATTTTCAAATTCAAACGTGGCTTGGAAATAAACTTGATCCAACCAAGTGGGGTTGGAGGGAAGTTATTCACTCTGCCTCAAAAATACTAATGCTTCGCTTTACGGAAATGCCAATAATACCATAAAGCTTGTTAAAAACAGTCTCTTGCTGCTGCAAAACGACGTGTTCTACCAACAGATGCGGATGTAGAAAAGTTGGTCTACAATGTATAGATCTGTGCACGACATGTCAAGATTCTGGTAATTGTTGTAATGATAAGCTAGTTTCAGAAGACTTAAGCAATGCCGAAGACGAAGAGCTTACTTCTGAAAATGACAGAAATAAAGGTGAAGTCGAAGATGATTTTGAAGAAGATAAAGTGGAGTGGGAAGATTTGCAGTCTACCGAAGAATCAGAGGGCGAAGAAGAAAAAGAAGAAGTTATACATTTACATAAAAGAAAAAGATAATCATTTGTATCGCATGGGTGTATTTTTTAAATTTATTCATTTTTTTTATAATAAAACGTTCTTTTTTTATAGTTTTGATCATATTTTTAAAAAATAACTACATATATATGACTTTCCGCATTAACTTCCTATGGGTTTTCTAAAACTCTTAAAAATTTTTTCAAAATTATATTAAAGAATAATGCTTTTATTTGACCATATTTTTTTTTAATTATATATATATATATATATATATATATATATATATATATATATATATATATATATATAAAATAAGAAAAAAATGATAAGAAAGTTTAAAAAAGTCAAAAATTTAAGAAAATTCGATTTTTTGCATTTTCTTGGGAAATTTTGAGTTTATGGTAAAAATGACCTCTACAAATCTTGTATAATTTGTTAAAATCTACAACTTTTACTAAATACTAATTTTCGTTTAACGTCAACTTTAGCCGAAAAGTGCATGAAAACAATAATTATTACTTTATTCACTCCCCAAAAACAACCCTTTAATGTCCCTAAATTTTGGAGCAGTTATTAACAATAAAATACGATTTCTTTAGTATTTTTTGCCGTAGAATTTATTGGTGAAGTTATTTATAACAATTTATTAAAATTTAAATAAAATTATCAACAATTACTGAAAAAAAATAATTTCAAAAATGAGTTTTTGCGTATATTGCATTTTTTAGCATATTCTTAAATATAAGCTATATTGGTTCTCTATTTTATCAAAAAGTAAACGTAAAAACAAACAAAACGAGCTTTGAAAAATCCATTTACGATGATTTTTCACCGGAGAATTTTCGTCTGAAAAATGGGTTCTTTTTTTTTGAAAAAGTTCAAACTCAAACATTTTTTAGTATTTGCTTTTGAATTTTTTTTTGGTTATTTATAATATATAAAGGTATCCTTTTACTAAGTTTCATATTAATTCATTCATTTTTACAAAAATTAAAAATGAAAAACGAAAATTTGGCTATTGATTGGAAAATTTGCAAATTTCTCGATAATTTTGAGGTTGTGTCAAAAAGTACACTTAACAAAAATTGAAGATCTTTTTATTACCTACAACTTTGCTGTTGAACATTTTTGTCTCCGACATCAAATTTTCTCAGAAAACGCGTCCAAACTGTTGCCCGCAGATTTTTTTCACTTAACCTTCCCCCCCTAAGTTAGTCCCCATGGGCCGTGGGTTCATTTATTTTTTTTTCGATGTTAGTAACCCCCTTAACCATTTCCCGTTGGGCTAGTCCAGGTATTAATTTTTCCGAATTTCGATTAAAATTATGTTAGTTTGCCCCGACTATAAGTGCATATACAGATTACGAAATTCTTTCCGTATTAAAACTACTTTAACAAAAATTCCGATTAACACAAACAGAACTCGATACCCTATTAGTCCAGGAAATAAAGCACCAACCCTACCATTTTTTAAGTAAGACGGATCGTAATGAAACTTTGTCCGATTGGACTCGGAAGAGTTTAAGGAAGCTTTTTGCCCCGTGGCATGATGGACAAAAAATTGCATTCTTGCAGGTGACATTTCAATCCGTATTTATATGTTAATGGTGTAAACAAACAAAACACATGTATAAAGAATCGACCTACCTTTTACCACTACATCTAAGCTACACACTTTAATCTTTAAATTTAGATCGTAGTTAGTGTAAGTCATATACATTTGAAACTTCAATTACATTAATTATAGCGTAAATTTAGAATTTTAAAGTTGTGATTATAGCAATTGTGTCGTGGACAAAGTATAGTATTCTATTCGTGTATAATGGCTATTATTCACTCAGATGATTTACAACACTCGCCTGTGGCTCGTTTGTAAACTTCATCTTCGTGAATAATAGCTACCATTATACGCTCGTTGAATAATATACTATTTTCAACTGCAACAATCCAATTTTCATTTGTTCCTCATGCCATGGGGTCAAAAAGTTAACCAAAGCTTTCCAGAATAGAACGCACAATCCGTTTCACTTAAAAAACGGTAGGTATATACCATTTTAGTAATTTTTTTATATAGTTCCATATTTTTGTTTTGTCTTAAATAAACTATTTGTATAGAGCTCTGTTTCTGCTTTTATTATAGTTATATTAGTTAACAAGTATGATAAAACCTACGACGTATAGGTATTGGGTATTAGTTATTGCATATTTTCAAAGTCTGGTAAAAATTGTTGTTGAGCAACAGAAGACAATTCCATATCTATTGGTTTAGTGTCATCATACAACGCTGGTGCTTCACATAGAATAGAAATTGTACCAGCAATTGAGAATATTATAAAAATCCAAAGAAATAGTCGATCGAGCACCATAGCGACGAATCCCCAATCTTGATCTTCCTGTAACAAGCATTAGTAATCCCTTTTAAGACAATTTTTTATTAGTATAAAATATCATAAATTGCTATATGGCAAATTCTTCAAAAAACATTTTTTTAAAATTATCTTACAGCATTAAATTGATCCTGTCTCTGTATATGATGTTGAATAAACATTACATTATGAATAGCTTTTTCGAGTTCAAATGGATACTTCTTCCTTGTTCCAGAATCGCTTTCATCTAAACCAGAAAAAACAGATGGCAGTCCATTATAACCCAATCTTTCACTAAGAGTCCCAGCAAATCCTCGTAATCTAAAAAATATATCCAGAAACAAAATTTATCTCATTTACATTTAAACACAAATTCAATTTCAGTATAATTTCGTAAAAAATTATCAATAAACAAAAAATGCCATGAGGAAAGTGCAAAATTATTACCTGGCTGTAGTGGTACTAGAATGCAATCCATTACAACCACTAGCTCTATTCATAGAACTACTAGATGTACTAGACGAAGATGATCTACTTCCAGGCATCATATCCAGTTCACGTTTTTTTAATGACAGTCTATTTAATGGAATCTTATTGGCTGCTAACTCCGTCAGCAAATCTTTTGGTACCCTCATTAGTAATAATTTCGGTACGCTTTTGATAAAGAAACTGCGTACCCAAGGTGCCATTTTATGAGTACTTGGCTTTCGATAATGAACGTTAAGAATGATAATAGTTATCACTACTGAAAATGCTACCATTACCATGGTAAATAAGATATATTTACCTAGTAGAGGTAATGCTAAGGATGTAGAAGGTATAATTTCCGAAATCAAAAGGAAAAACATTGTTTGTGAAAGAAGAATATTGATGCAAAGAGCAATCTTTTCTCCTGAATCTGCTGGTAGATAGAATACTAAAACTGAAAGATATGAGATTCCTACACATGGTACTATTAAATTTACGGTGTAAAACAATGTCTTTCTTCTTAATGTAATATTGAAGAAAATATCTAAAATAAAAAAGTATTAGATTATATTGTATCTAAATATACAGTTAATCTAACCTGGATAAGGTTCAGCGCAACATGGATAATACTTTTCATGTCTTTCAGCTGGTACTCCTAAAATATCCCATTCAACACTGGGATAATATTCTCTTAAATCGATTCCTACTTCTACTTTGTCTTCGCCAACTTTTTGGTTAATATGTTTTAGATCAATCTAGAAATATAGAAATTTTATTATTTTAATTTTATATCTACTAAGGACTCTTAACCATTACTTAATGTTAAATTACTGGAGGATCATTGGAATCAGTGTGTTCAAGCGGATTATTACTTGACCCAGTTCCTGTCAGGTCACGGCTCATTCGGGAGCTACACCTACAGGATCTGCAAGAGCGACGACACGGCGTGCAGAGCATGTGGAGAGGAGAGAGATACGCCGGAGCACACAGTTCTGGAGTGCAGCTACTTCGAGGAAGTAAGAAGAGAAATAGAGGAAACTCTCGAGGAAAGGCTCACGGCAGAAAACATTGTAAGAACAATGGTAAGAAACAAAAATAAATGGGAACAAGTGCACGACATGATTAGAAAAATCATGAGGAGGAAAGAAGAAATAGAAAGAGAGCAGCAGGCAAGGGAAAGAGGAGAAGAGTGAAAACCGAGGGGAAAAGTGCGTGACGCGAAAAAAAAACATGCCGGTGAAGAAACTTCCGAAAAGACAGATGCCACGGCATGAGGGGGGCGAAAGGAGGAAGGGTTTAGTTGGTAGGGGCCTCACGGCCGAGCCCAACACTACCCACAGGAGCACGTGCCCCCATGAGTGTGCGCAACAAGCATTCCCCCCTCTTAAAAAAAAAAAAAAAAAAAGTGTGTTCAAGCTGAAGGAGATTATATTGATTACAAAAAACACAATTTCATTAAATAGTATATTAAAGTATAAGTGCATAAAAAGGTCTTTAAAACACGCGCGATTTTTCAAGCACGACGGCGCAGCCGGAGTGCTTGAAATAGAGCAAGTGTTTTTAAGACTAGTTATGCACGAATACTTTACGCTATTTTTTTTTATTGGTGCAGTTTTAAATCATAAATACTGGTATTATTACTAAAAAAAATGGGAGTTAAAAATGGTCGAATTCGTGATATGAAATAAATATACCTTTGGTTGTTATGGAAATGAGAATATCAAAAATTGATCGCAATCTGTCATCAAAGAATAATTGTTGTCACCGCAGTGCTTAAAAATGAATTCTAATATCGATTTTTTAAATAGTAAAGCAGAATCGCGGTTGATACCGCAAAAATCTAAAGACGCATATGAAAAAGAATACGCCAAGTTTATCACATGGTTGGAAGATCAAAAGGTAACAGATATAAATGAACGAGTTATGCTTGCTTACCTTCAGAAAATGTCGGAGCAATACAAGGCGTCGACTATGTGGGCTATCCATTCGAAATTGCAATGTTTGTTGAGGTTAAACAAAGGAGTTGATATAAAATCATTTGTAAAAGTGCACGCATTCATGAAGGCAATTAGCAAGAATGATGTAGCCAAGAAGGCGTATGTTTTCAAAGAAAATGATTTGCGGAAGTTTTTCATAGATGCGCCGGACATAACGTATTTATTTTTGAAGGTGGTAGCCATTTTCGGCATCTTTGGGTCTTCTAGAAGATGTGAATTATGCGATTTGCGCTTACATGATATCAAAGAAGAAGGAAGCGTATTGGTTATTACTATCCGACCGTCTAAGACAATAAAGGCTCGGCGTTTTACTGTAGCCGATAATGATGCAATTAGTTATGTGCGTTTGGTGAAGCAGTATTTATCATTGCGCCCGCAAAATGTAAGTACAGACCGAGTTTTCTTACGATATGATAAAGGGAAATGTACCAATCAAGTAGTTGGTATTAATACATTTGGATCATGTCCGTTGCAAATTGCACGTTATCTTAAATTGGATGATCCTGAGAAATACACGGGACATGCATTTCGACGTACGTCCGCTACCATTATGGCAAATAGTGGCATGACAATAGATCAAATCCAACGACAAGTAGGATGGAAATCGGCAGCTGTAGCGAGTGGTTACGTTGAAGAGAGCATTAACAATAAGAATCATGTTTCAAACGTTATTGGTAGTGCCATTAATGGAAGTGAAACCTCATTGTGTTCAGAGAGTGTTAGCGGTATTAATTTAAATAGCATTTCCTCCGATTTAAAAAATCGACAAATTACTGTATCAAACAATACTAACTGCACTATTCATATTCATTTAAAAAATTAAAATTACTGTTAAATAATGTTTGAATAAAGGTTTTAAATTTGTTAGTAATATTTTATTTGACGTTACAAGTATACTCCTGTCAAATCAATAATAAAAAAATTGTCATTTACAATGAACGTTTTTGAATTTGTTATGTTGCCATGGTAACTTTAAAAAACGCGCGTGTTTGAAAGTTCGATTTAAACACGCACAGGCGTGCTTTAAAAAGGCAAAATAGGGTCCCAATAAAAAAAAATGACTTTTTAACCAACCTGATTGATTCATATATTTAAAAGAAGTAGATATTCTTTGTGCCCTTGTGTCTGTTTTGTATAATGAAGTTTTGAAACAAATCATGTAGATATTGTAATTCGATAAAGATTACCTGATTGCCATCATAAGTCCAAGATCCAAATTTCATAAAGCAAGTTTGTTGGTCAAAAGGAAAATATCTGACGTCAATTTCACAGGATGATTTAAAAATTGCAGGAGGTGTCCAAAGAACTTTTCCTGTATGTCTTAATACAGCTTTTGTCATAGTAGTTACTACGTATTCTCCATCAGCACTAGAACAATTTTGATATTTTTTAATACTTATTTATTAATTTCTTAAACTTTTACTTACTTATTATAGAGAACTATATCTGGTAACCAAATGTGTTCTGAAGGAACATAAAGTTCTGTTACCCCGCCATATTCTTGAGGGTCCCACATAAACTTATGGTCCTGCCATTCCTAAAATATTGTATGTATAAGATTAATAAGAAATATTGATATGTATTATATCCACTTACGTGTTCTAACCATACGTTTGTGGTGAGAATCTGATCTTTAAGATTCTGGAAATATATAAATTAGATTATTTAAATGAAGATAACAACAAAGATTAGAAAAAATGTAATGTATGATTTTTATGACTCATTTGCATGGATTGTTTAATCTCATAAAGCAGTATGTCAAAGCTCTTTATAAAAATGACATTTGTTTTCAGTATTAAGGATAAAAGTGGCCAGCAATAAGTGATGTTAAATTAAAAGAAGGAATTTTCGATGGACCACAATTTGGAGGTTTTTGAGGACGAAGATTTTGAAATACTGTGAAGAAACAGCTTGGCAAAGTGTTAAATTTGTTTTTCAGAACTTTTTGAGAAATAAGAAAAGTGAGAATTAGGAAAATTTAGTCAAGGAAATGCTGGTAAATTTCAAAAGTTTAGGTTGCTTGATGAATATTAAATCTTGATTATTTTCCTCAAAGCCTTGGACACTATAGTGAAGAGTAAGGTGAAAGATGTCATCAAGACCTAAATGTCATGGAAACTCGGTATCAAGGAAGGTGAAATGTCAATATGATAGCGGACTATTGCTGAATGTTAAAAAGAGATACAAATGAAACTAGAAAATGACAGAGAAATCCGCTGCACAGATCGTTTAAAGACAAAAGAGTGCGCTACAGGTGGAAAACAGTTTTAAATGTTTTAGCCATTTTCATAGTGTTGTTCTTTTTACAAATAAAAGTTTAATCTTTTATAGACAACAAAGCCACTAGATGAGTATTATGGGCTTCAAAACTAATCAGAAATCAGTCAAGCCTGATGGAGCAAAATGGGTTCCAAATTTGAATTTAGGCTGCAACTTGACCCAAATCTCTTCTATGGCAGTTCTGAGTTGTCAAAGACTATTGTACTTTTTATTACTTGTATACAACAGCCGAACCATGATTCCCCATAGGTTTTCAATTGGATTTAGATCCGGCGAGCATGCTGGCCACTCCGATAAATTAATTTCATTCTCACGGAAGCAACGTTGATTTTAAGTTTCAGCAAGACAATGCTCGAATTCATGTTATTAGAGTGGCCAGCATGCAATCCAATTGAAAACCTATGGAGAATCCGGCTTCGACAGCTGTATACTAATAATAGGAAGTACGATATAGTCTTCGTCAACTTAAAATTGCCATAGAAGAGGTTTCGGTCAACTTGGAGCCTGAAGTCTTAAGTAACCTGTTGGATAGGTTTGCTTAATTACTTTTTTGGCGCAATTTCTTACCTCCTAAGTGCTTGTTAAACAATTTTAAACATTGCAAAATATGGGGTGGTGCTATAGTTATGCTATGAATTCGGTATGTTTATTTTAAGCATAATATAAGACACGCCTTCGTTAAACATTCGTTTTTCACAATTATTCAAGTAAAAGCTTAGTTATTATTACGAAAAACAATTAATCATAACAGTTTTAATAAAGGTTATCAGCTCCTCTTACTTATAACAAATATCTTACCAATTCTATTAACTGCGATAATCTTAATCCCAATTTAACCAAAACGGTATCGGTATTATTACTAACAGGCCTAATTAATCTATTATAATTACTTAATAAATCATCATAAAGTCTTTTAGCATCCGGATTACATAAACAAAATTCCACAATATAAAAAATATAAATAAAAAACAACACCCACTCTAATTTCATGATTGTATTAGTATCACACGTAAATTACATATATTTTAATAATATATTATTAATACACATCACTGTTTGTTTTTTAATACACTAATTGTCTTAGATAAAATTATGTTTTTAAATTTTTGGGGGTAGTGTCCCCGTAATATTAAGGATCAGACAGAGGTCATAATGTTGCAATCAGTGATACGGTATTCTTACTCCTGGATGCGTATCCAACAGGATAGGAATCCTGTCGGAGTCTGGTAGATCAATAGTAGTGCGCAAGTGTGCAGGGTTGGATTTAAATTCAAACATCACAAATTTTATCCCCAAAAACATTCTATAAAAAAATAGTCAAATCTTAATAGAGCTGCTTGTTTATCTCTAAAATGTAATGAAATCTCTAGACCAAGTTGAGCCAAGTCTAAGGTTTCTTACTGGCTTTTGAACATTTTTTACACGTTCGTAAGTACAAGTTAACGGCCAAGTCACATAATTTTAAATATAATAACAAGAATAACAAGATGTCACGGAAAGAACACTAGGAGTAGACAAGAAAAAACCAGCAAATAAATGGTTTGATGAAGAATGCGAACAGGTTTTAGAAAATAGAAGAAAAATGAGAATAAAAGTGCTGGAAAAAAACACGGTAGAAAATAAAACTAACTACGAACATGCAAGGAAGGTAGCAAAAAGAGTCTGCAGAGAAAAAAAGAGGAAACAGCTAGAACAGGAACTTTATAATATAGAAAAATCTTATAAGAACAAGGAGATCAGGAACTTCTATCAAGGAATAAAAAGTTCACAAGGAAAAGAACAGAAAGGCCCCCGATATGTAAAAAGTGAAGATGGACTCCTGGTGGGGGATATAAATGAGAAATTAAACACTTTCGCACAGTATTTTAATAATATATTGAATGAAGAAGAAGAAGTAGTGAGAGAACAAGAATACAGTAGCAGTGAAGAAGAAGGGATAGATGAGGACATAGAATTAAACGTTCCAACTAAAGAAGAAATAAAAGATTGTATACTTGAGCTAAAAAATAATAAGAGTGCGGGAGAGAATGACATGACAGCTGAAAGCCTAAAGCAGGGAGGAGAAGAACTTCAAACAAGATTATGGAAATTGATAGTGAAAATTTGGGAAGAAGAAAAAATGCCGAAAAATTGGAATAATGCACTTATAATCCCTATACATAAAAAAGGACCCAAAGAAGAAGTTAATAACTACAGAGGAATAGCACTTTTGGATGTGACATACAAAGTTTTAGCAAAGTTAATAAAGAAACGACTAGACGAATTTCATAATATACAGGTAGGTGAATACCAAGCAGGATTCAGGGCAGGAAGATCAACAATCGACCAAATTTTCATAACGAAATTGATACAACAAAATAAGTACGAACAAAATCTAAGTCTACACCTAGTATTTATTGATTTCCGCCAAGCATATGACTCGATCAACAGGAAAAAACTAATGGAAGCTCTGAAAAAATTAAACATCCCGAAGAAACTAAGAAAACTAGTAGAAATGACATTGAAACAAACAGCAAATAAGGTAACAATAGAGGGAGGAGTTTCAGAAGAATTCGAAGGAAAAAAGGGTCTACGTCAAGGTGACCCAATGTCAACAGTTCTCTTCAACTTGGTCCTAGAAGTGATTTTGAGAGAAAGTGGAATAGGAACAAATGGGTTAATATATGGTAACAGGCACCAATGTCTCGCATATGCGGACGATATAGTGATAATGGCAAGAAACAAAAAGGAAATAAAGAATGTTTCAAACTATTAGAAAGTAAAGCAAGAGAGTACGGGTTAACAATAAATGAGACGAAAACAAAGTATATGGTAATGAAAGACAATAACAAGGAAGAAACACCCACCCTGGCAATCAATTGTTCAGGAAACAGACAATACATTATAGAAAAGGTGGAGGAAATGGAGTATCTAGGGGTAACGGTAACATGCAAGGGAGAGGAAGAGAAGGAAATAGACAAAAGGTTGTCAAAAGGAAGCAAAGCGGCTGGAATGTTAAACAAGATGCTAAGGTCAAAAACGATGTCACGAAGACTAAAGATAAGAGCTTACCAATCTATAATAAGACCAACAGTGACCTATGCTTGTGAGACGTGGACAATGAATAAAAAATTACTAACCAAACTGGAGATATGGGAAAGGAAGATATTAAGGAAAATATATGGAGGAATCAAAACAGAGGAGGAAGAATATAGAAGAAGAGCAAATAAAAATTTGGAAGAACTATACAACCAACCTAATATTGTTCAGGTAGCAAAAGCACAAAGAGCTAGATGGCTGGGACACATAGCTAGGATGCAGGATAACAGATGGGTTAAAAGAATATTAATGGAAGGAGAAGGAGGGAAAAGGAGAAGAGGAAGACCCAGAAAGAAATGGCTAGCAGAAGTTAAAGATGATTTAAGAAGTGTGGGAGTTCGGGACTGGCAAATGGAAGCGAGAGATAGAGCAAAATGGAAAAGAAGAGTGAAAGATCTCGAAGCCAAAGGCCACTAGGCCTGTAGAGCTGATTTATATATAACAAGAAATACCAACTAAGGAACCTTAGACTTGGCTCAACTCAATCAAAATATCATTAATTGGTTAATAAAAAAGTAATTAACTAATTTCTTATCTTAGCATTTTGCGTTCTTCGGAATCGATGTCGAGATGTTTTTCAGTAAGGAAGTGTTGAGACTTCTGGAAATGGTGGGCACCGGTCTACGGTGTCGATGGCAAGATGGTTTTTCTTTAAGGAAATATAGAGACTTCCGAAGTGGACAGCACCGGTCTACGGTGTCGATGGCAAGATGGTTTTTTATTTAAGGAAATGTAGAGACTTCTGGAAATGGACAGCGTCGGTCTACGGTGTCGATGGCAAGATGGTTGTTTCTTTAAATAGATATGGCTCGATAAGCCCTCACCTAGGACCCTTCGCTATTTAGCAAAAGCCCTAAAGAATTAAAATAATAGCAGTCAAAATTCCGTCCCAATAATCCTTAGTTTCGATTACAATCACTCCAGGGTTCTCCAAAGTTCGAGAAAAAAGTTAATCACCTGTTGTGTTTATATATTTTTAACTCAATAAAAAACTGATTCTTGACAAATGATTGTAATCGAAAAAATTAAATGTTAGTAAAAATATCAAATAAAAAGACCAATAATATATTCACCACATTTTTGACTATTACTTAAAATTATAACAAGTTAAATTTTACTCACCAAGAAGGGTGTAAGAAGTGAAGAGAACTAATTTTTAACGAAGCACAAAATAAAATGAAAGAATATAGCGACGCAACTTACGAACAAACTAAAATTCTCCTACTCATATCTGATAAAGTAGTCGCGTCGACGCAAAATAACACTGATATTTATAAAAATTTAATAGTCAATAGGCCAGGCTACGATTAACGTTATTAACGTTACACTATTACACACAGTTCTTTTAAGAAATAGTTTATTTTCCATTTTTTTAGTTTCTGATTCTTGTACACTAGCAATAGTTCTTCGTATTGCCCATTCTCTTTTATTATTAATTCTTTTAGTCGGTTTGGATGGTCATATTTCTAAAAGATCGGCGCGGTGAGGAGATACCGCCAATAGTTTGGCTGTACTCTTCCGGTTTCTCATCAGGGTCACCTGGTACTTCAGATTTGATCTGGACTAAATTTCAGTGCTCTAGGTGTTCTGTTTTCATGATCATGAGTCACTGAGTCAGTCAGTGTCGAAAATGCGAAACTTTGCATTAGCTTAATTTCGGAACTTAACTCAAATAAAGAAAGAAAGACGAATACCAAAAAAGACATACAATATGGAATATTTAGGTTACGGCCCTGGCAGTCCAATGGGATTTAACCAGATATTTAAACTGTAATTAAATTGCTCATTTTACAACTAAAAAAGGCCAGTATTCTCTTTTAAACTAATTAGTTTAATATTTGACCCTGAAATTAATTAAATTACATTATTAAACTCAATAAGAAAGATATAGATAAAGTTTATATGAATTTAAATTTTCAATGAACAACTGCAAATAGATTTTAAAAAGTATACAAACAAAAATATATTAAATGACATGAGTTGAAGTTAACGACCAAAAAACTATATAAGCTTCATAGCCTAGTGATTAGAGCGTTGCCGCGTAGACGCAAAGGTTACCGGTAAGTGTCACATGTAACAAAAGTATGTAAATTCTCCAATAATTGATACCATATATAACTTTAGAAATGATTGAAGACTAATAGGTCACTGAGTGGAATGATTGTTCCATAAGAGCATTGGCACATGATTTCAAAAAAGTGAGAGAAAGATTATCTGGCCCTGGAGATTTATTAGTATCCAGCTCTGGACATTTTTCAAAAATAGTATTGTGGTGCTCGTGCCTCTTTCGAGCACACAAAGTTTCTTTATTTTTAGTTATATGCAATCGTTGGCGATCATTTGGTCTCTTTTTTTTTTCACTGATTTAATTATCACTGATTAAGATTCATTTTCTTTTTGAAGAGCTTTATGAGATTATTCGTATGGATAGCAAAATAATCTCAACCAGTATAGAAAATATGGAAGATCACCGTTGCCAAGACAGTGGATCGTCGTTGATATAAAAATGGCGAAACAAATTGTTTGATTGATTATTATTTTTGATATTTCAAAAAAGTAAGATGTACCTATTTCTTTTTGCTGCAGTAATACAAGTTGTTATATTTTCATTTTTATTTTATTTTAATTTTGGTGTAATGACCATTGCACTAAAAGTATCAAGAAAAAATTCTACTGAGTTAATAGAGCTCTGATTCATGGATTCATAATGCAAATCTGGAAGTGGTCCGTCGTGTGTCATTATTTAGAACCTCTCTGTATATATTGGTATTATAAATAGGGTGCCTTTCTTTCAAATAGAACTTTACAATTAATTTTCTTCCCGATAAGTGTCAAAGAGGTACTTTCTAAATTTTAGTTTTTCCTAGTTTTTACAGAAAATATTGTGGCTCCCTGTATAAACTTTTTCATTTCTTTTCTGCCAGTTTTACTAAATTTAGTTAATTAAACACCCTTATTTAGAAATTTAAGTCGACGATCCTCTTTCTTCCTACCTCCCTAACCAACCTGATACCATTGTAACCAAATACTTTTTGAAGTAAAACTTCTTTAGGCGCGACTAGGGGTAACTTACTAATTCTAACGGACGTGACGTCATTCTAATGTACCGCGTACCGGAAACAAAACCTGATACAAAATACCTAACACGATTCGGCCTACTATATTAAATAAAATTAAATCTGTAATTGTATGAATTGACAGCTTGTCAACCAAAATACATTGGTGGTAAATAGTTTAAATTTGTGTATAAAGTGTTTGTTTTAAATATGAACAAACAAAGTGGATTTATTAATGAAGAAAGTGATAAAAAAATATTGAATAAAAATGAGTGAGTACCTACTCTATATGCATACATTTTATTTTTGGTGTGTAATTACACTATTTATACCTAATTATTTATACCTATTATTTATACCTAGCTATTTTTGTTTTATAGACTTAAAGAGCTAAAAAGAAAAAGAAATTGTGAACGTCAAAGGGCATATTATCAGCGCCAGAAAGATTTGAAGAAAGATGAAAATGAAAAAAAGACGAGACAGCGACATTCATTATGATTTGATTAAGTAAGTTTATATAACATACATACATATTATGATAGTAAATAATTGTTTATAGGGAAGCTTTACGTTAAGTTAAGAAGCATGTTGCACGTTTTTGGAACGAAGTTCCCTTTCGCGCGTTACGAACAGTTACGACTGACGCTAGGAGCTAGCCAAAAAAAATTCATACCAAAAGTTGTCACGACACTATGACACGACACACGCATGTTTCTCTCTCTCACAGACCAAAAAATAAATAACTCTCTCTCCCTCTCACTCATAGATAGATATATTACAATTAAAAAGACACTATTTTAAATTAAAAGAAAATGTACATTAAAAAGAAAATACTGTGGAAAAAATAATAATTAACTATAATAGTATCACATTTTATTTCATCCTGTTTTTATAAATTAATAAATTCATAAACATTTTAAAAATAGTTCGTAACTTGACTATTTAGGTACCTAAAAAAATTTTGTATTGAATTGTTAATTCCTGTTTTAAATTATAAAAAGTAATTCTAAAAAGATGTGTTATCTAAAGCTCTGGTAGTGTATAAATGGACACTTTTGTTAAAAGAAACGAACTGTTAGGTAAGTAGAGATTTTATACAGACAATAATAAATGCTTATGTATGTATAAACACTCTGTTATGTTTACAAATTACTAATTCCTTCACTAATTAATCGAAAGGAACTTCGTTCCATCCGGGTGTCCCTTGACACCTCACACTTTTTTTTTGTTCATAAAATAATAATATTCGAAATGTTTTAACACTTGCTTATACTTATTTTAGGTTTGGTTAGGTAGCCATAAAGGCCATAAAACCACTAGTCAGGATGGCTGATCTTTTACCAGCAATAACAGATCCTTCGTAGAACTGAAGAAAACAAACTCAACTCAGGATTTTAAATTTTGTGGAATATGCTATAAAATGCTACAAAATGAAATGGTTATCTAACTATCGAAGGCTCTTGTGTTGTGTTGTATTACAATAAGGTAGATACAGCTACAAAATCACACATTCTAAACGTAATGTGTGTATATTTTTAATATTGTTTACCTATTATTGAAGCAAAACTTCTTTAGGCGCGACTAGGGGTAACTCTAACGTTAGATTCTAACGGAAGATTCTGATGGAAGTAACGGTGTGATTTCAGCTATGGGAGGAGCTTAAATTTTCAAAATTTATTTATGAAATTTTCAAAATTTTCAAACGGTTTCAAATACATTAAGGGTATTTAGAGAGTAAAATCTATGTTTCACATTTTAGTTATCATAAACCTATTATTTCATATATAAAAAATAATGATAACTTTCAAATTCCTAATTCTAATGAATAATATAAATATAACATCTCATTTTTTGTAAAGTATATAGACAATAAATATAATTGAATTGTAATTATATATTTATTTTCCGATACGTACGTCAAAAAGTTTTACTTCAATCGCGCGTAAAGGTTACACGCACACTCTTTTTTGTTTTGTTTTGAAACAGGTTAGCCGAGTCTGTCTTATTTGTGATTTTATTGCATTTTTATTAAAGTAGCTAATAAAGGTTACTAAATAAAAAAAAAATAACGCAATTCCTTTTAATTTTTTATTTATTCACATTTAATGATCAACAACGTGCTTGTAAGGGTTTTTTTAAATGCAATGAATTAACTTAAAAAAATCAATTCAACAACTATTCAACATTTATTAAAGTATAATACTGTTCTAAGGGGGTTAGCAAAATAAATTTAAAAAACAAACTACAAAAGAATTACATAATGATCTAAAAATATATACGCAACAAATTTTTTTACCGAAAATTCAGTACTTTTCAAAAGTTTGTAACTGCATCAATTTCTATGGTATCAAAACCTTTTTTTTTATTTTGTTGATAATAAACTGTAGTTTTCAGGAATGGCAATGCAAACAAATACCGCCAACTTTAGCATTATCGCGAAGAAGTTGTTGATCGGATTTTACGCATTATTTTGGCCCTAAAAAGGGTTGCTTGTGTCATAATCACTTACATTAGGGACCCCACTTAGGCGTAAAATCTAGCCAACAACCTCCTATCGGTACTCATCATCATCTTCATCCGCAACATTACAACCCGGTTTTTGCTGTCTACAGCACTTTCCTCCATCCCGAGCGATTCTCCACTGTTTTTTTTTTTCATATAATCGACGTCTATGTTAGAGAGATCTTTGGTAATATTATCTTGCCATCTTAGTCTAGGCCTCCCAAGTGGCCTCTTTCCATGTGGTGTTTCTTCCCATCGTGCTTTTATAAATTTGATACTTGGCTTCACTGTATATGTCAAGCCCAGTATAGGGTCCTTATATTTTCATAAGAATTTTTCCATCAAATCTTCTTAAGTCATGGTGCATGTTTCGCTGAAAGTACTGAAATTTCAGTAAAACATTTTGTTGCGATAAATTTGTTTCATATAATAGTGATTATCTAAAACATACATTACTATTACAAAATCCTGCAGACAATTTTATAATATATAAAAATGAATAACTAATTTTTAAATATTGGTCATGTGCATACAAGTTAATATTGAGATTGCATTGTTTTAAAAATAGAAATCATTTTACTTTATATACCGGTTGTAACAAAAAAACACACTAAAAAAACTGGGTTAATATTTATTATTTCAACAACAATACATTTTTGATATATTTTGATACACCCGGTATAAAAACCTGAGAATGAATTCATTATAGATAAATTTCATTTTATTTTTTATATTTCTTGGTCAGCGCAAAATTTCATAAAGAGTAACTTTAACCAGTGTCATTAATTAACGTTTATGATAAAATCGTGAATTTGGACACAAGGTATCCTTAACGGAAGAAACCTATGGTTTCTATGTAATATTTAACTAAAGTAACTTCACTGGTTTTTTACAATGCAACTTCAAAAGCAGTCTTTTAGGAATGACTAGTCGTTATTGCACAGTTTTATTTATTACATTTACATTACTAAATTCTAATAGAAATAATAAAAGTATTTTATTTTATTTTAACAATTGGAATACATAAGAAATCTGATCATCTAATTAATATTAAATATACAGAAATTTTTATGGTAACTCTCTGTTACAAATTCAGGCTCCCATAACGTTATTGAGGTGAAAATGGTAGAGCTATATAATAGGTCTAACGACAGGATAGTCCCCATCAGATATAACTTTGCGAAAAACTTTCCAGTGGAATTACTGGAAAGGGATTCATGGAAAAATGGCCACCCAATTCAAGGGGAGTCAATATTGTATACCGATGCCTCAAAGACTGAGAAAGGCAAATGGTCGGGTATATACAGTAGGGGACACAGGATACAAGTAAATTAAGTCTGGGTGTGTATGCTATAGTGTTTCAGGTTGAAGTAATAGCCATATAACACTATGTAGTAGAGATCATAAATCAGGGTACACCAGGTAAAATCGTAGTCATATACTCGGACAGCCAAGTAGCTTTAAAGCTTGGCAGAATTAAGCTCATAGCAGGGGTGGGACTGCATTAGGGCTCTGACACACGCTGCAAGTCGGAATTTTTTGACACTGACATGAGTACCAGGACTCTCAGGGTTTCGAAGCAATGAGAAGGCTAATAAATTGGCCCTAGCGGGAGCTAATATCGCAATAATTGTCCTGGAACCATTGGCCTTGCAAGGACGCAGTATCTAGTTACATGGAAAGATCACTGTCGGGGCTATATCTATACAAGACTTTTTCTCAGAATTCCATCTACTTCTTAGATCTATTTCTATTTCTGGCGCTGTTTTGTTCCGTCCCTGTTTTGTTCTGCTCTGTTTTGGGTCGGAGCTGTTTTGTCTTGCGCTGTTTAGGTAGCGCTGTTATGGCCGCGCTGTTATGGCCACGCTCTTATGGCCGCGCTCTTATGGCCACGCTCTTATGGCTGCGCTCTTATGGCCACGCTCTTATGTCCTCGCTGTTTTGTCCCATTCCGTCTGCAACAACTATATTACCTTTCTGAATTTCTGTTGATTGTTCAATTTTTTTTTATCACTTTCTTATCTGGAAATAAATAAAATAAAAAAAGACAACAATCCTAATTGCTTAAAAAAACAGATTAATTATGCATTCTTATTGTTGTTTCAAATTATATATTTATAATAATCCATATATTTAAAATGCGATATTTTATAAACTATACATAATTTAATAACAGCATACAAAAAATAAAATGCTCTTAAAAATGCACTACTTTACGCAAGTTTTGTTTTGTTTTGATGAAGACATTTAGGTATAAGAAAATTAATTTAAAAAAATTATAATGCAAATATAATACGTGTTTTATTGAGATTAAAAAGAATATTCTAAATTGCAATTTTATTGGCCTGAACTTGGATGAGAAGAGTCGAAGCTAGTTTTATAGGTTTATCTAATTTTACCATTTCTACATCATGTTTATAGGCATACCAGATGACCAAGTTCTCCATATTTAACACAAAGAATTACATATGAAAAATCTGTCCGGGAAGTTAGTGCCGCATTGTAAACAATTCAACAAAAACTGAATCCAAAACAAATTTGTCAACAGCAAAATTTGGAGCGGTTTAAGCAGAAGAAAAGCAATTTTGTGCGGATGATCTACCATCATAATCCTAAAGTAAAATAAGAACTTTTACAGTGGACTGAAGCTGGTTCTTCAGCTCCAAAACAGGTGAAGTCAAAACGATCGGCACAAAAAAAGGTTATGGTTTCAGTTTCTTTAGATGCAAAAGAGGTTTTGTTGATTAATTATATTGAAAAAGGTGAAATAATTAATTCTGACTATTATAGCAACTTTCTGGACCAGTTTTTATCTCGTCTATTATAATGTTAAACATGAGAGAACTTAAGGAGTCCCCTAGTCGAATAACACATCCCACAGGTATTGGCTACAGGGTCAAAAGCTTTTTCCAGATCGATAAAGCACATTTAAGCCAGTTTGTTGTATTCAGTAGATTTTTGTTAAATTGAAGAAAACACGCACTATATTCAACATTTAATAAAGTAACTAAACACTTATATTCAGAAATTTGTTTATATATTTAAAAGTTAAAAACTTAATAATTCCAATTTTAAGAGGTAATTACCTATATGAAGTATAAAATAAATAACAGTTTATATATATATTTTTAAATTTTAATAGAATGAAGATATGTTCACATATTATATAGACAGTTTTCGTGTATTTGTCGTTATTAATTTATAAAATATATATTTTTTAAACCATATTAAATTTGATAACAAAATGTTTAATATCAAAGAAATTCTTATATTACCTTTAACCTATTATAAATACTATAAAAAGTTGTAGGTATATAATAATGTTCCTTTGTATATTATTGTGTTAATCCATGTAAGCTATAAAGTATTATTCTTATAGAAAAAAATCGTTGTTCCAACCATAGCTTATCTTTTTTTTAAAAACTGTTTTTCACCCAGTTTTTTCTCTTCGGAGGGGGCTGTGTAGCGTTTTAAAAAAAAACAGATTAATTAAATTTCTTTTATTAACAATCTGTTTTTATCCAGGCCTACCCTGTACTCGAATCCGATTATAATATCCAAGATATATTTGCCTACATGACAAAATAGATTCGAGAACATAGAAATCTAACGGACTTTTCAAAGCGAAATATTGATTTTTTTCTATTGACCAATCAGATTCCACGTTTAAGATCAGGTGAGCTAAGCGGGGATTGCTTACAGCGTCCGGTTAGTATCAACGGTTTTTGATTCAAGGTGGAGTCGTCTCGCTAAGAACATCGTCGCGAGAACCCCTAGTTTCAGTTTCCCGGTTTTTTCTTATTTTATCTTAAAAATTACAAAGCAATGAAGTGTTTCTAGTGCCTATTATCGTTTATTCTTAATAATTTTTAATACAAATTGTGAATCTTTTATTAAACGTATCAGATATATATATATATTTTCATTTTTTAGTGGATATTCAAATTATTTAATAAAAATACATCCTGAGGGGCTAAAATATATATTTCAATTTGATATCAAAGTTCTTAAGATATCATTTTTATATTGAGTTTAAAATCTCTATTTAAAGCATCACATGCACCGTATATAGATAAAAATGATACCTACGACATATACAGACTTTTCACCCAAACTTATGATCCGGCCATCAAAACTGAATTTAAACAACTTCTAACTGGCCAAAAATCCAAAACCCATTCTCATCTAGAGATAAATAGACAAAGTTTACTTCCTCCCCCAGGTAGGTCTTCTTCTCTGAGATATAGGATTTGGTTCTCTGAATGGTATTCTAACATTGAACTTATAATCCAGTGCAGTCCTTCTTCTTTTAGAAGTGTGTTATGGAGGTTGTTGGTTCTGGCAAAATTTCAAAAAGTTTACTTCTTCCCCCAAATCCAAATTTTGCTCACCAATTCAACCCGGATACAGAACATATCACCCGATGTCTTTTACATCGACAAACCACCCACCACCGGAAAATATCCCATTTCTAACCCTGTTTACTGTAGAAGACATTCCTATACCATATCAAAAAGGCAAAAATTCAGCCCCTGGCCCCGATTCTATTTCCAGAAGAACTTTAAAACAACTTCCCTCTCCGATTATTTCCCCTCTCTTACAATTCTATCAACTCTTGTCTCAGCAAAGCATACTTTCCCACCATTCTAATCCCCAAACTTGGAAAAATCACACAAACATACACAACTACAGACCTATCTTTTTACTAAACGACATTGGCAAACTTTTTGAACTCCTGCTCCTAGACAGAATAATGGACTCTATAGACACCAACTCCACAATCCCCCTTTTACAACATTGATTCAGACCAAACCACTCTTCACAAAACCCGATTCTGGAACTTCCAACTTTTGCCTCCTCTGCCTCGTCTCTGCCATACTTATGGATCTGCAAACTGCTATTATGGGCAAAAGTTTGTGAAAGGAGCGCCGACGACTGATGCTAACTCCATCCAAACCTTACAATCCACTCCTTGGGTCCTTTTACCCAACATTCCCACCAACACCACATTATTATTAACCAACTGTTTTTTGATCTTGATCTTAAATCACTTTGCTCACCTTTGAAGTTTTTTGTATTACATTTTGCTCCGGTTTGCGACGTTTTTTGTTTAGTTTTGTAAGAAATGATGAGGAGCGATGCCATCTTTACCAATTTTCCGGTAGATCTACCAATTAAGGAAGTAATCTACCGATATACCGTTTTTAAGATAACTGGACTATTATATTTGAGATCAACAATAACCATTCAAGACCAAAACTTTCATACAAAATGTAGTGATAAATTCAAATTAATCAAAATCGTGTACCGTAAAATTTTTAACTAAAAAATAATTTAGAGGGGCATCATGGTAAAAAATTCGACTTCTCCCATTATATCTCCGCTTATTCATACGGGAGAAAACACAATTTACAGCCCTGTGTGAAGCACATTGGCTACTAAATATTTAGCGGATAAAAAGAAAAATAGTATAGACTATTCCGCCGGAGAGGTTACCTGCTTTCTTTCCTAGTAAATTAATGTAAAACTGCTATCTGTCTATCGAATTTAGAACAATATTAGGATTTTCCTTTATATTGTTTAGTATGGATATGTCTTAAATGGACTAACATAATAAGTCAAGAAATTCTGTACACACATACAATCTGCCCAATTTCACTTTAGCTCTGACGTTGAGATGCGCACTGGTTTAGGCTGCTTTTCCACCAGAGATGTGCGAGGATACGTAGCGAGAGATGTGTTTGTAAAGAACCAATAGAATTACTTCATTTACCTCGCCACGGTTAGCACAGCTCAGGTGGAAACGGCTCAGCGGAGCTAGATTTTTGCGCATACAAAACAAGCGAGGGCTGTGTGCGAGGGATATGTACGAGGAATGGGTGCGAGGGATGTGTTGCGAGGAATGTGTGTTGAGAAGGTTTGAGCATGCTGTACCAGCCAGTCAATAAACGCAGTTTATTGGAAGTAGAAGTGCGCAAATTAGATATGGATAATTGGAAAAAGAAGATACTTTTATATTTGACAATTTGCGATGAAGAAATGGAAGCAGAAAATACGGAGTTTATTAGTTCTATAATTTTGAGCAGTAGAAGAACACACAGGTTATGGCTACGTAACCATATTACATATCATCAATTACATGGAGAATTCTTGACCTTTTTTAATACAGCTGATGATGAAAATTCTTATCGAGTATCTACACCGCACCCCCGTCGACACATATCATAGCTTCGCAACGCAGCCTCGCACCTCACATTGATGCGTATTTTCACAGCTCCGCTACATATCCTCGTAGGCACATTTTCATCGCACAGCTTTGGTGGAAACACCCATACATTTTCACAGCACAGCTAGACATCCTCGTACGACACATTTCCATCGGACATCTCTGGTGGAAACGCAGCCTTATGATGAACCAAGTTGGGGAGACGCTCAGATCGTCGGTCTCGAGACAATGTCTTCTGGCTTTGTTGCAATGCTCTCTCTTCTTCATTTTCGCATATCACAGCTAAAGTGAAATTGGGTAGATTGTACATATGAAGTGTTTTCTAACAGAATATTATTAAAGTAACAATATTGTTTCTTTTAATTATTTTCTTTTAAAATAAGGTAAAAACTTAGTGCTTATGAGATTTGAAATAGGACGTGCTTATACATATACAGGTAAAAATAAACTGTATGCTAATATACTTTGTAGAAAGTTGTTAGATGTGACTTGTTGATATATAGATTTGACGATAAAGTTATCTTAATTAATATTAGCATACACGTGATTTTTTCTATGTTAACATTTATAAAAATATGAGGATTATTGGCAAACTATTATATCCTAACAAACAGAGGCCTGCTGTTCGATGAAATATACAGATTCTTTTTGTATAAACTAAATTTCTCCACATTTTCACTGATTGTGTAAATAGAGGAGATTTTCAATCCTGTTTTGTTAGGTATTATCTGAAAACTTGGTTGATTGTTCAATGTTTGAGATCCCTGTAATAGTAACGGCCTTTTTTGTGAATCGGATTTATTTTTCGAAAAAAAGTTGACTACATGTTTTGGTGTGGATAATCGAATAGATAGAGGCCGTTTAGTAGATGAAAATGGTGCTTTTCCATGCAAAAACGCTAACTCTGTCCTTCTTCTATTTAATACGTTATTGTAAACATTTGTATCCTTACTGCTTTTACCGAAATTGTTGTAATAATACTGAAGAATACTTCCAGCACTACTGCTGTTGTTCCGTTTATTATTTTGTTTATTAGAAACATTATTCTGTATCAACTTTGGAGTAGGATTAGGATAGTAAATCTTTTTAAGGGTAGTGTGGACATTTTGTTGCTTTACGTGACAGTTACAATGTATAGTAGCTTGACATGCAACTTCGCTACGTTGTCAGACTTCCTGTAGAAATTTAATCGGACAAACTCCTTGGCGGTTATCTCCGGAACGAATCATCACCATACCGTCTAGTTCTTCACCAATCTGTATCACTATTTGGTCCCTAAGCAACATCAATCCATTATCTCCATCTGACACCTGCAGGTTGTGTGTTACCTTAAACATAAAGAATACAGTAAAAAATCTCTGAAACGATATAAATTTAAAGTATATATGGTATACAGCAAGGGGCCCAAAATAGATACCTGTGGTCTTTTTGGTCAGTCGCTAAGGCCGTCAGTCAAAATTTTACCAAATCAAATATTCCACCTCTAACACGTTCCGACGGCACAATAGCAACCACAGCCAAAGATAAAGCGAACTTACTGGCAGAACTATTTTCTTCTCATTCCAACGTAGACTTTTAGGAAAAAACACCACCGAACATTCCAGCAGTTCAATCGGAAATGACTGATATCGTATTCCGTCAGCGTCCTGTCAAACGAATTCTTAAAGGGCTCGATGTCAGGAAGGCTTCTGGTCCAGATGAAATTCCTATTATAGTGCTCAAGGAATGCGCTGATGAGCTAACACCAATATTTTGTAGACTTTTTAACCTATCCTACAAAAAAGGAATATTTCCATCTTGCTGGAAGAAGGCAAGAGTTCAGCCTATACCAAAGAAAGGCAAGAAAACCATGCCAAACAACTATCGACCTGTCGCATTGCTTTCAGTTATATCAAAAGTGATGGAGAAAGCTATTAACCAACAACTTCTAAAGTACCTTAATATTATCAGCGACCATCAGTACGGCTTTCGTAAGTCCAGATCAACAGGAGACCTCCTAGCATATGTCACCCATCTTTGGAGCAACGCAGTCGAACATCATGGGGAGTCCCGGGCTATTGCACTAGACATTTCTAAAGCATTTGATCGTGTCTGGCACGAGGGTCTCCTAAGTAAACTGCGATCCTACGGTATACCCGGTCGATTCTGTTCATGGCTTTCTAGCTTTCTTCAGGACCGTTCTCTGCAAGTGGCGATTGACGGGTTTCTCTCGGACACCTTTACCATCAATGCTGGTGTTCCTCAGGGGTCCATATTATCCCCAACCCTCTTCTTACTATACATTAACGACCTTCCAGCGAAGACAGAAAATCCAATTTATAGCTTTGCTGACGACAGCACACTTATCTCATCGTTAACTTTGAATTCTCGAACATCGGCTGCTGACGCACATCTTCGCAGACAGCATGAAGTATCACGACTCAATAAAGACCTGGAAGAAATTTTGTCTTGGGGTGACAGTAACCAAGTCGAATTTAACGCTAAAAAAACCCAGGCAGCAGTTTTCTCTAAGAAGGTTAACATTGCAGAACCAGTTATAGTCATGGCAGGACACGCAATTCCACTGGCTTCGTCTATTAACTTACTGGGTGTCAATCTGGGAGGAGATATGTCTTGGCATAATCACGTGGTAACAATAGCCAGGACAGCTTCTCAGAAACTCGGTGTACTTTTCCGTACCAAAAAGCTGTATACACCACAACAACTTTTGACACTCTACAAAGCCCAGATTCGACCATCACTGGAATACTGCTCTCATGTCTGGAGTTCTGCACCGAAGCATACCCTTCGGTTGTTGGATTCCATCCAAAGGAGAGCCATTCGCCTGATCGGTGACCACGAGCTAACCAAGAACCTCGACAGCTTAGAACATCGAAGACAGGTTGGTGATTTGACCCTCTTTTACAAATATTTCCATGGCAAGTGTTCTACTGACATTGCCCGCTTGATTCCACCTAGAGCAGAAATACACGACAAACCACTTCCGCCCATCCCTATGTGGTTAAACTTAATACTCCTCGAACATCATTGTTTAAGAACTCTTTCTTCTGGAGGACATCCTCTTTGTGGAACGGCCTTTCTGAGGCCGTATTTCCCACCGAATATAACCTTCAACGATTCAAGAACAACGTGAATCGCTTTCTTCGCACACGCACCGCTCTCAGAGCGCCTTAAAGGATTTTTCCTGCAGTGCTTGTGCTTGACCACAAAAAAAAAAACTGTGGTACACCAGCAAACAAGGGCAAAAGGTCGAAAACCTATCTTTTTAATTTTTTTTTTAGTTTTGTTTGAAACATACTTAATTCTAGTAGTAGGTAAGTGAAAGACAATTAATAATACAAAATTCTTACTTGCAATGGTTTTTCTCCAGGACACAATTTGGATACGTATTTAGAAGGAAAGAATCCTACCCTTCCTAAGCATTTTCCCTTCCACCAATCAGGGTCTGATGTGTCGATAACCGTCACTTTATAGCCTGCCTTTAGATCAAGTTCATCTTGATGTCGGGATTTGAAATTATACAAAACTACGTATAGGTTTGTTGGCAATAATCTATGAGATTTCTGAAATTACAATAATATATAAAACATAAAATTTCTAAATTTTAAAAAATAAATAGACAATAAACGAATTAAAATATTGTGCAGTGAACTGTAAAAATGGTTCATGACAAAATAGGCCGGAGAAAATAGTCTTGGTAATTTTGGAACTAACCGATTTAAGCAGATAATGTACAAATGTAGAAACCATTATTTGAGATATTTCTCAGAGGATTATTGAAATTTTAGAAAGTTTAAAGATAAGAATATATTAAATGACATTAAGGAGAAATTGAAAAAAATGTCGCATTCAGCAGAACTCAAACCCGCAACATTTGCCTCTACGCGGCAACGCTTTAACTAAGCTATGAATATCAAAAATATCAAGAAAAAACAGAAAATAATTTTTTAATAAAAAAATTGCAATAGAAAAAATTTTATAATGTAGAAAGATATGATTTATTTATTGTAAATGCATTTACAGTTGATTACTGTGCTCTATTTAAAATTGAATTTAACAAATTCATTAAATTTAAATGTGTTATTTTAACAAGAAAGTTTTTTTATACTTTGCTTCTTAAAATAAATTACTTCTCCTCCAAAAACATGATTGGGTTAAACAATTTCTATTAAAGTTCTTTGACTAACTTTCTTAGTAAGTAATCTAATCTACACCAACGAAGAATCTTAAAGAAGTTTAAGGATTAATCAATTTCTTATAGTAGGTAGTTTAAACTGAATTTAAATGGACTTGATTTATGACAGAAACCAATAAATATTTTAATTTAAAAAAAAGTTAATTTAAATATAAGTTACTCAAGTCTAAAATGCGAGAAGTTCATGTGAAGAAGTGCTATACCTGAATTATTTATAAATCGAAATACAACGCCATCTACCAAGTGTTAAATGTTGGAATAAATTTATATCAATAAATCAAAACTGTCATCTATTAGGAATTCATAAAACTAAATAATAAATAAGCACTTTGTATTAGGCAATTAAATTGTCGGAAAGAGAAAATCATCCATAATCTCAAATGTGGTCCAAAATGGTAATACAAAGGAATAAACTCAAAGTCTAGTACCCCAAAAATATTTTAATTTAAGAGGGTACAAGTTTCGGAAATAAATATTCCCATCAACAAGCCCTCAAAAGTAACCAAGACGAAGCAATAAAAATTAAGGAATTGAAGTCAACAATTCCCGTTTGCAGTTAGAGGGACAACATAACTTGTAGACCGGTTTCGACCTATTGGGTTTCATCAGTACAAGGATATATGTTGTCGTCAGCGAGCTTACTCGCTGACTGAAAATGCACTAAAATCACGATCTATATATATCCACCGAGTGATGGAAACATAAACGATGTGATAGTAGTGACATCTCCACCTCCAACTGCCAAACAGACATCGTTTGATTGAAAACAATTCACACACAGGTGTTCAACAAAAATGAAGGATGATGATCGCCGAACTGGCATCTTTTAGAAAGAGAAAATCATCCATAATCTCAAATGTGGTCCAATGGTAATACAAAGGAATAAACTCAAAGTCTGGATCTGGATCTGGAAATTTGGTAGGGGCGAGCTAGTGCTCAGCCAGCACTGAGGCCACATATGACCCATTGTGCATCCTCCCGTATGTAGGGATATCCTCACCTCAGGATGTCACCAGGCCTATTGATTTAAAATAGGTGATGAGGCTCCCGAGGGGGATCTCCCTGACATCGGCTGGTGTAAGCCATTACTCGCCCAACACGGTTCTTCTGATTTCAGAAAAAGCAGAGCAGTCATACATAATGTTTCCTCTTCTTGTTCGCAGCCTCTGCATAGCGGCGATTCTGTTAGTTTCATCCTAAAGAGATGTTGTCGCAATTGGCAGTGACCTGTCAGGATTCCTACAGCTGTTCGGAGATTTTGTATGGTCAATGCCTTAAATTTTTTTGCTGTTTCCTCGCCAGGATGAGGTAATAACTCTCTGGCCAGTCTACAGTTCGTAGTTTCATCCCAGCACTGTATAAATTTTTGGTGAGAGTGCTGTTTGATAAGGTCCCCGACTGCGGACAATGTTAGCTTGGTAGATGGGCGAGGGCTAACATATCTGTAGCCCGCAGCCCTCTTTGCTAAATTGTTCGCAATGCGGTTGCCTTTAGAGTTCCCATGTCCTTTGATCCAGCTGAGAGTGACCACGTTATTCTGGCTGGCCTCAGTTAGAGATTGGTGACATTCTAGTACTAAACTTGAAGTGAAACGTGGTCTATTCAAGGTCAGTAGTGCTTGTCGGCAGTCTGTATATATATTTATATTCCTGCCTGTGATGTTCCTATTGATTAATTCTTTTGCAGCTATGGTTATGCCTGTAAGTTCTGACTGAACCACACTTGACAAGCCATCCATAGCCCATTTTGTTTTTAGGCTTAAGGATCTAGAGTAAATTCCACATCCCACACCTTGCTTTGTTTTTGATCCATCCGTATATACGCTCAGAGCGTTCACTACGTTGGGGTCTGCTGTCTTGTTTGTTAATATTTTGTAGGGTTTGTCAAAGACAAATCTTGGTGCGACGGCATCCGTGACTGCCTGTAAGAGTGGTATCACTTTTATCGATTCCCTCCACAGACTATCCCTATATGTGCCTCAACTCAAAGTCTAGTACCACAAAAATATTTTAATTTAAGGGGGTACAAGTTTCGGGAGTAAATATTCCCATCAATAAGCCCTCAAAAGTAAACAAAACGAAGCAATAAAAATTATGGAATTGATGTCACTACTATCGCATCGTCTATGTTTCCATTACTCGGTGGATATATATAGATCGTGATTTTAGTGCATGTTCAGTCAGCGAGTAAGCTCGCTGACGACAACATATATCCTTGTACTGATGAGATCCAATAGGTCGAAACCAGTCTACAAGTTATGTTGTCCCTCTAACTGCAAACGGGAATTGTTGACTTCAATTCCATAATTTTTATTGCTTCGTTTTGTTTACTTTTGAGGGCTTGTTGATGGGAATATTTATTCCCGAAACTAGTACCCCCTTAAATTAAAATATTTTTGTGGTACTAGACTTTGAGTTTATTCCTTTGTAATTAAATTGTCGTTTATACGATTTTTGTTTATTATTATTTATGTTTCTAACCGTTTAAACCTTCTCTGAATTTTCACAAATAATTCGAAACCAAAATCAACCAAATCGGTTCTCGAGTTTTAGCGCGAATAACGAACAGTAATTTATTTTTATTTATATACAGTATTTAACAAAAAAGTAAGTATAGATGAAGGATACGAGATTATTTTCTGTCGTTCTTTTGGTCAAATTTCATAGGAAATGTTAAAAGTCAATAGCGAATGTTACACTTACAAAAAAGGTAGGTAAGTATGTTCAAAACTAGTTTTCTAACTACAGATTGAGTTTGAAAGTTGTATAGTGAAGTTCTTTCGAAGTTTGCTTAATACTATTCCCTAGAAATCAGTATGTAGAGAAAATCGATTAAACTTACTATCGAGTTATAGAATAAACTCGTTCAACTATTTTTGAGACGTTTTTAATTCTGAAAGAATCCTGCATCAACATAAATTCGACGGGTTAATAAATATATTTTTTAACATTAATAAGTTCTATAAAATATTTACCTTTCCTCCAACTGGACTAGGACAAGGAGATGTACTTGCAGATGAAGGACTTTTGTCATTATCATCCGGTAATTCTACAGAGGACATCCTGATATTCTTAGCAGACAATAAACGGCGATTATGTACAGGACTAGAAGGTGCTGTGAAAATAAACATTAATAATATTTTTGTAAAAAAAACTATAGCATAAAATTGAGCAATACATTTATTAAAGCGAAGTTTTTTATGTTAGCTTTGCGAGAAAAAAGTGTCCGTGTATGTACCTATACCCTTTCTCGCTCTAATAATATAGCGGCAGACTAGTAGCATAGAAAGCTTCGCTTTTAACGGAATTCTCTGAGTTCTATTAACTTTTTGAAGTTATACTTCTATTCGTGCACTCGCTGGAAAAGATTTGTGTACAGTTAAATGGGAAAAATCATTACATATGTAATGGTGTGAGTAAGAGAGAGACAGAAACACTTATAAGGTATATTGGTCGGTAAAAACAAAGATGAAATATTTATCACAAGTTATTAGTCATAACTGTAAGTCCTTTGAAAACCGTTTCAACATTCAATACATTAAAAAGGGATAGATATACAAAAAACAGTCTGAACTAATGTATGAATATCATAGTGACGGACCACATGATTATTTGACAGATTATTTTATAATTCTGTCACGTAAGTATACATATAAAGTTTAGCATTTTATTATATATTAATAATAATATTCAGTAATGAGTATTGTATTGAAGTCTAAAGTACCGTCACATGGTTGCAGTATAGTGTGCTCCATGCTTTTAACGTTGTTGGCTACATAAACAGAGTTTTTACGAATAGTCGAGGAAATAAAGCACTAAAACCTCCGAATTTTGTAACGTAAGATGGATCGGAATGCCTTTTTTGCATTGGATTCGTTAGAGTATCAGGAAATTTGTCGCTATTTTTTATAATCTAAAAATGGGAAATTGCATTCGAAAAGTGCATTCCGATCAGACAATAGAGGCAAAACTTACAACTCGTTAAGTATTGCTGAAAATGGGTTCAATTTATATACTTGGGGTTTGTGGGGTCGCTGCATGTACACGAATATCATGATGCCGAAAGTCTCCGCGGCACTTGGTGCCTAGGGTATTTACCTCTTCTCCTGGAGTTTTATGTAAATTCTGTACGAATCGCTAAATACGATTATAATAATGGCGATGGTCTTCGAAACACCTGGTGCTTAAGATGGACCTCGTCTCCAGGAATTTTATGCAAAATCGATACAAAAAGAGTGTGCACTCAGTACTAGGAGGTTTTTGGGGTCGCTTACCACGAATATCATATAATGATTTTGCTAAATCATTCGCATACAAATTTATGAATCCGGGAGCGTGCATAGAAGTATAACTTCTGCCGGCAGTCCCACTGACTGCCACACTCGTTTTTTTAATATTAAGAAATGTTAATATAGTTGTTTTCTACTTAATCTATTAACCTTTCGTTACACACAACTACTAAAATAAAAAAGCAGACTAGCAAGTGTGTGTACATAAGACACACATTTACTTGTTTTCTAGAGTTTTTCCATTAGGATGCATTATCAACTTTAACACGAGTGGAGACTGTGACGCATAAATAATCTAAAACTAAGTGTGCAAACTGAGTGCAATGCATACTTGATGTAGCTTTGATGTCATCATTTCGTGCTAAAGGTATCAGAGCAGGCCTGGGAGTTATGCTCACAACTGTGAAAGACCATGCTGTTAGTATTTAGAAATAAATAAAGATAAAAAGAGTAGAAAATGTGTATAAACGTTAAATTATAAATTAAAATATACAGTTAACTCTCCAATGAATAATATAAACATTTCTGTTTCTTTACAGAATAGTGGTCGACTAAAGTCCAAAATAAGTTTGTACACAGAAAATTTCGACTACAGTACGTTTCGTATTAGTGGAAATACAGGTAATGTTTTATTAATTTTTGTTAAAAAACATGGTTTTTGGGTTTAAATTCATATATTTCGATTACAATCTATAGGATTTCACATTGTGCATGTTCAAATTTTGTTTAATTAAATTCTTAAATATTTCTTTATTATATATAGGTCAGATATAATCAGTCATATGAGTGATGTATCTGGTAAAAAAAGGGTATGCGTAGGATGTAATATGTTTTTTGCACGATTGATCATTTTTGACTGTTTACCGTGACAGATTTTACTTCAGTAGGTGACATTTACTAGTAACTCGACGGTAAATAATCCAACTCGACGGTAAATACTCCAACTCGACGGTAAGTAATTCACTTACCGTCGAGTTAAAAAATCTCTTAATTTTAATTTCTTTTGTGAAAGAATAAAGAAAACTAACGAATTATTTATTAATATTGAAACTTATGGTACAATTTGTTAAATTATTTAATGAAATCCCACTTGTTTGGGCTGTGGTTTCACTTCTAATAAAAACTCCTGCAGAATCGCATACATTAGTAGTATTACTAGTATTGCACAATATTTTTTCGGCAAAATTTATTTTATTTTAAAGAGAATCTTCTACATAGCTTTCTGCCACTGTCGATGAACGCCAACCTCCATGACGCTTTAATCCGAGGACATCAACACCTTTATTATAAAAAAAAGCATTGCTGATGTCCTCCTGAACGAATGGCCAGTATAGTTCTCGGGATAAGGCAAATTTAAGAATTTGGCAATTTGAGAAGGCCAGCCCCCGATTGTCCCTTTCCCTATTACTTGAGCACAACATTTTCCTTTGGCGTATCTTAAGAACAAATTATTTGATTTTACTTGTAATGGACGAAATTTTATATACTTTTGCAGAATTTATAAATATGGAATTTTATCGTCTCGTTTATTAACGACTGTAAAAGTACGCTGGATGTTCGTTTTTGTATTGGGTACTTTTACAATCATTAAACCATCGGTTTGTTGGATGTCATTCATAGTAATATTATATAATTCTTCTCTTCTACAGGCACCAGATATTCCCAATACCATTGCGACCTACAAATTATGAAAAAATCTTCATAAGAGTATTTCTTTTACCTATACTAAGGCACTATAAACATAGGTATTATCATCAGCCATGTTTTGTCCAATGTCAACCACAAAACCAGAGATAATAGAACAGATGTGTTGATGCCTAATACAGAGTTGGCAACAAGTTCCGACATCAGCGCACCATGTTTAAAACTTTACTTCTACACCCCTTTTATGTTTAAAGTACCTTAAATTTATTTTAAACTAAAACGGCTAGTACTTACTCTGTCATTATACCTTTATAAGTACTTTTTCGCTTTTCGCACTACCAGCTGGTTTAGTTCCCATTTTCACCACTACAAAATACGATTGCACGTCTCTCTAATTTGTCTATGGTCTGACACGTGAATTGAGTGACATTGGAATAAAAATGGCTGATGATAATACCTATATCTATAGTGCCTTACCTATACTAGCTTACATTACCTTGTGAATTAGAAATTCTTCATCCGGTGCTTCCATCAGAAATTTTTCAAATTGCTCCCGTGTAAAAATGCTCGCTTTCTTAGGCCTATAGCCAACATTTTTTCTCTTCAAATACACGATCAAAGTTGAAAACTTGGAAATATCAATGCCATCATAAAGAAACACGGTGGATTTAATCATTAAATATTCTGCCCAGAGGCTTCCAGGAGCTTTCAACTGCATATGTCTTTGAACGAAATATGCCAATAGAGTCTTTTCATCGATTCTTAAATTCTTGCCTTCGCACCATTTTTTAAAACTTTGGTAGGTATTTTGATAACGGATTTTGGATTTTTCGGGAATAATTGCGGAACACCCTTCTTCCCAAGCCCGTTCAATTTCTTCAAATTCACTTTCGCTCATATTTTGATTTATAATAATCAAAATTGTACTTAAAATTATTGACAACTAAATAAAAACTCAATTCTCCATTGTTGTTATGCACCCTAGTTACTACCTAACAACCAAAGTATCTATCTTGATAAAATGAATGAAACTAGTCAATATGACGAAAATGTCTAATTTTATAATTTATAATGGTATCAATCGTGCAAAAAACGTTATAAGCATGTCGAACGTTAAGGTAACCGATCTCAGACAATACTTGGAGTCGTCGCTCCGCTCCTCCTCCAAACAATTGTCTTCGATTGGTATAAAACCCTTACCGTTTTCCATACTTAATATACTATTTTGAATGATGTGAACGTTCACCATCAATTTGTCACAAAATATCTCTGCTTAAAATATTTGAAAAGATCGACTTTATATTTTTTTTTGTATTAAAAAAACATTTGTATAAAAATACAGACAAAATACCAAAAAGATATCGACTCTGAATGTCAATGGTTTTTTATTATCTTGAATTATATTTGACGCAAACATGTTGGCGATATTGAGTAATTCGTTAGCTTTAAAAAATGGTGAATGCGCCGTAAATACTTTCCGCGCGTTCACCATTTTTTAAAATAATTCACGTTTCTTCGAGGATATAGGTCTCCAATCTATTTTTTAGATTTAGAAAAGATTTTCACTATACAAAACCTACACAGTAATGCCACCATAAAAATATTAATTTCAATAACTTTTTTGAAAAATTTAAATAAAGCTATATTTTGTAGAAGTTAGATTATTTTCATACAACGAAAATTTATAAAAAAGCTTTTTTAACAATTAAACATTTTTTAAACTCCAAACATTAAAATGCAAAACAGCTTATAAAATGCCTAATTAGCATAATAATTCATGTTTTTAGGTTTCTCAAATTAAAAAATCAAATGAGTTTACACGGAGACATAATAAAATTTTTGATGTGCGGCAGATTTGAAGATGTCTTTTCAGTTTCTATCGCGCGCACGATACTCTCGTCCGGATATTCCACTTTCGCGAGTTCTAAAGTAAAAAAATAACGATTCGCTTAATTTGCTTTTTTAGTTAAATAAATACGCTTTATTGTAAAGTAAAGAATGGTTTTGAAAACGTTAAGTATTTGCTTATCTAATCCAACAGGTTTCTTTTAAATTGTTATAAAAAAGCGTCAGCGAATTAATAAAAAACATTATGAGTTATATATATGTCCCAAAGTAACTTTACAAAAATATTTATTTTAAACTGTGAAAGGCTTTCGCGGCCATTGTCTAATGTACCAATGGTTTTTGGGCTGATAGGCCGGCGTCGATTGTCTTGCTGACTTGACGTTTCGCCAACACGAGCGGTTGGCATCTTCAGAAGTTGCTTCCTGGTTGACAGTCTGCGAACTACTGAGCTCTGCGTGGACGGAGCCCGTATTTATACGTCGGGAAGGAAGTGGGCGGGGCCTCAGTTGCTTTCGATTCCAATCGGTTCTGGTCGGTGTTGTTCGTTAAGGGTAGAGTTTTCGCACCCTTAATTATGGGGACTCATGTTTTGTTAATCTTGACTTCTTCCTCTTTTTTATTAAAGTTGTTCGGATGCTTCTCTATCTCTATGGCTTCTCTATAGAGCCTGGCATGGTTGCTGATGTAGTAGCGAGGAATTGGGTCTCCTCAAACTTAATCCGATGGTCCATAGTGAGGGTATGTTCCGCTACGGCGGATTGGTCCGTCTGCCCCAGACGACAGTTGGCCTTGTGCTCTTTAATCCTGGTGTTGATCGAGCGTTTGGTAGTTCCTATGTACACGCTTCCACATGTGCACGGAATGCGGTAAATTCCCAAAGCCGACAGTGGATCTCTTCTGTCTTTTGCCGATCGAAGACATTCTTTGATTTTTCTCGTTGGTTTGAAAATAATTTTCACATTTTTCTTTCTTAGCAATCAACCAATTCTGTCTGTCACTCCCGGAATAAAAGGCAGAAATGCTTTTGCCACTGGTTGGATTTGCTCATTTTCTTTGGGTCTCCGATTTGTTGGTCCAATCGATCTTTTGATTTCCCGTTCTGAATATTTATTTTTATCCAACTTACAATTCTTTAAATAAGAGATTATTTTTTTATGATTTTTGTTTAAATATGTTGAATATTATTTTTCTAACTACCCTATTACTCATCGTCTTAACAACGATACGTCACACGCCGAAATCATTTCGGTGGTTTTAGAATTAACTTATTCAAATGCCCAGGTCAAATCAATAAATGAGCTTTGCTTCAATACCAAAACCTTAATGAATTTAAATTAGCAAATTAAGTCTATAATTTTTTAATAACAATTTGCTTTGATTTGATAATTTTATCCCTATAATAGTTTCCTGGATTAAAAATAGGTGGCAACGTTTCATTGGAGGGTTTACCATAGATAATGAAAAGAATAAAATTTAGGTGTTATAACATTTTACAAAAGTGTTACTATAATAAAAAAACTAATTAAAAATAAGCATATAAAATTCTACATACATTGTATTCGTGATGAACTACTTTGAGTTGAATGAGGATCGCTGGAAGCGTTTACACCATGATGTTTTCCTCTTCTAACGTGCTCGGTACTTTCAGGCGAATCCAATGACAAACTTTTCATTCGAAGATTTAATTTCTGTCTCCTTGGTGAATGTGGAGCTATAGAATTATAATAAAAGATTAAAATATAATATTAAAATTCTATGGATAGATAGGGCACACCATGCAGGGTGAGATACAAAAAATTTGAATCCTACTTGGATGGGACTACATCTATCAATAAGTTCATCTATTTAAATATTAAATAATAAATTATTCTTATAGATAAACCTATTTATTTCAACTATATATAAAAATGAACGGAAATATGTAAGTATAGAAAACAAAAAAAAAATGGTTTGGTAATTTGTCACTAAAGGTCATCAAGAATACAGACCAACGTGTCGGTTTCCAAACATTGGACAAATGCTCACAGCACTCGGTGAAGTCTTCATGCTTGTTCCTGACAGAAACAACATCGAAAAAAGAAAAGAAATGTAGCACTTAGGTACAAAAATACCACGTTGAAAGTGTCAGACATTATTTTACTCTTTTTTTATATTTAGAATAAAAATTGTCTGTCATTTTCGTGATAATTTCTACACTGAAAACACTTAAACATTTATTCTAAGCTAAATATACAACACAGCTAAAATGTGTTAGTAAAGCAGGGTTTTAAGGTAAAAAAGGAATGTGCGGTATATTCTTATTATAAACAGAATTTTCTAATAACCATTGAAATATTTAATTAATAATCGAATTCGGTAAATTTTCTATGTTTGTCTATGCGCAACCAAGCAAATTTTCCTTATAGTTTAACAGTAATAAAAAAAGTAATTTTTGTTAAAACCATCCCACACCAATAAGCAAGCAAACACCCAAAAAAAGCTTAAAACTTTATTCCATAATTTCCATCTTTGGTCATGGATATTTTTTTAGTTAAGCTTATTTATTAAAGTTCACGCAAATTGAAAAAAAGTCAAACCAAACTTTAACTTACTATCATCTACTTCTTTGTTTTTAACAAAATATTTAATAAAACTAATATTTTTAACATTTTTATTTGATCACTTATCACAGTCGAATAAAAATTGACATTATTCAGTTAATAAAAATAAAGGAAGAAGGCTAATGCTTTAATTAAATTGTATGATGGACAAAATGTAATTTTTGGAACGAAGTTCCTTTTCGCGCGTTACGACTGAGACTAGGCGGAAAAAATTCAGACCAAAAGTTGTCACGACACGACACGACCGACACGACATACGCATGTTTGTCTGTCTGTCTGTCTCTCTTTCTCTCATAGATAGATATACCTGTCTTTATTTAAATAGGAAACCCTAAAATACATAAATACTAATAAAAGTACAATTAAAAAGACACTAATTTAAAATAAAAGAAAATGTACATTAAAAAGAAAATACTGTAGAGAAAAAATAAGTACCTATAATAGTATTATATTTGATTTCATCCTGTTTTTATAAATTAATAAATTCATAAACATTTTAAAAATAATTCGTAACTTGACTAATTAGGTACGTCAATTTACCTTAACTGTCAGTTACTGTCAAATATTTTAAAATTTTGTATTAAATTGTTAATTCCTGTTTTAAATTAAATTGAAATAAAAAGTAATTCTAGGTATATGTATGTCATCCAAATCTCTGGTATTGTATGAATGGACACTTTTGTTAAAAGAAACGAACTGTTGCAAATATTCAGGTGATACTGGATTTACTATTTTCTATTTTGCTTTGAACAGTGTAGTGTCGCGACTTTGTTAAGTTTATACAGGTTTTCTGTAGATAATAAATAATAAAATAATAGAAAATAATAACAATAATGAATCCTGACAGTGCTTCTGCACAAGTTCCGGATATTGTTGATCGGGATATACGAATTCCTAACCGTGGTCATAACATTTGGGGATTAGTAAGTAATATGGTAATCCTATGTCCGAATTCCTAACTAAACATTTTTTACCTGTTCTTGGCGACTACTTTAGATTTTCTTAATCGAATTGAATAAAGTAAATATTTCATCTAAGTAGTACTTGAAACTTATCAAATGTATTTCGTATAAATTTAATAATTGTTAATTTCAAATTAATTTATTTATGTATATATTTATTTCAACTATTTTTTATATATATATTTTGACATGTATGTAACGATTTTATCAAATTAACAAAAATAAATATATATTTGCAATTTTAAAATTTTTTTAATTTTATTAATTAAACGAAAAATTCCAAAAATAAAAATATAATTGCAATTTTGAACTGTTTTTAATTTTATTAATCACACGAAGTTAGAAAAAAAACACTTCAAACAGTTTATCTTCACTTTAAGATTTTAACGCGCTATACTTTTACGAGTAAAATCTAATTAATTAATGAATCTTACAAAAAAAAAATAATGTAAAATTTTCCAAAACACATTTCGTTTTTAAAATTTTGAAGACTATTTTAGATTTATTAAATTCAGAATTAAATATTATTTGTATGCAGTTAGGAATTCGGACATAGGATTAACGGAGAGGGTCTGAGTTCGGTAGCCCAGCTGGGGGTCGATCGTAATGATCTGACCATAGTTAGGAATTCGGTACTACCCTTGTTGATGGAGTAGAGATATTATACAGACAATAATAAATGCTTATGTATGTATAAACACTCTGTTGTGTTTACAAATTACAATTCCTTCACTAATTAATCGAAAGGAACTTCGTTCCATCCGGGTGTCCCTTGACACCTCTCACTTTTTTTTTATTTAAGTTTCATAAACATTGCACCTTCCACCTCTTTTATAGTCTAATATTTAAATCTTAGTTTTTAATAATTATTAATATATATATGTACATATTTATTAAATTTGTGTATTTTAAGAAAGAATTGTCTAATTATTTAATTTTAGATTTTGATCGCGGTTTTGGTACAGGTGATGTGTTTTCTTTAGGGGTAGTGCTTGACGAGGAAGGGGATTTATCTAAGCCATTGTTGTTTATTTGGGGGCCTAAAAATAGGGGTTGTCCGAATGGACGGTTTCCGGAGCCATCTTGAGAGTTCCTTTCTGAAAAAATTTAAGTAAAAAATGCAGTTTAGTTGTGTTAAATAAATGCCCATCAAAATTAAACATTTGCGGTATAATATTTTGTATCCAAAATTCTCAAATTTTAAATATCGTCAAGTAGGTATTTGGATATACCTCTACTTACCAACATCATATACCGACGTTGAGTTAAAGAATATATAAAAGCTGATAAAATTCAATTTAAATGATAAAATATGAACCCTCGAATATATTTTCTACAATTATAAATTGTCAGTATTACAGTTATAATTAGCAAAAGAAGTAAAAACCAGAAGCAAAAAATAAAAGATGAAAAAATTTGGAATTAACAAATAAAGGCGTGTTTACATGATGCCAGTGACTGGCGCCAGTCTCACTGGCATGCCAGCGCTGGCATGGTACTGGCATCATGTAAACACTTTCTTGTGCCAGTCTCGAATAGAAAGTTGGTCTATTTTTCATGCCAGTGGCCCTCGTTCGCGTCCCCTCGAACCCCGCGCCAGTGGTTGTAGACACGTGTAAACACAGCGTTCCATTGATTGGCGTACATGTGAAGGGTAAACTTTACCAAGTAGGAACTAGGGTGCCAGTTAGACTGTCGCTAGCTACTGGATACGTGTAAACGTACCAGTCCAGCGCTGTCCTAATCAAGCACTGGCATGCCAGTAAGACTGGCGCCAGTTACTGGCATCATGTAAACACGAAATAATTCTTCTCTTTTTCTTCAAATGTGTCTTTTTATTCTACCCCTAAATTGTAGTTCTATCTTTTCCTTGGGCTTCCTGTACTTCTTTTGCCTGACGGCGACTTGTCCCTGGCTATTCTTACCATTCTTGATTCATCCTGCTTATGTGTTGATTTCACTTTTATTTTCTGTTCTTTACTCACATATTTATTTTGTCTACCCCACATATGCGTCTAATTTCTTCACTTCTTACCATGTCCTGTATAGTCCTTTTCCAGCAATCTTTCTTAAGATCTTCATTTCGTTGGTCTCTAGATGTCTTTGTGTTTTGCTTGTATGCCTGGTCTTATTTGGCCTAATAACTGACATATATTTGGGCCTTTGTTTCCACTCTTAGGTGTTTGTTTTTACAAATTGTGTCGTTAAGACATCCGACTGTTCTACTGGCGTTAATTATTTGGTCCTTTACCTCTTCTTCCATGTTGTTGTTGGCTGCTAGGTTAATTGCCAAGTACTTAAAGGTCATTACCTGTTGTATAATTTGATTGTAAAACAAACAAATAGTTGAGATACACAAATGCTATATCACATAAATAAGAAATTGACAGGAAAAATAAAGTCGTTGGGAATACATCTAGGAGATCCTTACAGAAGTTAATAGACACTTTGATCAAAATAAAGAAAAATATTGATATGGACTTCTTCTAATCAATAAAAGCGTGGATTCTGAACTTAAAAATTCGAAAAGAGGTTGACCTTAAAGGCCACCCTTGCAACTTCCCGCTAGTTTTAACCGCAAAGCTATAGTAACGTGACGTATTTTGACGTTTTTGACTTTTTTTGAAATGTTTAAAAAGCCATTTTTAACGCCTTATTCGATTTTGATGTTCAAGATGGCATTCGACGCAGTCTTTTGAGACCTAAAAACGTTACCGGGAGTGCAAAATCGGTTAGTCAAATAATCTCTAAGTTATTGAAAAAAAAACACTTTTTTTGAAATTTTTCGACAACGATATCTCACGAACGAATCAACCGATTTTAATTTGCAAAACGGCATTCGACGTGGCTTTTTAAGCTTGAGAGCTGATTAGGTTATGAAATTGATCGATGCAATAGCCAAAAAGATATGCCCAAAAAACATCATTTTTACCAATTGTTTTTTTCGGTTATTTTGAAATTTCTCGAAATCTACTGGCTCGAATCGGTTCAAACTTACAGGGAATCTAAGTTAGATGGAACTCTTTGGAATGCTTTTTATTTCATTCCGATCTGTCAAGCCGTTCAAAAGTTATAAGAGGTTTACATACATCCACACACACACACATCCACACGTACATACAGACATACAGACACCCTCGTAAAAATAGTCAGGGGAGGCTCCTAAGACCTCAAAACGTTGAGATCTGATGAAAACTCGATTTTCGAAAAACGGGGTGAAACCAATAACTTCCCGATTTTAAAAAAAAATTTAATTTTTTTTAGCGGGAAGTTAAAAAAATCGATTGTTCATCCCTATATCAATACCAAACAATAAAAACAAAAACCTATCTAATATGAACTAAAACTAGCAACTGATTACCTTAAGAGCGACTCACACTTCCAGAAATCTACTGAAAGAAATGTGTACATTAATCATGAATGTAAATCAATATTCCTACTTAAAAATATTAGAATTTTGGATACAATTTTTGTATAATCACAAACCAGTAATATATTTTCATACCAATTTCAGCAATAAGATGTTTGACCAAAGTTTATTATATAAATTATAGGTATTACATAATAGATTACACTTATAACGTAGATTCTATACACAGACTTATATTTTTGGTAGTTAAGTTATATTTTTTACCTTAAAACTTTGGTCAAACAAATATTTTATTACAGAAGGACAAGTCAGGAACGTTTTTAAGGATCCCTTTTACGAAATTATTCCGCTTCGCAACGATCTTTTGTTTTACTCATCGCTCCATCGTCCTTTTTATGAACCTACATTTTAAAATAGCTATCCAACTACAAAGAGAACATCAAACAATAAAAAAAAATCTGCAGTACAAAATTCAGCTGAAAAAATAATATTTACACAACTCATTTTTGTTACCAACATTTAATTACGTATGTATATATTCACAAATTGTGATTATTTAGCTCTAAACTCGATTTATAACTAGATAATTGATTGCAGCGTGGTGTGAAATATAATTGGGGCACTCTATGATACATTAATTATTTGTTAAGTGCTTCTTTAGCAAATCAAGATTAAAGATAATATCATTTAGTTCCTTTATGTTACAGTTGTTTGATATTAGCTTGCTAAAAAGAAAAGAAAGATGATTATCGAACTTGCATTTTCCATATGAATTTAAAAGGCTGTTTCGGTAGAAAAAGAGTTGTAGGGATAATTTATTTTTTCAATTCTTAGAGGCCTTCAAACCTCATTTTGTTTATTATGCCTTCGCTGGAGTAGAAATGTCCTTACTTCTTTTTATATTTTGGTTATTTTTATTTGTTTGTGAAATTCATTATCATTATTTTGCATAATAAGATTTAAGCTTTCATAATGATATAAACAATGTCAAAAGAATTCTAAAAGTGGTTTTAAATGGCAAAACCGCACAAAATGTTTTTAGCGAAAATATATCATTCAGATAAACCCAGAAAATGCGCAGAAATTTGGAAGGTATTTAAATATTGTTGAATATTCAAAGGAACTTCCAGAAATTGTAAATAATTTGGAAAACGCATTAAACGCTAGAGATTTTGACAGAATTGAAATAAAGACATAAATAATAAATAAATGAATGTGCCGGGCAGAAATAACTTTGTTTCTCCCCTAGGGCAGAAAAAACTGTCAGTTTCTGACTGACAGTTGCATTGGTCTGAAATTATCTTGTTTCGACTGACAAAACAGGGATCAAAACAAGCTGTTTCAATGGATGTGATATGAAAAACATTTTTTATGTCAAACTTTAATTTTAAGTGAATATTTTACAGTAATTTCCTTTTCGTTTCTATGACTTTTTATGAGATCATACATCATGCTACTTAAATCTGTCACATCTATATGAAAACCTGCTGTTCGCATCTCCACATATTTTTCCCAAACTAGCAATCATCTGACATAACATTTTTATCTTTTATTTTTCATCTGAATAGGCGAACAGACAGCCTTAAAGTGTTTCAACTTGGAATCATAAATTTGGTTAGCGACCGCTGTCCACTTCGAATTTACTTTTCCGATGGAAAAGTGGAGATTTAGATTTCTTTTTAGATCATATTTGCATACGGGACTTTGGGTCTTTTCTAGTTTACGACAAAAGAAATTTAAAATATCTCAAGAATTGTTGTTACTTTGATTTGTAATGAATAGAATAAGAAATCGAGTTTGTGTTTGATAGATTTGTGTCCGAAAAGTTTCGATTTATCTACTGAGAATGGTTATTTTATCTATAGATATATTTAAAAAAATAATAACATAAGTGGATCATCAACAAAAGTAAAAATTGCAATTGTTATTAACAAAATAAGATAAAAAAAAACATCTTTATGTTTTTGTTAATAACTCGAAAAATATTAATATTTAAGCAATTTTGAAAAAAGCTCGTTAAAGAGGAGGAAATTTCCGAAAAAAAAGTCCGTCCTCCCGGAACTCTATCTCCATTATTTATAACTTTAATTTGACGTTGAAAATGGGGCTTTGAGCGGCTTTTACGGCATACGCGCGTTACCGCTAAACGGTGTTTATCAGATAAAATATTTTTTTTATGACATAAAATGTTATTTTAAAAATTTGAAAAAATTACAGTATTTTCCTAACACTTGAAAGAATCTAAATCAGTTGGAAAAAACAATTTATCACTGTTTTTTAAAAAGTTATTCAATTGTTAACTAACAATTTTTTTCCTAATATCTGTTGACATAAAGAATGGGATAAAAAGTATACATAATTGGCCTAAAAATTTAAAACTTTGTCGAGCCCTTTTCATATGTATACTTTACAAGATTCTGTGATAAATGTTTATAAAAGTTTATTAATTTGTTAATTATGATTTTTTATAACTATTGCAAAATATTGCGAAAAAGTAAAGAAAAATATAGAATTTTTCCAAATAAATGCATGTAGTATCTAATAAACAATAAATACGAATTTGGTCTTAGAATTATTTGAATGAGAAGAAAAACTTATTTTCTATAAAAAACTCCTGAATATCCTTTATCATATCTCCAATAGTTTAAAAGATATATAATTTTTTTAATTGGCAAGTTATTTGGCGCTACAGTTAACGTGACGTATGATATTAGAAAGTATTATTAACAAACTAATAAACTTTTATAAAGATTTATCGAAGGATCTTGTAAAGTATACATGTGAAAAGGGCTCCACGAAGTTTCAAATTTTTAGGCCAATTATTTATACCTTTTATCTCATTGTTTATGTCAACAGATATTGGGAAAAAATTTGTTAGTTAACAATTGAATAACTTTTTAAAAAACAGTGATAAATTGTTTTTTCCAACTGATTTAGATTCTTTCAAGAGTTAGGCAAATACTGGAATTTTTTCAAATTTTTAAAATAACATTTTATGTCATAAAAAAAATATTTTATCTGATAAACACCGTTTAGCGGTAGCGCGCGTATGCCGTAAAAGCCGCTCAAAGCCTTATTTTCAACGTCAAATTAAAGTTATAAATAATGGAGATAGAGTTTCGGGAGGACGGACTTTTTTTTCGGAAATTTCCTCCTCTTTAACGAGCTTTTTTCAAAATTGCTTAAATAATAATATTTTTCGAGTTATTAGCAAAAACATAAACATCTGTTTTTTTCATCTTATTTTGTTAATAACAATTGCAATTGCTCATATTTTTAGGACCTTTATTTTAATTTTTCACGTTTTTAAAGATGTTGACTAGAGTATGAGTAGAAATAACCAGATTGTGGCATTTATTTTGTAGGTTTTTTCAAGCAGATTACTGCTTATAGAAGCCACGAATTCGTGTTACAAATGATTTCTTTTGAGTATATTTTCGTTGGGTGGCACAGCAAGGAGATTGTGTTAGTGGCAGTCAACGTTTTTGATACCGGTGAAGTTTCTGATAACGGAGAAGTTTTTGATAACGGAGGAGTTTTTGATTCCAGAGAAGTTTTTGATACCGGAGAAGTTTTTGATTCTGGAGTTGTTTTTGATATTGGAGAAGCTTTTCATACCAGAGCAGTTTTTAATACCAGCGAGATTTTTGATACTAGAGAAGCTTTTTGATACCAGAGAAGCTTTTGATTCCAGAGAAATTTTTGATACCGGAGAAGTTTTTGATTCTGGAGTAGTTTTTGATATTGGAGAAGCTATTTGATATTGGAGAAGCTTTTCATACCAGAGCAGTTTTTAATACCAGCGAGATTTTTGATACTGGAGAAGCTTTTTGACACAGAGAAGCTTTTGATTCCAGAGAAGTTTTTGATTCTAGAGTAGTTTTTGATATTGGAGAAGCTATTTGATATTGGAGAAACTTTTTATACCAGAGCAGTTTTTAATACCAGCGAGATTTTTGATACTGGAAAAGCTTTTTGATACCAGAGAAGCTTTTGATTCCAGAGAAATTTTTGATACCGGAGAAGTTTTTGATTCTGGAGTAGTTTTTGATATTGGAGAAGCTATTTGATATTGGAGAAGCTTTTTATACCAGAGCAGTTTTTAATACCAGCGAGATTTTTGATACTGGAGAAGCTGTTTGACACAGAGAAGCTTTTGATTCCAGAGAAGTTTTTGATACCAGAAAAGTTTTTGATTCTAGAGTAGTTTTTGATATTGGAGAAGCTATTTGATATTGGAGAAACTTTTTATACCAGAGCAGTTTTTAATACCAGCGAGATTTTTGATACTGGAGAAGCTTTTTGATACCAGAGAAGCTTTTGATTCCAGAGAAATTTTTGATGCCGGAGAAGTTTTTGATTCTGGAGTAGTTTTTGATATTGGAGAAGCTATTTGATATTGGAGAAGCTTTTTATACCAGAGTAGTTTTTAATACCAGCAAGATTTTTGATACTGGAGAAGCTTTTTGATACCAGAGAAGCTTTTGATTCCAGAGAAGTTCTTGATACCAGAGAAGTTTTTGATTCTGGAGTAGTTTTCGGGATTGGAGAAGCTATTTAATATTGGAGAAGCTTTTCATACCAGAGAAGTTTTTAATACCAGCGAGATTTTTGATACCAGAGAAGCTTTTTGATTCTGGAGTAGTTTTCGGTATTGGAGAAGCTATTTGATATTGGAGATACCAGAGCAGTTTTTAATACCAGAGATTTTTGATACTGGAGAAGCTTTTTGATACCAGAGAAGCTTTTGATTCCAGAGAAATTTTTGATACCGGAGAAGTTTTTGATTCTGGAGTAGTTTTTGATATTGGAGAAGCTATTTGATATTGGAGAAGCTTTTCATACCAGAGCAGTTTTTAATACCAGCGAGATTTTTGATACTGGAGAAGCTTTTTGACACAGAGAAGCTTTTGATTCCAGAGAAGTTTTTGATACCAGAGAAGTTTTTGATTCTAGAGTAGTTTTTGCTATTGGAGAAGCTATTTGATATTGGAGAAACTTTTTATACCAGAGCAGTTTTTAATACCAGCGAGATTTTTGATACTGGAAAAGCTTTTTGATACCAGAGAAGCTTTTGATTCCAGAGAAATTTTTGATACCGGAGAAGTTTTTGATTCTGGAGTAGTTTTTGATATTGGAGAAGCTATTTGATATTGGAGAAGCTTTTTATACCAGAGCAGTTTTTAATACCAGCGAGATTTTTGATACTGGAGAAGCTGTTTGACACAGAGAAGCTTTTGATTCCAGAGAAGTTTTTGATACCAGAGAAGTTTTTGATTCTAGAGTAGTTTTTGATATTGGAGAAGCTATTTGATATTGGAGAAACTTTTTATACCAGAGCAGTTTTTAATACCAGCGAGATTTTTGATACTGGAGAAGCTTTTTGATACCAGAGAAGCTTTTGATTCCAGAGAAATTTTTGATACCGGAGAAGTTTTTGATTCTGGAGTAGTTTTTGATATTGGAGAAGCTATTTGATATTGGAGAAGCTTTTTATACCAGAGTAGTTTTTAATACCAGCGAGATTTTTGATACTGGAGAAGCTTTTTGATACCAGAGAAGCTTTTGATTCCAGAGAAGTTCTTGATACCAGAGAAGTTTTTGATTCTGGAGTAGTTTTCGGGATTGGAGAAGCTATTTAATATTGGAGAAGCTTTTCATACCAGAGAAGTTTTTAATACCAGCGAGATTTTTGATACCAGAGAAGCTTTTTGATTCTGGAGTAGTTTTCGGTATTGGAGAAGCTATTTGATATTGGAGATACCAGAGCAGTTTTTAATACCAGAGATTTTTGATACTGGAGAAGCTTTTTGATACCAGAGAAGCTTTTGATTCCAGAGAAATTTTTGATACCGGAGAAGTTTTTGATTCTGGAGTAGTTTTTGATATTGGAGAAGCTATTTGATATTGGAGAAGCTTTTCATACCAGAGCAGTTTTTAATACCAGCGAGATTTTTGATACTGGAGAAGCTTTTTGACACAGAGAAGCTTTTGATTCCAGAGAAGTTTTTGATACCAGAGAAGTTTTTGATTCTAGAGTAGTTTTTGCTATTGGAGAAGCTATTTGATATTGGAGAAACTTTTTATACCAGAGCAGTTTTTAATACCAGCGAGATTTTTGATACTGGAAAAGCTTTTTGATACCAGAGAAGCTTTTGATTCCAGAGAAATTTTTGATACCGGAGAAGTTTTTGATTCTGGAGTAGTTTTTGATATTGGAGAAGCTATTTGATATTGGAGAAGCTTTTTATACCAGAGCAGTTTTTAATACCAGCGAGATTTTTGATACTGGAGAAGCTGTTTGACACAGAGAAGCTTTTGATTCCAGAGAAGTTTTTGATACCAGAGAAGTTTTTGATTCTAGAGTAGTTTTTGATATTGGAGAAGCTATTTGATATTGGAGAAACTTTTTATACCAGAGCAGTTTTTAATACCAGCGAGATTTTTGATACTGGAGAAGCTTTTTGATACCAGAGAAGCTTTTGATTCCAGAGAAATTTTTGATACCGGAGAAGTTTTTGATTCTGGAGTAGTTTTTGATATTGGAGAAGCTATTTGATATTGGAGAAGCTTTTTATACCAGAGTAGTTTTTAATACCAGCGAGATTTTTGATACTGGAGAAGCTTTTTGATACCAGAGAAGCTTTTGATTCCAGAGAAGTTCTTGATACCAGAGAAGTTTTTGATTCTGGAGTAGTTTTCGGGATTGGAGAAGCTATTTAATATTGGAGAAGCTTTTCATACCAGAGAAGTTTTTAATACCAGCGAGATTTTTGATACCAGAGAAGCTTTTTGATTCTGGAGTAGTTTTCGGTATTGGAGAAGCTATTTGATATTGGAGATACCAGAGCAGTTTTTAATACCAGAGATTTTTGATACTGGAGAAGCTTTTTGATACCAGAGAAGCTTTGGATTCCAGAGAAGTTTTTTATACCGGAGAAGTTTTTGATTCTGGAATAGTTTTTGATATTGGAGAAGCTATTTGATATTGGAGAAGCTTTTCATACCAGAGCAGTTTTTAATACCAGCGAGATTTTTGATACTAGAGAAGCTTTTTGTTACCAGAGAAGCTTTTAATTCCAGAGAAGTTTTTGATACCAGAGAAGTTTTTGATTCTGGAGTAGTTTTTGATATTGGAGAAGCTATTTGATATTGGAGAAGCTTTTCATACCAGAGCAGCTTTTAATAAAAGCGAGATTTTTGATACTGGAGAAGCTTTGTGATACCAGAGAAGCTTTTGATTCCAGAGAAGTTTTTGATACCGGAGAAGTTTTTGATTCTGGAATAGTTTTTGATATTGAAGAAGCTATTTGATATTGAAGAAGCTTTTCATACCAGAGCAGTTTTTAATACCAGCGAGATTTTTGATACTGGAGAAGCTTTTTGATACCAGAGAAGCTTTTAATTCCAGAGAAGTTCTTGATACCAGAGAAGTTTTTGATTCTGGAGTAGTTTTTGATATTGGAGAAGTTATTTGATATTGGAGAAGCTTTTCATACCAGAGTAGTTTTTAATACCAGCGATATTTTTGATACTGGAGAAGCTTTTTGATACCAGAGAAGCTTTTGATTCCAGAGAAGTTTTTGATACCGGAGAAGTTTTTGATTCTGGAGTAGTTTTTGATATTGGAGAAGCTATTTGATATTGGAGAAGCTTTTCATACCAGAGTAGTTTTTAATACCAGCGATATTTTTGATACTGGAGAAGCTTTTTGATACCAGAGAAGCTTTTGATTCCAGAGAAGTTTTTGATACCGGAGAAGTTTTTGATTCTGGAGTAGTTTTTGATATTGGAGAAGCTATTTGATATTGGAGAAGCTTTTCATACCAGAGCAGTTTTTAATAAAAGCGAGATTTTTGATACTGGAGAAGCTTTGTGATACCAGAGAAGCTTTGGATTCCAGAGAAGTTTTTTATACCGGAGAAGTTTTTGATTCTGGAATAGTTTTTGATATTGGAGAAGCTATTTGATATTGGAGAAGCTTTTCATACCAGAGCAGTTTTTAATACTAGCGAGATTTTTGATACTGGAGAAGCTTTTTGATACCAGAGAAGCTTTTGATTTCAGAGAAGTTTTTGATACCGAGAAGTTTTTGATTCTGGAGTAGTTTTTGATATTGGAGAAGCTATTTGATATTGGAGAAGCTTTTTATACCAGAGCAGTTTTTAATACCAGCGAGATTTTTGATACTGGAGAAACTTTTTGATACCAGAGAAGCTTTTGATTCCAGAGAAGTTTTTGATACCGGAGAAGTTTTTGATTCTGGAGTAGTTTTTGATATTGGAGAAGCTATTTGATATTGGAGAAGTAGTTTTTGGTATTGGAGAAGCTATTTGATATTGGAGAAGCTTTTCATACCAGAGCAGTTTTTAATACCAGCGAGATTTTTGATACTGGAGAAGCTTTTTGATACCAGAGAAGCTTTTGATTTCAGAGAAGTTTTTGATACCGAGAAGTTTTTGATTCTGGAGTAGTTTTTGATATTGGAGAAGCTATTTGATATTGTAGAAGCTTTTTATACCAGAGCAGTTTTTAATACCAGCGAGATTTTTGATACTGGAGAAGCTTTTTGATACCAGAGAAGCTTTTGATTCCAGAGAAGTTTTTGATACTGAGAAGTTTTTGATTCTGGAGTAGTTTTTGATATTGGAAAAGCTATTTGATATTGGAGAAGCTTTTCATACCAGAGCAGTTTTTAATACCAGCGAGATTTTTGATCCTGGAGAAGCTTTTTGATACCAGAGAAGCTTTTGATTCCAGAGAAGTTTTTGATACCGGAGAAGTTTTTGATTCTGGAGTAGTTTTTGGTATTGGAGAAGCTATTTGATATTGGAGAAGCTTTTTATACCAGAGCAGTTTTTAATACCAGCGAGATTTTTGATACTGGAGAAGCTTTTTGATACCAGAGAAGTTTTTACTACCGGAGAAGTTTTTGATTCTGGTGTAGTTTTTGGTATTGGAGAAGCTATTTGATATCGGAAAAGCTTTTCATACCAGAGCAGTTTTTAATACCAGCGAGATTTTTGATACTGGAGAAGCTTTTTGATACCACAGAAGCTTTTGATTCCAGATAAGTTTTTGATACCGGAGAAGTTTTTGATTCTGGAGTAGTTTTTGATATTGGAGAAGCTATTTGATATTGGAGAAGCTTTTCATACCAGAGTAGTTTTTAATACCAGCGAGATTTTTGGTACTGGAGAAGCTTTTTGATACCAGAGAAGCTTTTGATTCCAGAGAAGTTTTTGATTCCAGAGAAGTTCTTGATACCAGAGAAGTTTTTGATTCTGAAGTAGTTTTTGATATTGGAGAAGCTATTTGATATTGGAGAAGCTTTTCATACCAGAGCAGTTTTTAATACCAGCGAGATTTTTAATATTGGAGAAGCTATTTGATATTGGAGAAGCTTTTCATACCAGAGCAGTTTTTAATACCAGCGAGATTTTTAATATTGGAGAAGCTATTTGATATTGGAGAAGCTTTTCATACCAGAGCAGTTTTTAATACCAGCGAGATTTTTGATACTGGAGAAGCTTTTTGATACAGAGAAGCTTTTGATTCCAGAGAAGTTTTTGATACCGGAGAAGTTTTTGATTCTGGAGTAGTTTTTAATATTGGAGAAGCTATTTGATATTGGAGAAGCTTTTCATACCAGAACAGTTTTTAATACCAGCGAGATTTTTGATACTGGAGAAGCTTTTTGATACCAGAGAAGCTTTTGATTCCAGATAAGTTTTTGATACCGGAGAAGTTTTTAATTCTGGAGTAGTTTTTGATATTGGAGAAGCTATTTGAAATTGGAGAAGCTTTTCCTACCAGAGCAGTTTTTAATACCAGCGAGATTTTTGGTACTGGAGAAGCTTTTTGATACAGAGAAGCTTTTGATTCCAGAGAAGTTTTTGATACCGGAGAAGTTTTTGATTCTGGAGTAGTTTTTAATATTGGAGAAGCTATTTGATATTGGAGAAGCTTTTCATACCAGAACAGTTTTTAATACCAGCGAGAGTTTTGATACTGGAGAAGCTTTTTGATACCAGAGAAGCTTTTGATTCCAGATAAGTTTTTGATACCGGAGAAGTTTTTAATTCTGAAGTAGTTTTTGATATTGGAGAAGCTATTTGATATTGGAGAAGCTTTTCATACCAGAGCAGTTTTTAATACCAGCGAGATTTTTGGTACTGGAGAAGCTTTTTGATACAGAGAAGCTTTTGATTCCAGAGAAGTTTTTGATACCGGAGAAGTTTTTGATTCTGGAGTAGTTTTTAATATTGGAGAAGCTATTTGATATTGGAGAAGCTTTTCATACCAGAACAGTTTTTAATACCAGCGAGATTTTTGATACTGGAGAAGCTTTTTGATACCAGAGAAGCTTTTGATTCCAGATAAGTTTTTGATACCGGAGAAGTTTTTAATTCTGGAGTAGTTTTTGATATTGGAGAAGCTATTTGATATTGGAGAAGCTTTTCATACCAGAGTATTTTTTAATACAAGCGAGATTTTTGGTACTGGAGAAGCTTTTTGTACCAGAGGAGCTTTTGATTCCAGAGAAGTTTTTGATACCGGAGAAGTTTTTGATTCTGGAGTAGTTTTTGATATTGGAGAAGCTATTTGATATTGGAGAAGCTTTTCATACCAGAGTAGTTTTTAATACCAGCGAGATTTTTGATACTGGAAAAGCTTTTTGATACCAGAGAAGCTTTTGATTCCAGAGAAGTTTTTGATACCGGAGAAGTCTTCGATACCGAAGAATTTTTGATACCGGCGAGGTTTTTGATACTGAAGAAGCTTTTTAATACTGGAGAAGCCTTTTATTACTGGAAAAGCTTTTTGATACCGGGAAAGCTTTTTAATACTGGAGAAGCTTTTTAATACAGGAGAAGCTTATTTTTTGATACCCGAGACTGACCACTCACCGACCTCAACTGGATATTGTGAATTATTGCTTATAGGTATTAATAAACAATGTACGTGGCAACAAAATAAAATCAAATGGATAATTTTCCAATGTTTCACGAATTTCTTTTCCTTTTCTATTTATCTATGTCAAATATAGATTCCCAATTTAAAAACGTCCAAAAGAGCACAGCATCAAAAATTGATTTTGATTACAGAAACAACTTATTTAAACGATGCCTTTCTCCATTTATCTTCTCGCAAAAGAAAAACAAAGATGGTTGTGTAAATATTTTACTTCATTTCTTTTTAATGAAGTTAACGAGCGGAAACGAACGATCGAGTAAAACAAAATTCTACTTAAAGCCAAACTGCACTTTTATAAAAACAAACTTGTTAGAATATTTCAGTGATTGCTATAAAGGCTGTCAAAAACAAGCGAGTCAATATATAAGGAATACAAGATGATTTATTCAACATCGGTTCTTTAGGTATGTCTCAGCTAAAGCACATTAATAATTTCTCAAAAAAAACTAATCTTTTTGTTAAACCTTTTTTACAAAAAATGTAATCTTACATGCTATACTAACTTTGAACAGACTAATTCTGGAAATCTCCTCAGGCATTTAAAAAACAAGCAAACTAGCAAGTAAGGTAAAAGTTCAGATTATTATTTTTTGTTCGTTGTAAAATCTAAGAGCCAAAGCCATTAGAGCTCGAATTTTAGAAGATTCTAGTCGATTATACTTTCTACATAAGCACATAGCAATTAATATTCAAATAACTTTAGGGGAAATTGAAAAAATGTTGCATTAAGCAGGATTCTAACCTACAACCTTTGCTTACACGCGCAACACTCTAACCATTAAGCGATGTTTTTTTCAATTTCTCCTTAATGTCAGATAAATATATTCTTCTTTGTATACTTTCTAAAATTTTAAAAATCTAATGATATAACACTTAATTGATTTAACTAACTTATAACTTTGAACATATACCGGAAATCTTTGGTTGAGCTTTCACAGACACGTTAAAATCCTATCAAAAAAACGTCAAAAGAGCAATCGGATATTAAGTATTTAAGATATGATGCAGAAGAGAATCGTTTAATGGATACTTTACTTAATGCTGGAAACAATCCATATCGAATATTGATACAAATTTCCTCAGGAAACGAAAATGATTGTTAACGATCGAAAAATAAAAGCTTTTTTGCATCAACGTCGAAAGCAATAAGATTACATTTTTTATAAACATAAATATTGCCAATATATACTCATTATTAAATTTTTTAAACTTTTATTTTAAATTTAAACTTATGTTGTATATTTATAGTATTTGTTGAAAATGAGTACTGATGTCTTGAAATCGACCCCTTTAATTTATTTCCTTCATAATTTTTGAGTGAGATATTCCTTACAGTAGATTTAAGAACCGATGTCAAAGATTCTAATAGCGAAAAGTGATCTAAAATGGCATAGAACAAGCTGCTAGACAACGAAAAGCGACATTTTTCTGCGATACCAAAAGCAGAGGAAAACTGTCAAGCAAGGAAAAGCGCATTAAACCGATTGAAGCAAGCAAAATGTACATTTTCGGTGATAATATTGTTCTGATATCTGAAAATCTGTCACTCTTAGATAGTCTATTAGGAAACTGGAATACCGATTTCTTTTTATTCTTTACGTTAAGTTTTTTATTTTCATTGTTTGTATATCGGAACAATATCTTACAGTTGTATTGAAATAATAATGATTTAAGGATATATACACAAATTATATAATTAATTACTAACAGTTTGGTAAACAGATTTAAACGTAGATAAATATTAAAGTAAATTTGAAACCAGCATGAATTAATTTAATTGCATTTTCATTACAATGTTATACTAAACCCACTAAACCTCAGATAAACACCTCTAACCAAGTTATAAAACAACACATAAGCTTCTTAATTGACTTCCCGCAGTTAATGTGTAAGAATATTAAACCATTTTTACAGAAAAATGAAGTTACTGTTTAATAAACGATTTATAAAACGTTCATATTTCCAGTGTTAATGGTTTAAAAACTCCTAATTTTTGTTTTTTTAGAAAATAACATCCACCAGAAATGTCGATTTTACTGCCACATTCGGAACTGTCGTAATTGATTGTGTAAGCTGCGGAACCGTTTCCACTTTAATTGAAATTGTTTTCGTATAATTTTATGTGCCAGAAGGTAATAAAAAATTTTGATACGATCAAAGGTGCATATGTTTAGTATAAAATATTAAATGGTTATAATTAATACCATTAAAATTAAACTAAATTATTATGAATTAAATTAAATTAGATATAAAGTAATTTAATTAGTAAGGAATGTTTTATTGTGGTAATTGAATCTTTGCGATCAGGATTCTAACCACTGTAACGTTCGTTTTCGAGCATACCATCCGGACTATATTTTTTTATATTATCTATTGTTATCGCGCCGATACGAGAGGGGATTGCCAGTTTGGTAGGAGAAAATATGTCTCTTCGATATTTTATGATTTAAATTCGTTCATTTTATCTGCGAATCTGATTAAATTCAGATTTATTTCTTAATATCTTCGCCCTTCATTCTGGGTTATTGCCATCTTTAAAAAATGCCCTATTAAGAACCAGTTAAATCATACCAGAAATTACGCAGTCTGTCGACAGTCAGTTGGAAACCGACACCATTTTGCAGTTCTGTTCCACAACTAACGAAAATCCGACAGAAAGTCCCTTGAAGGAAATTTAATCCTTTGCAGTTCCGTTCCACATCTTACGAAAATCCGACAGGTTGTCCCTTGGAAGGAATTCCATCCAATTGTAGTTCCGTTTCTCATCCAACGAAAATCCGACAGGAAGTCTCTTCTAAGGAATACAATCCAATTGCAGTTCCGTTCCACAAGTAATCGAAACTCCGTCAGAAGTCTTCGAAAACCCAAAGATAAGAGAAATAATTAATTCATTTTATTAATTTTTTTACTAAATCATAACTAAAGTAATAAATCTACTTAAAACTGATTTTTCGAATTTTATTTGTGTGTCTGTACTTGGCGCCCTTTAATTAATGTTTGGAGGGAATTAAATAAAACTCAGAAGGAAGCCACGACCCTTAGGAGCTAGCCTAGGGTAATTTAAGGGTTACAAAGTTGGCGCCCAACGCCAATTTAACCTTTAAGGGGCTAATTAAGCTACACCACCAAGCTACAAGAGGACTTAAAGAGTAGAATAACTAACTGACCCAGCGGACTTCGTATCTCCTAACATCTCTCATTTTTTAAAATTTTTAATTGTTATAAAAGTTTGTTGTTTCATCATTTTCTTCGTATTTTCTAATTAGTTTCCATGTTTTTACTTTTTTTTGTATTTTGTAATTTATCGATTAAATATATTAGATATCAACAGCGCCACTTTACAGTGGCGTCGTAGTACCTACTTAATTTAGTAAGCATTTTTTGTTAAAATATATAAGATCTTAGCTGCGCTACTTTCCGGTAGAGTCATAGTACTTAATTAAGAATTGATCGTTTAAATATATGTGAAATAAACTGTGCGACCTTACGGTGGGGTCATAGTACTTAATTAAGTAGAAATCGCTCGTTTAAATATAAAAGATACTAACTGCGCCACCTTACAGTGGCGTTATTAATTAAATTATAATAGTATCTTCTTTGCCTTTTCTTTTTCTGCAATTTTTACTATATTTTATTTTAGTTTCTTGTTAAGCTACAGGTTTTTCCCACAACTTAGATGTGCCATCTACTGGGTGTTTATCCAACCTAGATGTCAAAGGACAAAAATCGTAGTTTTCAGTTTTTAAATAACAACTTTGTTATAAATTAAAACGTTTAAAATAAGTATATAAACTAAAGCATAAACAAGCGCCCAAAAGTGTCCAGAAATAGGAATCCCACCAAAAACATTCTGTAAAAAAACAGTTAAGTCTCGATAGAGCTGCTTGTTTATCTCTAAAGAGTGAATCAGTGTTGAAAATGCGAAACTTTGCATTAGCTTCACAACAAAATAATCTACCGACTTGAAATTTTAGATTCCTAGTGTGTAATTATAGCTTACTAGATGACAAGAACAACCTAGTGATAAAATCAACAATGTTCGAACACAAGAAAATTCATAAACAATCCTGGATATCTAATGATGGAGTGACAAAGAACCAAATTGACCATGTCTTAATTAATGCAAGATACAGCAGTAAGATAATCGACGTAAGAAGCCTCAGGGGTGTGGATTCAGATAGCGACCATTTTCTGGATAGAGCTAAAGTACGAGCAAGAATATCTAGCCAAAAGTATAACAACACAGGCCAGCCCCCTACATGGAATACTGAAGCATTCAAAGAGGACAGCAAGAAACAAGAATATCAGAGGAGTCTAACAGCGCACCTTGAGTCAACATCCAGACAGGAGGATGTAGAGACAACATGGGAGAACATTAAGAGGGCATTAATGGCAAGTACGCAAACGACAGTGGGAAAGAAAAAGACTGGAAGGAGAAACTCTTGGTTCGACATGGAGTGTGAAGAGAAGATAAAGGCAAGAAACAAGGCCCGACTGGAGATGCTGCAAAACCCAAACGAACACAATAGGGAGAAATACAGACAAACAAGGAAAACAGCACAGACAACATTTATAGCAAAGAAAAGAAAACACGAACAAAAAATTCTAGAGGACCTGGAAGCAAGTAGAACACGTAACCAAACGAGGAAATTTTTTCAAGAAGTGAGAAGCATTAAAGGAGGTTTCAGACCGAGAACTGACATGTTTCTTAAAACAGATAACGGAAAATTAGTGACAGATAATAGCGAGATGATAGAGGTGTGGAGAAGTTATTTCGACCAATTACTAAACGCACAGCAGGACCAAGAGAGAGATATGGTCACCTACTATACCACAGATCCACTGGTCGAAGAGCCCACTATTGAGGAGGTAACGAAGGCGATCAGCAGGTTGAAAAATAACAAAGCTCCGGGTAACGACACAATATCAGCGGAGTGTCTCAAATATGGAGGAGAAACTTTTCTCAAACACTTCCACACCCTCATACTCCAGATTTGGAAAAATGAAAAAATACCAAGTAGTTGGAAAGAGAGTGTCATCGTGCCCATACACAAAAAGGGCGACAAACTACAGTGCTCCAACTATCGGGGAATATCATTGATAAATACTGGATATAAGGTCTGGTCCCTATTACTACTCGAAAGATTAACTCCCTATGTAGAACATCTGCTAGGTGACTACCAATGTGGGTTCAGAAGAAGCCGATCGACCGTTGATAAGATCTTTACAATCCGTCAGTTGATGGAGAAGAGCTGGGAATACGATAAAGCCCTACATCAACTTTTTATCGACTTTAAACAAGCGTATGACAACGTCCTGAGAGTGGAGTTGTGGAATGCTATGATAGAACTAGGAATTCCGAATAAACTTCTCAGTTTGACAAAGATCAGCATGGAAGGCTCCGCAAGTGCAGTACGGATCGGAGGGAAACTTTCAACCTTTTTCACTATAAATAATGGCTTAAAACAGGGAGACGCCATCTCCCCACTCCTTTTTAATATAGTTTTAGAGAAGGTAGTGTGGGAGGCAAAAATGGAGACTCTTCTTTTTAGAAATCGGGGCCCACGTCTCATATTGACCTATGCAGATGACATAGACATCATTGGAAACACAACTGTGAACGTCAAAGAAGAATTTCTAAAAATAGAATCTGCAGCGAAAATTGTAGGCCTAAAAATAAATGAGAGTAAAACCAAGTACATGACCACATCAAGAACGGAGCGCAGGGATCGAATAGGACAAAATGTGACGATGGACCAATATAACTTCGAAAGAGTCCATGAATTTAAATATCTAGGTGCCACTATCACGTCAGACAATAACATGACCAAGGAAATTAACATCAGAATACAAAGTGCCAATCGCTGCTGTTTTGCATTACAGAAAATAATAAAATCCAAAAATGTATCTCGGACGACTAAAATAAGAATATACCACTCCATTGTAAGACCGATTATTACGTACGCTTGTGAGACCTGGACCATGACGAAACAGAACGAAAACAGATTGAGGATTGCAGAGAGGAAAATCCTACGGAGTATATACGGACCTACACGGGATGAAACTACGCAACAGTATCGTAGTAGAAAAAACAGGGAAATAGAAGAACTATATGACCAACCGGACATTGTAAAAATAATTAAAGCGGAAAGACTGAGATGGGCCGGCCATGTCAAAAGACAGGAAGATGGAAGAGCTGTCAAATTAGTATGGGAGCAGGCCCCGACCGGTAGAAGACCATTAGGAAGACCACGGCTACGGTGGAGAGACAACATAGCATCAGATCTTAGAGCTCTGAATATCACGGAAGCAGAAGAGCTAATGATGGACAGAGTCTTATGGAGGGGAATTGTTGAGTCAGCCAAGACCCATCCTGGGTTGTAAGAGCTACAGAGAGAGAGAGAGAGAGATGACAAGAATTTCAGCGTTCTAATCCTAACCAGAGGTTCTCAAATAGGAGCCGGAAAATGTGGCAAAATGGTTCCAGAAAAGAATGGTACTCCGGTGTCCCCAGATCAAATATCTAAAAATTGGTTACAAATTTAATTGTGATTCAAATGCCATTTGGACTTAACACCAGGAACTAACGAGAAATAATGACGTAACAACAAAAAAAAAATTGAAAGCAATAAAAAACAAACAAGACAAAATCGTAATAATTCGAAAACACCAAAAATAAGTGTACGAACTCCACAAAGTCAGTTATATAAATAAATAAACAATACCTAATAAGCTATTATTGCTTGTCAACATTTAATAGACAAGATTAATTTGAAGATAACATTCATAATTCCATATCTTGTTAAATTATCTAATAAACTTTAACCCTCAATACCTTTGAAACATCAAAACAGCTAGCAGGATATCTTTTAATTACACCGCATTTGAGCTTGAACTTACGCTATCTCGATATTCTCTATGGAAATAATCATACCTCTCTGGCACGCTCGCATAACATATCAGTTTAGAGAACAGTTCTGTTGATGAATTTAATTCATTATTGAAATCTCTTGTGATCCACGAGAGTTGTAGGAATAGACGAGTATTTGAGGTAATTAAAAACAAACGTCAAACAAACAGTTAAGTTCTGATACTGATTAGTTATAAGAATTGTATACAGTATGTCTGAAAATGTTGGCAACAAATGGAAAATTTATTGTCTATACCCCGCTATTTATATCCCTTAAGAGGTCTCCTTATCTCCACTACCTGGGATAATAAATGTGCTAATGTTGGTAAAATGCGATCTTCCTTTTAAAAATAGATTATAAAGGCCATTTCAACAGAGTTCATTGATCTTTTTTTTTTTGTTTTTTTACTTTTTTTAACACTTTTAACTGTTTCTGACGATCCAATTCTTAAACCTCGATAAACATATTAACAATACTAGAGCTAGTTACCAGATTCTAAAGTGAAGCTGATTGGTAAAGGCTCTTTTAAATACGTTGTCTACTAAATCCATGTTTTCACAAAGTATCTAAATGTAGCAGTTTCATGATAAAATGCAGTAAACTTTTTATTTCTCTGATGATTATTATTTTATACACAACATACGTAGATGCATTATACAAACTACATATATTATATACAAAATTTAAATGTAGGAAAAGAGGAAAAGTATATTACGAAATAAACTATTTTAAAACGTTGTTCTTCTTTGTTTTATTTCGTGGCTATAAGTTATAGTCACAATTACTGTAATCCGCTCATGCTGGTTTGTAGGATTGTAATATTATATCTGCACGTTTACAACTGTTTACCATTCGTAGTTGAGATGAATGCTGGTAGTTTGGACTGCTATTTACATGATCCGACAGAAATTTGAATAAATCTATATGCCAGTAAACGTTCAACATGTAAAGTAGTCCCATAACGATTTTGTATTGTTGATGTTATTAGTACCAGATTTATTTTTCTAAAATTCGTAACCTGTATCGATATTCGTCGAATGAGATTTTATAATTATAGATATAGGTGAATAATGATCAAGAATTAGTAAATAAATAAACTTAAGTATATGTATATGGTAGGTTTAGAATGATTTACACTATTGGATCCACTTAAAGGCCCTTTATTTTGCTTGAATAATTATTTACTTGCGTGGTTTAAATATGCTAAGAGTGAGTATAAGATAAATATATATATAATACAGTTCTAACCCAATCTTTAAGTTGGTCTATCAGGAAATTAAAATTCTGACAAGTTAATTAAAACAGATGGAGAGGTTATGAATAGAGTTTTCAAGGGATTGAATTCATAGCCTTTATCTGGATAATTTACTTAGACCAATAACTATATAACTATCCTTATGTTTCTTCTAAGGAAGTGTCTGCAATTAAGTTTATGATTTATATAGGCTGCACCGGTTTTAGCTCAAAATCGATCTTTTATAAATGTAAATCTCCATCCAAAGTCCATTCTGCACTTTTTGTCTCTTTTAGCCTCGCTCCCATAATTAAAGTAATAAATCTACTTAAAACTGATTTTTCGAATTTTATTTGTGTGTCTGTACTTGGCGCCCTTTAATTAATGTTTGGAGAGAATTAAATAAAACTCATCAGAAGGAAGCCACGACCCTTAGGAGCTAGCCTAGGGTAATTTAAGGGTTACAAAGTTGGCGCCCAACGCCAATTTAACCTTTAAGGGGCTAATTAAGCTACACCACCAAGCTACAAGAGGACTTAAAGAGTAGAATAACTAACTGACCCAGCGGACTTCGTATCTCCTAACATCTCTCATTATTATTTACTTGCGTGGTTTAAATATGCTAAGAGTGAGTATAAGATAAATATAATATATAATACAGTTCTAACCCAATCTTTAAGTTGGTCTATCAGGAAATTAAAATTCTGACAAGTTAATTAAAACAGATGGAGAGGTTGTAAATAGAGTTTTCAAGGGATTGAATTCATAGCCTTTATCTCGATAATTTACTTAGACCAATAACTATATAACCATCCTTATATTTCTTCTAAGGAAGTGTCTGCAATTATAAGTTTATGATTTATACTTATAGGCTGCACCGGTTTTAGCGCAAAATCGATCTTTTATAAATGTAAATCTCCATCCAAAGTCCATTCTGCACTTTTTGTCTCTTTTAGCCACGCTCCCCCACCACGTGACTAAACTTTTTAGTCTAGGAAACAGTATCGAGATCGAGCAGAGCTGTTTGAAGCTGTTTATAGACCTGTTCAAAGCAGTTTAAAGCGGTTATTAACACGTTAAAGCGGTTATCAACACGTAAAACCTTTCAAACGCAATTAAAATGGTTCAAAACCAGTTCAAAAGCTTTGTCTGTTCTTGATACTGTTTCCAAGCCTACAGCGTCTAGTCACGTGGTGGGTAGCGTGATTACAGAGGTAAAAAGTGCAGAATGAACCTTGCATTTTTTTATCGAGCCTAATAGCTAGAGCTATATCTTCCTCCTGCTGAATCACACCAATTTGCTCATAAACTACTATTCTTATTAAAAAAAACGATTTTGGACACAAGTATTACTTATAATGTAATCGCGACTTAATAAGATGTTCGTTATCTTCGTAGAGCAATCTTAGATTCCTGGGATATAACCTAGAAGACCATGGTTTGCTTCTTTAGAACTAAATGTTTCCTCTAAGGAATCGACTGCAATTAAGTTTATGATTTATATGAGGTGAATAAAGGGGCTGGGCTGCACCTGTTTTAGCGAAAATTCGACCTATTATAAATGTAAATCTTCATAAGGAAATCCAAATTCTGCACGTTTTGTCTCTTTTGGCCAAGCTCCTCCACCACGTGACTGAACGTTTTAGTCGAGAAAACAGTTTCAAGACCTATTAAAAGCAGTTTAAAGCGGTTATTAACCAGTAAAACCTTTCAAATGCTGTTAAAACGGTACAAAACCAGTTCAAAAGCTTTGCCTGTTCTTGATACCATTTCCAAGCCTACAGCATCTAGTCGTGTGGTGGATAGCGTGATTAAAGAGACAAAAAGTGCAGAATATGGAGCCCAATAGCCAGAGTAATATCTTCCTCCTGCCGAACCACACCAATTTGCTCATAAACTACTATTCTTACTAAAAAAAAAACGATTTTGGATTTTGATAGGTACACTCAAGTGTTAGGTACTTATAATAATGTAACCGTGACTCAATAAGATGTTCGTTATATTCGTAGAGCAATCTTAGATTCCTGGGATATAACCTAGAAGACCATGGTTTGCTTTCTCAGAAACCAATAACCAAAAATGTGCACTTTCTCTTTAATTGCTTTGAACTCATTTTGAAACCAAAAACAATTGGAATATCTTTCAGTTGTTTCTTTCTTGTAACCTTCTATTCAGTTTGAAGTATTCGGTTGACTTTAAATATGTTTTGATGATCCTAAGAAGTCCTCCAAACGCAGAAAAGGTGCTCATATACAAACCACTTGCTGGATTTTTTTTTTAATTTTGTTAAATTCTGCAAGTTTTCCTACTCCAGTGCAACTTTGCATTTATTAATATGTATATAACTTTTTTATATACAAATGCATTAACTAACAAAAAATTTCAATTGTAGCTTTACATATTAAAAACAGTATTTTGCTTCGTTACAAAGTGAACATACACTATCAGTTACGTAACATCAAAAAAGTCGCAAATACGTATTTCTGCTCTATGGAGGGCCATATTCTGCTCATGTACCGATATTGAATGCACATGTCAAATTGGTTATTACATGTCCCTGTTTTTTCATGACAAGAATTTTTCAGTAAACAGAAAAATGTGTATTTGACATTCTGGATCAAATGTAGGGCAGAACGACAGTTTAAAATTAGTTTTTCTGGAATCATAAACGTGAACTAAAGTTCAAAGAACATGTCAGAGCACGATTTATAAATTATATCTACACCTAGAACTCGAACATTTAAACCGAATGCCAAAAATGCAACTCAAGGCACCAATACAATTAGAAACACACGTATGTCATACAGGGTGTTAAAAAAAGTGTCACAAAATGAAATGGGTGGTCCTTATAAAAGTATAGCAGAGGACCAAAATATCATATCTTAAAAGTCTTCAAAAAAAATACGACAGGAAGAACCAAGTCTTCATATTTCTGAAAAGTCTTCAACGTATTTCTGAAGAATGAATGGTTATGGAGGAGATCTAACTACGGATTCGTAAAGGGCAAAAAAACATATGTCGTAGGTCTGAAACAAAAATCTTTCTAGTGTTAGTCCTTGGTATAATATAAAAAAGTTAAATATTAAAATTTATTATTCTAAATTTTCTATTTCTTTTTACGAATTTTAGAGAAATAACGTATCTGGTTAAATAAAATGGAATAAATTCCAGCATATAGATTATATGAAATATAATATCACTGCTAACGGAACCAAAGCATAAGAGTGAATAGGAAAAACATGAAAATTATTGGATGCACACTTCAAGGTTTATTTGTTCGTTCGTTTCATATCGAGCTTGAAAATTTCCAGACACGTTCTTTCAAGCAAAGAACGTAGAGAATTTTCATCAAGGTGAATTATAAGAAATATTTAAAACTTTTAGAATAGTCTACGTTGTCGTTTTTGCTAAAATAAACATAGTAGAGTCGATATGAAATTTATTTTTAGGCTCTAAGTTATACGTTTCAGATTCTAAATAATGAAATGATTTTTGCGATATAAAAACATACCTTCAATTGCAATGTATTCTGCTTATTTGATCGGAAGAATATCCTAATATTCTCATTTTTTAACGTTCTTTCTTATTCTTGAAGCTGCAAATAACCTTTCTTGTAAAATTACAATAATTTACACGCCAATTATGTCCAATTGTCGATCCTAAAGTTATATCTGCTCATTGAATTTAAGAATTTTTTAAAGATCGTCAAGTAGCCAATAGAAAATTGTTGTAACAAAGAAACAGAGTTGTTTGAAAAGTTTTCTAAACATCAAGGTGGCAGAACTTTTCTACTAAAGTTGGAGAATGTGTTGGCACATGTGTAAAAAAGACTTATTGCAATTGCAATTTTATATGGTTAACAGAAATAACAAAATCAATGGTTATCTCCAAAGAACCCATAAGGTGGTCAACTGGCAGTCGACAACAAAATAATTTAGCAAGTAAGAAGATTCAACTACCTGCTGGGAGTAGAGGTATCAAGTAAGAGAAACAAGAGTCATCGGATAATTAAAAAATATGGCAAAGCAAAATAATGACTGCAAAGAGCTATAAAATATAAAAATAATGCATAAGACACTTATACCAACGTACGCCTCAGAAACCAGAGCAGAAACATCAAAATCCAAAGGAATAATGAGTACCACCAGAATGAAAATATTAAGAACCATCAAGGGTTTAACCCACAAGGATCGAATAAGGAGCCAGAACATCAGGTGGAACTGGAAATACAGGATTTGGTAAGATAGGTTAGAGCACGCAAGCGGTTTTAAAGAAACCATGTAGAAAAGATGCCAGAAGAAAGTTGGGTAAAGTGGGCAAAGTCGAAAAACCAAATACGCCAAGACCGGTAAGCAGACCACCCAAAAGATGGTACAAAAATTGGAGCTTAATATCATAGTAGGGGAGGCGAAGCGAGGATTTTTGAAGTGACTCGAGCGTGTCAGATTATTATATAGGGAGAATCCTTGTACCCTTTAATGTACCTCTACCGAATATGAACCCTTCATATGGCGGAGTATGCTGAGGGGAACCCGTCAGATTAGTAAAAAAAAAATCGATCCTCTGAAAAACTCGAGCGCGTCAGATTAAGTAAAGGTAAGTTAATTACATGTAGAAAAGTGTATATCTAAATAATCTGACGATTTCAGCGTGGCGTTGAGAAATTAGCGAGCTCTAAAGTTGAAAAAAAAAACGTAATCTTGAAATACTCGAGCGCGCTTCTGTTTTTTTTTTTAACTATGGGAAATATTGTCAGAAGCATGAGAAACTACTAATCTGACGGTTTCCATGGGGCGATGTCGGAAAAATCGTGGTGGAAAGGTGAAGCGTACAGCGGTTGAGAGCTGTATCTTCCCCACTCCGCGTGTCACTTTCTTTCCAGGAAGGTGGAGAAGCAGAAACAAAGTACGAAGATGAATCATCCAGCGAAGATGAAGATTAACATTTATATTTCACACGTCAATTATACATACGGGTTTTTATTTGTAATGACTTATTTTTAATTTTATATATGAATAAATTATAAGTATTTTATATGTAAATGCGAATATGTTGTTGTTGTTCAATTTCGTTAAAAATGGTCAGAATAACGATATCCCTTAATATAATTGTCAGATTATTCTACAGAGGTACTATTGTATTAATATGAACCCCCTGCATAAAAATCTGACGCGCCGGAGTATTTCAAGGTCACAATTTTTTTTTACACATTCAAAAATCAATAATTTTTATATGTCACACCCAAAACGTCAGACATTTTAATACGACACTTTTGAGGGTTTAATATGCCTACACTTTGAATTTCTGACACGCTCGAGTAACTTTTTTTTTTTCGTTTTTCAACCCCTTGTTATAGGCAACCCCCTCACATTAATTGTCAGATTAATATATAATGGTTATCAGGAATATAAAGCGCGTTTATACTACTAATGGCTGACGCGCTCGAGTATTTCTATACAACTCTTTTTTTTACATATTTAAAAATTTTTACACGCTCTCCCCATCGCTAAAATATAAAACTTGTAATAGACTTTTTTTCATTTTGAGACCTAAACTATCGAATCCAATAGGTCTCTACGACGCTCGAGTAACTGCAAATTTAGCATCCCGGCCTCCCCTACTATCACAGGAAGAGCTTCAAAGGAGGCTTGACACTTGCGCATGATTACGTGATCGTATGACATTTTAGTCTGTGCAGAAAGCTTATTATCTTTGACGTTTGTTGTAGGTACTTATTCTACTTAAAATTTAATAAAAAATGAAAATATTAGGTATATGAATAAGTTTACTTTATATATTTTAGTGATGAGTGTATTAAAAAAGTATAACTAAGAGATTAAACATTACACTAACAATCAAACATAAAACGATAGCAGACAAACACAGACATAAATATTACACCAGACCAGATAAGTGATATATAGTGTTAGCATTTTATCATACTTTCTGGTAAAGAGATGGAGCGATGACCAGGTGATCCGTGTCTCGATCTCGAACCAAAACCCGTCAGACTTTTCATTCCGGCGAAAAGTCTTCTTCGCATTGAAGTCGACTCTGCCATTGTCACGTTATTCATCATCATCATCATCGAAGCGCCCTGCTTGTGGTCTGCATTTAGATTTAGGTGAATGAGATCAGTTTTTTAAATTAAACCATTCTTAAGATTCCATTTTAAATAAATAAAACGGAATCTATATAAGAATTGTGAATTAATTTATACATGTAAAATAAGTTATTGTATGCAAAAAGTTACAATACATTGTAAAGCTATTGACTATAGCAAAAAAAATGTAGGTAATGAGGAACAAATTCGGTATATCAATACTATTCCAACATTCCCAACCATCTTTTTACTTTTAGATCGGTCTGGCTGAAGGTTTACCAATGGAATTATTGCTTGGCAACTTAATTTTTGGTTTTTGGATACTTAAATAACATAATAAACAAATATATCAATTTCTAAAAAAATTAAAGAATGATTTTAATAGAATTTTGTGATTTCCTTAATATTTCGAAATTATAAAATTGCTGTTAGGAATTTGTTCCTTATTCAAACTATATTCTTGTTTATTTTATAACATTATAACCATGAATTGTAACGTTTTACAAACACGAAATTAAATAAATGAAAACCAAACAATTATAATATAATATATATTATCTGGTTTTCTAATGTTTATACATTGTTTAGTAATAGTATATTATACAGTAAAATAAATTTAAATCCTCTACATTAATTATCTGTCATATTTTTAAATATATATAACAACCTCAGGGTGATATAAAATAATAATCTTGTTGAATGGCAATATATTCTTAAATAAAGGTTATTTGAAAAATTTTAAAAGCGACACCTATTAACCAGTAGAGAAATCAAAATTTATACGCTATTTTAATTTCATCTTCCATTTGAATACACAAAATATTGTGCAATGATAAAATTCTGTGTTTTGGAAGTTTGGTCAGCAACAGAAATTCATGGTGAAAGTGTTAAAGGAATCTGCTTCTATATTTCCAACTGTGCATTGATGGGTTTTAGACTTTAAACATGGTGTCGAAGATGAACCACGTAATGGATGCCAAAAAAGAGCAACAACACCATAAATCTTTGAGCAAGTCTATGATATTATTTGCAAAGATCAATGTTTGAAATTTCTGATACAATAGGCATCTTAGATAAACAAGTATTCCATATTTTACACGAAGAATTATTTATAAAAGGCATTCGTTAAGAATTCAACAAAAACTGAATCGAAAACAAATTTCTCAGCATAATTTGGAGCGTTTTCAGCAAAATAAAAGCGATTTTTTTGTGTAATTTTATAACTATGTAGATGAAACTTGGATCTACAATCATGATCCTAAAATAAAGCAAAAACGTTTAAAGTGGTCTGAAGCTCTATAACGATTGGCAAAAAAAGTAATGACATCAGTTTTTGGAGGTGAAAAAGTGTTTTTGTTGATTAATGATATGAACATTATTGCAACCTTTTGAACCAGTTGGATAAAAAATTCGCGAAAAAAGACCCAGTTTACAGAAGAAAACAATCTTTTTTTATCAACGCAAGGCACTTGTTTATACAAGTTTGTTGACGATGTCGAAATTGGACAAATTAAAGCACGAATTGTTTGAATACCCACCAGATTTTGCTGCTTTTGACTATTAACTCTTTAGAAACTTTTCCTTCGTGGAATGCATTTTTCATCGAATGCAGAAGTGGAATAATACTTTACAGAACTTCCGGAAAATCATTACAGAGATAATATAAAATTACTGGAGGATCATTGGAATAAGTGTGTTCAAGTTGAGAAAGGTCAGATTGAATATTGAATAAAAAAAAACAATTTCTTTTCAACCAACCTACATAAATGTATCTCATCGATTTTTAGCGTGATGGTAAAAGAGTACTAGAACAATAATTGAGTTATGGAAACGTAGATAGAATAATTTATTTTTGTATGTTTTTTAACATTGAGTAGAAATTGAGTCTAACTCTCCGAGAAATTCAGATGAAAGGATTATATTTACATTAAATCAGGGTTTCATTTTTTGTAAAATATTAATGAATAAAGAGAAAAGAAATGAGATGATTTGAATTGATAATCAAATGTAAATAAATTAATGTTAAACATGCTTTTGTTAGCTTTTATCTAATATGAATACACCTGAAAAGTAGTGATACTGCATATTTACATGTAACTGAAATTTTTTAATTATGTACAATAAGAAAAGATCGTAAAGTATAAGATAAGTTTTTAGTCGGATCTGATCAATTGAAAACTCTTTTAGATACTTTTTACACTGTTGAGATCTAATGAAAACTGTTTTAGATAATATTAGACTGTTGTAGACACGTTCTTAGACTTGTTTGATCAATCGAGAACTGTTTTGGACTATTCTAGATAATTTTGAAATTATACAAACAAGAAATTATTAAACTGACATTAAGGAGAAATTGAAAAAATGTCACATACAGTGGGACTCGAACCCACCATCACTGCCTTATACGCAGGCATGCTTTAACCACTTAAGCTATTGGATGATCAAGTGGTTAGGAAGCGAAACGTTATAATGAACTCAAATCCCATCAGATATGACATTCACTCATTTCCTCCTTAAGCACATGTTACATGACGTTAATGAGAGAGAAGATTTGTCAAATCGACAATTGAAACATCTGTAAAACATGAAGGTGACTAATATATTTTATTATAAAATATTTTAGGTTTCACGATTTTTCAGGCTTTTAAAGTTAATATTAATCAGTTTTTTGGACTTAGTTACGACCAATGAAATGGATGCAAAAGCTGTTTTGTAACTTACCTTTGCCACGTATTTTAATGATTTAAAACAAAATCGAATTTTGAAAACAAATAAATTAATTAAAGAAAATACAACTCCAGCTGAGTTCGGTAGTGGTCTCTCTACTGGCAAATTAGTGCCCAGCTCAGCCGTAGAGGTAAGTAAACAAATATTAGTGAGTCACGCCACCGATTTAGACGGTCAAAATCGGAAACCCCTGTTGTTCCAGGCACTACTTTACCCACTGGAGATAATTAAATAAATTTTGAATATTTATCAGTTCCAACTGAACTACACAATTACAGAAAACAACGATAAGTGAGCTAAATAAAACCAAAATATCAACTAGACCCTTATTTAATAAAAGTAAAGAATTACAAAACTGTCAAGCCTCGTGCTTGACAACGCTATTGATATTTATATAAATACAAAAAAAAAGAATATATAAATTATATTAATAGAGGATTTTATCCCAAAATATGTGTGATCACACGCAATATGAAAAAAAATATAAGAAAAATAATTCTTAACTAACGACTTAATCTAATTTAGCTTATCTGTTAAATGCTAGATACAGTTCCTCGTCGTTCTTGTCTGCTCCAACACTTAGGCCGGCGTCCAATTCTAGCCTGTTCCCAGAACCAATAGCTTACACCAATCTCAAAAAAAAACTCAAGCTCGGCTAAGTATCAGGTCAGCATCAAATTTTTTTTGCCAGTAACTAGGACTTAAACCCTGTATCTAGGATTTACGCCTGTATCTAGGACCCTATTAAGATAGGGTTATTCTACTTCGTTAAACTCGTGATACCCTAGCTGGTAGTCGGGTAAAACAATTTCCTCGTCGCTAACTGCAATAATGGGGCAAATTCCGACCACGATTGCTGTCTAAGTGGTTTTAAAATACCAGTCTCCCCTACTGTCAACAGAAGATTTTACTAAATAGCCGGACACAGTGCCGTATTTTTCACCGAATTGACCAAAATTCAGAAAAATCTCTTCCACAATATTCGATAGAAACAAATGAAGCTTAATTTCGTAAATCCAACCTAAGTTGTCCCCGATGAACAGGGATACAAATTAAACCCTCAAAAATCTTCTGGTTAACACGTGTTCACGTCAAAAGCTCTTAGGTGAAAAAACAGAATTACTCCGCATAATATGATCCTTCACTCGATTTGACACACTTCAGAAAGAAATAGATGGCCTCTACTACTATAGGGACAATAACCATAGCTTATTCAGCCAACAACTTACGAACAAACAGAGGTCATTTGATATGACTAATCTTGTTATTTATATAGACGACACAAAAATCCCAACATTACCTAATTTCCCCATTTAATTTCGATTTTAATAATAAAGTTATAAATATGACGGTACACTGACTACAGAACCGCTATATCCAAGTTATCAACGACAGGAAGAGAATGAATCAGATGAACTACTTGCAATGATTTCAAAACAATAACACAAGAATAATAAATTTACTTACAAAACCCATATTAGCAACAACTAGAAATAATTTATGGTCGAAAATAATAAACAACAGTTGGCGATTAACTATTATCGGACTTAAATCAGCCGATACTTGCCTCGATAAATCCTACAATAATTACGAATTATAAGGTAAGAACAACATTTTGTTTACAAAAAGATATCTCAACGTTAACGAAAAATTAGCCCGTGACACCTTTTTATTACAACTGTATTCAAAAATCTTTAATAAAGTTTGATATTCGACAGTGGAACTCGAGGTTATTTCAGTAATTAAAAAATAAATATGTAAAAGTAACAAAGGATTTTTCTACTTATATATTCGTCATATTTATGATAATTTATTATACTCTTGCAACCAATTTTCTTAGCAATATGACCTACATACTTTAAACTAGATCTTTTATTTTATGTTTTTCTATTGAGGCTATTCGTGTTGCTAGTGCATCACATTTAAAAGAGAAATAACTTAAACAAAACTACGAAGACTGCTTTAATAAATAACAAATATTTTAATGAAAACTTTCAAATTACTCCCCAAAAAGAAAATATACGAAGAACTGTTTGCATTGAAAAACTTGTATTAATTAACAACAGTTAGAAAGAAAGTCAATTAACTTACAATTTAATGCTTAATACCTAAGTTGGTAAAAAAGTACTAAATTTTCTTAGTTTAGACTCTAAATACAAATTGTCTCATTGAACAATTAGCTACCTTGCTATTAAAATGAAATCCTACATCAAGATCTCGCATAAACTTTATGGAAATTCGTCCTAGGTGGTTTTCGTCCACACTGGAGAAATAAATTTTTCAAAGTATCCTGATCAAAGTTTCTGAAGGACATTTTTTGATTCTACGACACATTTCAACTTACTTCATAAAAGAAGGAGGTTCAGTTTTTAGAGTAGAGTGTCCTTGTGGTCCCTTAGGAATTTTGTTAAGGTCTGGTCATCAATGTGTAAGATATTCCAGGACACATCTCAAAAATCAACAAAATAAGATCTGCAGTTAAGGTAATATGTTAATAAAGGCCTCTTTTCATAAGGAAAATAAATGAGCATTTAATCACCACTCTTGTTCACTGTGGGTTGGTGATTTCAGACAATTAAGTCCACGTTTCATCACGATGTTTTTATTCACCGGACGTTCGTGGTGTCACTAGGAGTTGATTAGAATTCTGCCTTACAACAAAACAGACGTCACAAATTTTAACTCTTCGGACAAAAGTTGCAAAGTACCTAAAGTTGATTTTGAGGAAATTTTAAACAGAAGTTGTCGAACCAGAAAGACTAAGAAAATCTTTCTAAGGTCCACTAGATTGGTTCCTACTGTTGACAGTTACACTTTGGTCTTTTTTTTTTAATAGAAAAAACAAAAAAATTATTTTCTTAATGTTTTCAGGTTCAAAAAAGGAATCATAAGAAAGGCGGCCATAAGACGTGAGCAGGGATATGACCACAGGACGCTCACAGAGGACATTGCGCAAGCGACCAAGGAGGCGACTGAAACCATTAGAGGAAATAACGAGCTGACCCCCTACTGGTGGACGGACGAAATCGCGGAAAAGCGGAAGGAGTGCTTCAGGATCAGAAGAGAAAAGATGAGGATATTGAGGAGAATAAGACCTGATGAGGATGGTGGGGAGGAAGTACGGCAGCTGAAAGCTAGCCTAAAACAAGAAAAGAGGAACCTGGAAAAGGCTATAAAGAAAAGCAAAAGAGACCACTGGAATCGACTTTGTGAGGAACTGGAAGGGGACATATGGGGTGATGGATACAGGATAGCAACGCGAAGCCTGAGAATCCGGACCCCGTACGACCTGACTAGGGAATAGAGGGTCAAATGGTGCAAGAAGCTGTTCCCAGAAGCCAAGGGTAGAAGAAGTAGGTGGACAGCCCAGGAGGAAGAAATGAGGCCGTTCACCAGACAAGAACTGGATACAGTAGGAGGAAGGGTCAAAGCAGGAAGAGCCGCAGGAGAGGATGGCATCCCCCCGGCAGCTATCAAAGCGGCCATAGAGGTAATACCGGATGTGATGCTCAATGTCTTCAATGAGATACAAAGAGAGCAGAGAGTCCCGGAAGAATGGAAAGAAGCGAGAGTCGTGCTACTGCCGAAAGGGAAAACAACGCCAGGCGAGGAGCCAAAGAGGTTTAGACCCATTTCTCTACTCAGCACAATGGCAAAGGCCTATGAAGGGATGGTGAAGATCAGATTGGAGGAGGAGGTAGATAACCATCTGTCTCCCCTCCAATTTGGTTTTAGACAAGGAAGATCGACTGTGCAAGCAGCCAAACAGCTTGTGGACAGAGCCAAGCACAGCGAGGCCAAGTGGATAGCGGCGATAGCAATAGATGTGAAGAACGCTTTTAACACAGCTTCTTGGGAGACTATTATGGATAGCATGGAGGAAAAAAGGGTAGGGGGAGGTCTGCGGAACATCGTGGACTCCTACCTAACGGATAGAAAAATCACCATAGACAAGGGACTCAAGCAAGGACTGAGCATGGGAGTACCACAGGGATTGGTATTAGGCCCCCTACTGTGGAATATAATGTATGATAGCTAGCTGGAAGAAAGATGGGGAAGAGGTACAACAGCGATCGCCTTCGCAGACGACCTCATTCTACTAATCGAAGGAATGAATGAGGAACAACTGACTGAAAGAGCAAACGATGCTATAGAGCAAACAGCGCAATGGATGGAAGATTACAATTTAGAAATAGCGGCCGAAAAGACAGAGGCCATTATTCTGAAAGGGCCGAGAAATCGAAGGAATATACAGTTCCGGGTAAGAGGAAAGGACATAGAGCACCAGAGGTCAATGAGGTACCTAGGGATTGTAATCGACGACAAACTACGGTTTGGGAGACATGTCGAGTGCTGTGCAAAGAAAGCAGAGGAAAGGATGTCCACCCTGGAGAGATTAATGCCGAACGTCAGGGGGCCCAAATATAAGAAGAGGATGGTGCTGTATCGAGTAGTTCAGTCTATTCTACTCTATGGAGCTCCGGTATGGCATACAGCCATCTCGGTAGAGAAGTACAAGAATAGACTCAACAAGGCACAGAGGAAAGCGCTACTCAGAGTAATAAGTGGATACAGAACGGTAAGTACTGAAGTAGTGCAAGTGATAGCGGGGACACCGCCAGTAGACACGCTGGTAAGAGAAAGGACGAGACTTTTTTCCCGAGAAGACGGAAATACGGCACGAGCCAAGAAAGAAGAAAGAGACCGAACTGTGGAAGAATGGGAAGCCGAATGGAGGCAACCACTGCCAGGTGGAAAAAGTAGGTGGACCAAACGTCTGATACGAGACCTTGGGGAATGGGTCAAGTGTAAACACCGCACTGCGGATTATTACTTGACCCAGTTCCTGTCAGGTCACGGCTCATTCGGGAGCTACACCTACAGGATCGGCAAGAGCGACGACACGGCGTGCAGAGCATGTGGAGAGGAGAGAGATACACCGGAGCACACAGTTCTGGAGTGCAGCTACTTCGAGGAAGTAAGAAGAGAAATAGAGGAAACCCTCGAGGAAAGGCTCACGGCAGAAAACATTGTAAGAACAATGGTAAGAAACAAAAATAAATGGGAACAAGTGGACGACATGATTAGAAAAATCATGAGGAGGAAAGAAGAAATAGAAAGAGAGCAGCAGGCAAGGGAAAGAGGAGAAGAGTGAAAACCAAGGGGAAAAGTGCGTGACGCGAAAAAAAAAACATGCCGGTGAAGAAACTTCCGAAAAGACAGATGCCATGGCATGAGGGGGGCTAAAGGACGAAGGGTTTAGTTGGTAGGGGCCTCACGGCCAAGCCCAATACTACCCACAGGAGCACGTGCCCCTGTGAGTGTGGGCAACAAGCATTCCCCCCTCTTAAAAAAAAAGCTAAACTTTGGTCGCTTAATAAATACACTTTTGGACAAAACAGTGTTTCTAAATGGGTTGTTGGGTTGTTAATGAATGATACTTTTGGGCAGTTTGGACCAGATCCACCATGGACGAATTTCCGTAAGGGTTGTTGGGATTCCATTTCACACTTCCATTGGTAAAATGATATAAAAAAATCGTCTAATGTAAACTCGTGAATAGAACATTAAATTTATATTGTCTCGTTGCTTTCTTCAATAATTTTTCCATTGCGATAGTTTTTATTGTCATCGGAAATAATAAAATTGCAGTAAACCATCACAAACTCAATATTTCTAATAAAATAAAACTAAAACGGTTTTATTCTGACTAAATAAAAATGCTTGGTTGTGCATGTCGATAAGAAGATAAACATTGAAAAATCAAAATACAATACACCGAATAACAGACATTAAAGTTTAATTTCCATTAAAATCTTTATAAAAATTAATTCTTAATTAACCTTACGATAATTTCATTTTTTAATGAAAAAATCCTCCATTTCAAGCGTCTTTTAAATTAAATTTAATTATTAAACTGTGCAAATGTTAAATTATAACTTTATTCCGAACAAATTCTAACTTCAAGACATTCTTTTTTTTTCTTAATCGAAATTTAATTCATTGTATCTAACCCTTTACTTTTGTACAAAATTTTATTTGTACGACGAGCTCGTTTTAATCTCCTTTCAACTCATTGTTACTACATCGATCCGAATCAAAAAGTTTTTGGAACTCGGATAACAAAGAATTTAACTCGGAAGTGTCGCAGTAACTTCTTAGAAATCCGAGAGAAATAGACCAGTTAATGAAGCAATTTGACATAGAACCTTAATTAGTAGAGAATATTACAAAGGTTGTTATAGGGTTATAAATTTTCATAAAATTAACTTAAGTTGTAAAACACTATTAATACTCATAACTCATAACGAATAATAATTATACTTGAAAACTGTTCAAAATATTGGTGTCTTGTTTTTCTCATTAAGTATCAATCAAACGCTTGAGGAATATATCCGAGAACTTCAAATACAAAATACATTCTTCATGTACAAAATAATAAATACCATTTTCTGCTGCAAATTTGTTTAAATAAGTAGCAGTTAGTTCTACTGCTTGTAGTAGATGCAAAAAATCATCACTGTTTTAAAAAGTCAACATCTAAATCATTTCTTCTCAGGCCCTTTAAGGACACAAGCAGAATTTGAAAAAGTACTCTGGGATCCACTCTTCGGACATCGGTTTTCTAATCCAATCTAATCTAAATAACCTGGCATGGTCTCTCCTGTGGAGCCCCATGTTTGAGCACTGCTTCCTATTGGAATATGGTGACCAGGTTCGGCACCAGGAGTCCTTACACGCAATCGATGCGTGCAGGACTCTAGTTTGTTCAGCTGAAAATCAACGTCACGCTGATCTTCAGGTCGGCTAGAATCCAGGTGTCCGAAATTCCTTGAGTTACTGTTGCCACAGAGCAGTTCCCTTTATAAGAGGCTTGAGTCTTGTGACTAGCTCCTCAAGGTGGTGATAGGATTCAGGATTTGTGTCACCGAAGATGAGGAAACGTTTATAGTCCAAGGCCTCACACATCGTCCATGGCGCACAGTCGGCACGAGGTGGGTTCCTGTGTCAGAATCCCCATCCTCCGAAGGTGTAGTCTGAATGGTCCATGCCCAGTGAGCAGGCCCACTAGTACTAGTCCACCGCGCACAACAATTTTTTCGAAATGATTAATACATTCTTGAAATTTTGTGTACAGCTTCCTATTGTCGAGTCCAACAAAGGTTGAAATTATCTCAATTTAAAACTGCTGCTTTTTCGAGCTAGAAATAAACGAAATTTTTAAGCTGTCGGACAGCAAAAACGCAGCAATAAATTTGTCGGACAATGTGAGCATTTGATTTAATACTTAATTATAAACAAATTGTGTAAAAATGAATTATATATATATTATATATATTAAAAAACGTAACCTCGAAAATGCGAAATTTACGGTTACGTTTTTTAATATATATAATATGTATATATAATTCATTTTCATACAATTTTTTTATAATTAAGTATTACATCAAATGCTCACATTGTCCGACAAATTTATTGCTGCGTTTTTGCTGTCCGACAGCTTAAAAATTTCGTTTATTTCTAGTTTGAAAAAGCAGCAGTTTTAAATTTAGATAATTTCAACCTTTGTTGGACTCGTCAATAGGAAGCTATACACAAAATTTCAAGAATGTATTAATCATTTCGAAAAAAGTGTTGTGCGCGGAGGACTATACTCTTATCTAACTCCTAACAAGATTCAGGTCAGACGTCAGTTTTTTGGAGTAGCCTTTGAGCATCAGCTTCGAGTGCCTCAGCCCTACAGTGTTACTCCAGTGTTTGGTTGACTCTTCCCAGACCCAGTTCCTGACTTTGGTCCTTACCCAGACTCTAGGCAGTCCCAATACCGGTTCTGGATCAGTGAATCGTGTATCCGCTCCCTTCTTGGCCAGAAGGTCCGCGGTTTCATTACCTTCAAAACCTTTATGCCCTGGTATCCACTCCAAGAAGACCCTGTTTTGTCTAGCCAGTTCATTGAGGTTTTGTATGCACTCCTAGATCAGCTTGGAACTAACCCGGAATTGTTTTAAGGCCAGCAGTGCAGCCTGGCTGTCTGAGAACAAAGTTATCCTCTCCCTCTCCAGCCACGGCTTCGGGCGTGGTCAGCAGCCTTTAGTAAGGCGTATACCTCAGCCTGGTACACGGTTGACTCCGTTCCTAAGCTGAAGTGCTGCCTAAGGTTGCGTGGACCACAGACCCCGGTTCCTTCAGGACATCGGTTTTAGTAACTTCAACTTCTAAATGAGTTTGTTACTTATTTGCTTGTTGCTTGTTATAGGTAGTAAGGTGACAGTAATAAAAGTCAATTTTTTTCTATTAACTTAGAATGTAAAGGTCTTTTTTTGTGCACATTTATGATACATTGATATCGGAAATATCATTTTAGAACATACAGAAATGTAATAGTTTGGACGTTCCTTTTCTTCCAAAGTATCAGATTTTCCGTTACTTCGTCAATTAATGGTTCTGCTTCCAATAACTTTTTATCCCACTTTTCTGCATTTTTTTCAATCTTCAACACTAAACTCGGCAAAAGAAAATGTCGCATAAATGTTGGAAAAACATTTTTTTGTCAAATGTATTGCTTCAGTAATGCCCATACTAATTCGATAGGATTTAAATCTGTGTGGTAGTATGCAATGTTAACACACACATGGAGTTTGGCTAATGGAGTTTAATAATTTTGTAAGAAACAGTTTTTAACATATTTGTGTCAAAATAAATATTTTAAGACCTTAACCATTCTATGATTTTTTGTTTCCTTTGTTAGAAGTCGTTGAACGTTGTGATAAGGCGCATTGTCAATAACCAAGACTGAGTCTGGAGATAGGATATAAATTAATTTTCCCATCAACTTTATTTCATAGTTGATAATATTCATTTCTTAATATTACTCTCCGGTATTTGAGTTTGATTTAAAAATCAATTGAGCGATGGGAATGAAGCTCGTCTTGCTGCCAGCATGAACAATAATTAATCGTTGCCCTTTTGAAATGAGCATAGCTAGTCCTTTATTGGAGTTTTCGTTCCAACAAGTACTATAGGTATGAGATTTATGATCATAAGTTTCAATATCTTGTCTTTCCATTAACATTTTCTATTAGTTTTCTTTTTTCTCCAGCGGAATCTCATCGATTTGACTACTACAAAGAATCTTCTCCTCCTGTGTATCCAGTTTCTTTAAATATTCGTAAAATATTCGGTATTGTAGGCACAATTTTGTATATCTGTATAAATTTACCGGAAAAATTCCGTTGGGTAAATTCTATAAATATTTCTGAACTGCTGTGTTATAATCATAGGAACTTGTCAGTACCAGTTTTCTTATTGCACGAAAATCGATTCAGATAACGCAATAGGAGTATCAATTTTCCTAATATTTTCTCAACTCATTTCTGTTGCATTCGATACACATAATTGTTTCTACGGTTTTTAGGATTTAATATCCTAAAAGACTTTCGCAATCTGAATAATTTTATTTTTCAGAATATAAATTTTACACATTTTGGTTTGTGAAAATTTATTTACACTGTTCGAATAAACATTTGTACACAAACCCTTAACAATTGTCATGAGATTTACACACCATTTGAACAGTTTTATTCTTGTAATAAAATGTTTACTACTCTTGAATACTTATCCCTTATTATAATTTTTTCGCTTCTAGTACCGGTCTATTTACCCCTCTAGATCCCAGCGCGACCCTTTTGAGGACTAAAGGGATTGAAGAAAAGGTGAAGGAGGGCGAGAGTGGAAGTGAAAAGAAAAAGTTCATGCATAATCTAATAGAGTGAACTCAGCTATAGTGAAAATTCTGTATATACCTATTATTATTTAACCAGAATTTTGATTACAATACTCATTTTAGTAAATGATTATGGTATATAATTAAATTGTTTAAGCATAATTATATATTTTTAATTTAATATTGCTACAAAATTCAATCTAACTTTAAATAGATTGTTTTGCATTGTAAATGATTAATCAATGCTTAAGTAATGAACCATTAACCTGGACTAACTACCCACTTTATACAAGACCTTGTACTTCGTCAATATCATTTGAATTGCTAAATTTCTCAACAGGATATTTCAATTTCTTAGGATGCTGTCAACGACAAATCATCACGTTTATCCAATATTACAGTCTTACAGGCACGTGTGATTAGAATGACAAAAATATGTAACGTTGGATTGGATTTAAAAGTAGTAAACATAAGAACCAAAAGAAAATATGAATAGGTAAAAAAAGTTTTATAAGTAATATTTCCAAACATTATAAAAAAATCTCAGGCCTAATATTGAAAGAAATAAACCGTATAAAACTATGTTATTCTATCTGCCAGACAAAGAGTTAAAAAAGCATATATATCTTATGAGAAATGCCGTCGAACCAGAGGACAGACCTGTAAATTTAGATTTTGGCTTAAATTTTTCATATTTGAATTGGGGAAGTATTTATTTTAAATCTTTGGTTCTGTCTACAATACATGTATGAGACCAATCATGACATACGGAATAGAGGGTCGCGAGGACAAGAATAAGACCAAAAGTATGTTGAGAGTTGCTGAAATGATCAAACTAAGAACAATAGTAGGGAAAACAAGACGAGTTCGAGTAAGGAAAACAGAAGTAACAGAGAAATGCAGATTACAGGATGTAGTAAGATGGGAAAGACAAAGAAGAAGACAGTGGCACAACCACGTAAGAAGAATGGATGAAAACAGGTTACCGAAAATAGTGTTAGTTGGAAGACCAGTAGGAAAACGAACGCTGGGGAGACCCCAAAAGAGATGGAGGGAAAGATGGCAGTCCACATCACAGGAAATGCTATAGTGCAATATTCGAAATTAACAGATCCACAGATCTAATAAGAGAATAAGAAGAAGAAGAAGACAAAGAAGAAGGCAGTGGCACAACCAAGTAAGAAGAATGGATAAAAACAGGTTACCGAAAATAGCGTTAGTTGGAAGACCAGTAGAAGAACGACCGTTGGGGAGACCCCCAAAGAGATGGAGGGGCAACTGGCAGTCCACATCACAGGAAATGCTACAGAGTAATGTTCGAACCTTTGTATGTATGTATGTATGTATGTATCTATGTATGGTGTTAGGAGTGACAGATACACCTGCGACCTATAAGATCTATTGTGTCCCCGTTTTCTTGCTATATTTCTGATGATTCCTCAGACTTATAGCAGCTCTTCTAGTCCTATCTTCCTTAGAAAATTTAGGATATCATTGGGTTTTAAATTAGGTAGTTCTTCCCTTTCTATTTCGTATGACCCTAGGTATTTGACCCTAGAATTACTTAATGCCATGCATTCTGAAAGTATATGTATTGAGGGTTCATCCTCTACCTCACAGAATCTGCAGTTTGCTTCATCTACTAATCCTAGTTTCTTCATATGTCCTCTTAATCGACAGTGACCGGTTAGTATTCCTGTTATAATTCGGAGGTTTTTCTTACTCAGGTTAAGACAGCTGTGAGATCTCTTCTGGTTATAGTTTCCCAGGAGCGTCTTCGATTGTCTTAGTCCTTCTAGATCATTCCAGTATTTGGATTTTTCGCTATAAATTTTTTTCTTTTGTTTTCCTAAGATTGTACTACTGCTGATCCCACACGATGGTTCTGGTCCCAGGTATGGGGTTTCAGCTCCTTTTTTTGCCAGCTTGTCTGCTGTTTTATTTCCTTCTATTCCTACGTGTCCTGGAACCCATAGGAAGGTAACAGTGTTATTCTGTCCTAGTTCATTTAATTTGCCTAGGCATTCCCAGACCATCTTTGAATTGATTGTATCTGAGTTCAGAGCTTTGATGGCTGCTTGACTATCTGACATGATTACAATCTTCTGTCTACGATAGTTCCTTTCAATGTTAAATTCTATACATCTTTCGATGGCACGAATTTCCGCTTGAAAGATGCTTGGGTACGTACCCAAGCTTTCTGAGTATTTGGTTCTAGGTCCAAACACCCCTGCTCCTGTTCATTTATCTGTCTTGGAGCCGTCCGTGTACCATTTTATGGCGTTTTGGCTTAGCCCCAATATGGTGTTTTCGTCCCATTCAGATTTGCTTCCCAGTTTAGTGGTAAATTTCCTTACAAAGTTAAATTTCTTTGGCATGTCATCTTGGGGCATTTCCCAAGTTTGATCAAGTTGAAGTGATCGAGGTTTTTCCTTGATTATTCCTTCTTTAATCATTCTATATATTGTTTTTTTCCTAGCATTTTCTACTTGAATATGCAGTGGCGAGAGATTTAGTATTACTTCCATTGCAGCAGTGGGACATGTTCTCATTGCTCCAGTGATACATGCACAGGCTAGTCTCTGAATCTTTGAGAGGTTTGTCCTCGTAGTGATCAGATTAGCTCTCGTGCCCCAAGCTACTGCCCCATATGTGATGATAGGTCTTACTATTGCTGTGTACATCCATTGCAATGTCTTTGGGTTACAGCCCCAATTTTTCCCAGCAATGTTTCTGCACACCATAAGGGCTTTTGTAGCTTTGTGTATTATTTCGGTTTCGTGTTTGTTCCAGAGTAACTTATTATCTAGGATTAGCCCTAGATATTTGACCTCTGTCTTCCACTCAACGGTATTTCCACCTATTTTTATAGTTTTTAGTTTAGGTTTCTTTTTCCTTGTAAAGGCTACTAACGTGGTCTTGGTGGGGTTGATATTAAGTCCCACTGAATCACACCACTGCTTTGCTGTGTTCAGTCCTCTTTGCACTATGTCGCAGAGGACGTTTTCATATTTCCCTCTTGCGAGGATAACTACGTCATCAGAGTAACCCTGGCAAGGTATACCTAATTCGGTCAATTGCCAATTGTCGTTCTATCTACTCCTCTATCACTGAGTGCTCTTTTGACAGCCTCGTGTGGAGTATTGTCAAAAGCCCCCTCTATATCTAGAAAGGCACATACCACGGTTTCTTTTGTGTTTAGAGCGTCTTGGATTTCGTCAGTCAATTGTATCAACGCGGTCTCCGTAGATTTGCCTGTTTGATATGCATGCTGTCGAGGGTGCAGTGGCACCTGCTCCAAGACTCTAATATAGTTATCTACAGCTTTTTCCATCGTCTTGAGAACAAACGATGTAAGGCTGATTGGTCTAAGGGATTTAGGGTGTGTAGTGTCCCATTTCCCTGCCTTGGGGATGAAGGTGATTCTTGCCCTCCTCCACACTTCTGGTATATATCCCAGTTCAAAACTGCTTCGACTGATTCGGATCACATGAGGAATGATTGCCTCCTGCCCCTGTTGTAGTAGGGCAGGAAATATTCCGTCAGTTCCAGGGGTTTTGAATGGCTGAAAGGTGTTCATAGCCCATCTCAGCCGTTCTTCACTGCATATGTGTTTTGCCATTGCAGTGTCTTCCCTATATTATGTAGAATATTCGAACGTAACAGATCAACAGTTCTAATAAAAGAATAAGAGGAAGAAGAGAAGACCGGGTTGCACAGGTTTTTTAAGTTAAAATTTATTAATAAAATATCAAAACAAAGTAGAAATTATAGGAAAACTCTCTGTATAATTACAGAGTATTGAACTTACAACAATTTTTCTATTTTTTCTAAAATTTATAATATTCAAGTACTAACACAGACCTCTGGTTATAACTTTATACAAAATTTTCACTATAACAATTTAGAAACATCCGACTTGGCTACAAAATTTCAACATGATTTGATAACTAAAAAACCTTAGGAAAACATTTTTATTTTAACTTTAATTTAAGATATATAGTCTATAGTCTGGCCGTCGAAAAGATGGAATGATCACGAGACAAATGTACTCCTTATTTCAGCCCACAGTTTATATCATCTTTGGTATGAGTACAGTCTAAACTGTCCTTCGTTTACTGCAGTTTAGAAGGCGTTACATCGTAAGATTAAGCCGTTCAGATGCCCGTATTCACTGATCAAGAATCTTTGAATTCCATCTTTTCAGCGGCCGGGGTATAGTAACAAAGTTTTGCCTGAGGAAAAATTGGTTTAAACAAGTTTTAATTCTTTGTCCTTAATTTATTTTATCTTAATCCTTTTTCTTTCATATTTCGAATTGGTGGAGATATCAGTTATTTCAGTGACAATTCCAAATAAATATAGGTAGCTTTTATAATCTATATTCTCCTCTTTATTTATCAATTTAACTTTTTTCTGTATTCATTTCTTTTCATTTATTTTTTTATAATTTATAAGAACATATCCGAAATTTAGTTATCAAATCAAACTACGAATCGGTAGCAGTATCTCTCGCACAAACCTGAACTCGTAGAGCATGGAGAAGAATTAACAACAGCTAATGATGACCCGGATGCTCTACTAGGTTGAAGAGGAGGACCTCTACGATTCAAACTCTGTCCCGAACTTCCGCTACTTCCAGGATTTGAACCTGATACGTTTTTGTCTACAGGCGTTATAATTTCTACATTTACGCGCGGTTTGATGTTTGAGATTTCTGTTGCTTGTTTTAGGACTTGGTAGATTTGATCAACTTCGGTCGGTTCTGAGAAGAATTTTGTATATAAAAGAAATATTTATTACAAATCGTTTCGTTAACGGTTATTCAATAGGAACATTTGTATTTAATTTAAAATTCTTATAATGAGTTTTTAAATAATATTTCTATATTAGTCTCTAACATAAATTTAAGTATTCGATGGTCTCCTATGTTTTACCGCAAAATAGTTTTAAAAGTGTTAAAATCTAATTTTTAATAAGAAGATATTAAAGGTTCAATAAAGTACATTTCAGGTAATGACAGTATTCTACCTTCCTTCATAAACTATAGCAGCTACTCCACAAAAAGTATATTAATTTAGTTTAGATGGAAATTTCCATGGCTTTAAGAAAATCTTATTTAAGCAAGGCTTCATAAAGAACAAAGTGAGTAGAAGAAGCGACAAAAAAAATACGTAGAAGGAGCGAAAAAAAAAGGATAATAAACTGAGAGAGGAATAAAGTCAAAATGTTTACGTTTCCTTACAAGTTTTTAGAGGATACAAATCTGCTGTTTTTAAACATTTTTTTAAAACGCTACGAACCATAAAGAACAAAGTAAAGGGCATTTCGAGGGGATTCGCAAAACGATGTGGGAAAAAATACATAAGGAAGATTATCAATTCCATGTTGTTTAACACGATGCTAAATCCATATTTAAACTTGGGGATAATTCCCTATACAGTTCTGTAAAAATGGTTTGTTTAAATCAAATTTATGTAAATTAATCTACATAAATTTTCTTATATCAACATACGAGTAGGTACAATGTTGAATTTTAATTAAATTCTACATTTAATTTAGTTTTTTTTTTTACTTCATTAAATCATTAATTAAATGTAAATTGGTTTTAGCTGAATTGTATTCGATTCTATTAATTCAATTTTTGTGCAAAAATAGTATTTAAATACAGGAGGACTGAACTTTTACAATAGAAGGAACTATATATTTACAACTGTACAAAATTTTACTTTCCTTCAATAAAGTCAGAAGCAATATGTAAAGGAATCCTATACCTACTTTTCATTTAGGAGACATTTAGCAACTTATGTTTTATTAATACATAGTTCGAGTGAATCGGTTTACTTTTTAAAGAATGTATGAAGAGAATTTACGAAGAAATGATATCATCTTAATCTTGCCTCTCAGGCTAAGTCATCAATCGTATTTCATTCTAGCCAGAATTTTGGATCAATACACTCATATATTTTACCGTGAAACTTATTTAACGATGTTACACTACTTCGTTTGGATAGGACTTTTGAACCAATGGTGACAAAAAAAATTCTCACCTATAATGACAACTTCAGATAAATCGCTTTAATTTGACATCTTCTTCGTGTAAGACTATATTGTAACGGGATAACCGTAAAGGAAGGGACCTTAATTTGAAAGATTGTTGTTGCCAGTTTATTTTTAGAAGTTTCTAAAAATCAACTGACCATTTTAAATAATGTTTCTAGAAAATTCTAGAAACTTCTAAACACACTGACTAGATTAAATAATGTTGTATATAAGGGGATGCATGGGCAGTTAACGTCAGTTCAAGTTCAAGTATTCACAAGAGTTCATTGTATTGTCAAGTAGTTAGACGTTATCCAGCATATCCAGCAGAGTTCAGTGTATCTTAACAATTTTGTAAATAAAATTGTGTAAAAAGCCCCCATAAGTGTTTCAAATTGGTGTCAGGTGTGGGGTGAAGATACAAGAATGCCTGGAAAAAAGATAAATGAACTATTGGTGGCTGAGCTCAGAAGAGAGCTCGAAGAATTAGAGTTGGAAACTACTGGGAGCAAATCCGTATTGTTGAGAAGGCTCCGTGAATACTACGTAAATAATAATTTGGACCCTGGCGCTGTGGAGTTCGAAGACCCAGTTCAAAAAGCAAATTCTGAACTAACTCAACAACTATCCCGGCAACATGAGGAGTTATCCAGTCAGATGAAGAGCCAGCGCGAAGATATGTCCCAGCTGTCCCAACGAATGACGAGCCAACAAGAAGAACAAACTCAACAACTTTCCCAGCTGAAAGAGGAGCTATCAGGACGAATGACGAGCCAGCAAGAGGAGCTATCCAGTCAGATGAAGAGCCAGCGCGAAGATATGTCTCAGCTGTCCCAACGAATGACGAGCCAGCAAGAGGAGCTATCCAGTCAGATAAGAAGCCAGCGCGAAGAGGTGTCCCAGCTATCACAACGGATGTCCACCCTACCAGAAGAGTTATCCAGTTCCTTCTCCCAGCAAATATCGCATTTGCGCTCCGAAATATGCAACTTGCGAGACGAGCAAAATCAGCAAGTAACCAACTTGAATCAGCAAGTGGACAACTTGAACCAGCAAGTCGCCAACTTGCGAGACGAGCAAAACCAGCAAGTGGCCAAATTGCGAGAGGAGATCAACCAGCAAATGCAGTCCGAAATAAGAAAGCTTCAACAAGAACTGGCAGCTTGTCGCCGAAACCAAATCATCCACCACGGCGACGGAAATGCAGAAAGGAGGAAAACCGGCCACGTAGACGTCGAACGACGAGGAAACGGAGAGGCGGCCCAGGTACGGATGACGATAAAACCCCCGACCTTCGACGGGATGACTTCCTTGTCAAATTACCTGAAACAATTTGACGCAGTGGCCAGAGCGAATGGATGGTCACCCCAAGAGAAGGCATTGTTCCTAACCATGGCTCTGCGAGGCGAGGCTTTAGACGTCCTGCATGTATTGACACCGGATGAGGTTGACAATTTTGAGCTATTGGTAAATCGTCTAGAGATGCGTTATGGTCAAAGTCATCTACAACCGGTATACCGAGTGCAGTTGAAAAGCCGGAAGCAGAAAAATAAAGAAACTATCCAAGAGTTCAAAGCTGAAGTGGAAAAAATGTTACGGTTTGCGTATCCAAATGCAGCGGAAGATTTTCTGGAGTGCCTGGCGATCCAAACCTTTACCGATGGTCTTCGAGACTCCGAATTGCAACGGGCTGTACGGTTGGCGAGGCCGAGTCCTCTTGTAAACGCCTTGACCATTGCCCTGGAGTTCGATACGGCGACGGAGGCCTCACATGCAGCTGCTCGACTAATGGAAGACACTGGTAACTTCAACCATGCCGTTTATGCCGTCAGAGAAGTCGAAGCGGTAGTGGAGAGGTTAATGAAGTTTTCTTCAAAAAGAAGGCGCCCAGTGAGGTGCTGGAACTGCGGAGAACTAGGCCACATAAAAAATACTTGCCCCCATTGTACCCGTATGGAGCAGAACGAGGAAAAACTTACCTTAGTTAAGGTTGTGCCAGGAGACGAGAGCTCTATGCTGGAGGAGCAACAAGAAAACGATCCCGTTCTGAGAAAGATTCGGGAGTGAAAGAGAATGGACCGTCGTCCGTTGTGGAGAGAGATATCCTCATCCTCTCCTGCTTTAAAAGCATACTGGTCCCAATGGAACTCTTTAATTTTGGACGGATGGCTCGTTAAAAGACTTGTAGAAAATTCCGAGGGCACAGAAACAAGGAAACAACTAGTGGTCCCAAGAAATGCTGTACCGGAAATTTTAAAACAGATGCATAATGATAGTTCTGGAGGACATCTGGGTATCACGAAAACGCTGCAAAAGATCCGAGATAGATTTTACTGGGTAAATTGCACTAATGATGTTAAAGATTGGTGTCGTAAATGCACTACATGTGCTGCCAGTAACGGTACGCACCGAAAACCGAAGGCGGAAATGCAGCAATACCTGGTTGGAAGTCCTTTTGAAAGAATCGCAGTAGATGTATTGGGGCCACTTCCACAGACCGATGTAGGAAACAAGTACATCTTTGTTGTAATGGACTACTTCACTAAATGGGTTGAAGCATATGCAGTTCCCAATCAGGAAGCCACCACTTTAGCAGATATATTGGTTGAAGAATTCGTAAGCCGATTTGGGGTAACACTAGAATTACATTCAGACCAAGGAAGAAATTTTGAGAGCAAGCTGTTTCAAGAAGTTTGCCAAAGATTAGGCATCCACAAAACGAGAACCACAGCGATGCACCCTCAGTCTGATGGATTGGTGGAACGAATGAACCGGACTATAACTAACTATCTGTCAAAAGTGGTGTCAGATTGTCGGAGGGATTGGGATCGACATATTCCACTATTTCTAATGGAAATTCGATCGGCCATCAACGAATCAACTGGCCAAACGCCTGCAAAGGTCCTGTTCGGTAGAGAAATGAGGCTACCATGTGAGTTGGTGTTTGGTTGTAAACCTGGTGAAGAAATGGCACGTGAACAATATGTCGCCGACCTTCAGAATCGAATGGAAAATATACACAACCTGGTGCGTGGAAAACTACAATTATCTAGTGATCGGATGAAGAGGTACTATGACACACGGACAATGGAAAAGAGTTACCAAGTTGGAGATTTAGTCTGGCTCTATAACCCCCGACGGCGTCGAGGTATTTGTCCCAAATTACAAAAGAACTGGGAAGGTCCTTACACCATCAAGAAGAAGATTAACGATGTCATTTATCGGATCGTGAAAATTCCCAGAGGGAAACCCGTCGTGGTCCATCATGATCGTTTGGCGCCTTACCAGGGAAACCACAGTGGAGATGCGCAGCAACTCCAAGAAGATGGTTTGGCTGGCTCAGGGAGTGTGCGGGATTCCGATGTAGGAAATAACATTCCAGAAGGAATGAATCTAAGGAGGGGGCAGTGTAACGGGATAACCGTAAAGGAAGGGACCTTAATTTGAAAGATTGTTGTTGACAGTTTATTTTTAGAAGTTTCTAAAAATCAACTGACCATTTTAAATAATGTTTCTAGAAAATTCTAGAAACTTCTAAACACACTGACTAGATTAAATAATGTTGTATATAAAGGGATGCATGGGCAGTTAACGTCAGTTCAAGTTCAAGTATTCACAAGAGTTCATTGTATTGTCAAGTAGTTAGACGTTATCCAGCATAGCCAGCAGAGTTCAGTGTATCTTAACAATTTTGTAAATAAAATTGTGTAAAAAGCCCCCATAAGTGTTTTAATATGTACTTTTTAAGCCCCTAGGTTTACTTTTCTTCGTGAAGAGAACCATTTCTGTATATTAGGAGTTAATAGAGAGCGATTGCTTCTGTTGGCAGAATTACAATATCATCTGCGTAGGGTACTGTATAGATTTTATCATGATCAATGAAGTGTTGTTTAAGGTTGTCTAGAAACATGTTTCACAGTGGGCAGCCTCTCGTAACCTTGTCTCGAATCTTAGAGTTATTTGTATTGCAAGAATGGAGAGCATGCAGAGAATCCACCCACTTAATGTTATTGGCAGTAACCGAGTGCATTATTTTAGGAAAGGTGGTTTTATCGAAAGCTACCTCTATACCTATGATTACGCCTAGGGTAGACTCTTTTCTGTCCAATGACCGCTCGATCTGACCAACCACATGATGTAGGGCCGTATAGGTGGATTCCCTATTGTGTATACATGTTAATGAAGGTGTAGCACTTTGGTAGTAATCATTGTATCCCTTATGTACCTTTCATTTAGTCTCTCTAGCGGTGGTTTTAATGAAAATGAAGTTAGATTAATAGGTCAGTAAGCTTTTGGAATGGAGGAATCCATTCTTAGAGGTTTTGGTATGAAGACAACCATTAGTTCTCTCCACATCTGCGGTATATAATTCAGAGCTACAGAAGATCTAAATATTTGCAGTAGGTGAGGGAGAAGCTCCTCCAGATCTCACTGCATCAGGGCTTGATAAACTCCGTCCAGTCCCGGTCTATACCGATTACAAATTCCACCTGGACAGACAAAGAGAAAACAAGCGAAGAATATAAAAAGGTAGCAAAATGTGTCGCCCGACGCGACTTAGACGTCAAATTGCGGTTGATCTTGAAAATCGTGAGTTTTTTACTCAATTGTGTACATTTCAAGTACGGACTTTTACGAATACGAAAAAAAATTGCACAAGGTACTTATCAGAAAACATTTTAGACAGTTCTTATCTATATACCTTAAAAGTTGTTTTTTAGCGATTAATTTTTGTTGAGAATCAAGAATAGAAGTGAATTTCTGATAGGTATTTAATATACCTACTTTGAAATTCAGTCACTCAGAATTTCTCCATAAAATTTAACGATGTATTCCATTCTACATTTCATATTACTTGGGTATGACCCTTATCTTCACCATAAATAGTCTAGTCAACATCTTGAAAAACGTGAAAAATAGTGATAAAGGTCCTAAAAATATGAGCGATAGCTCATTCGATCCGGAATGACAATTAACAAAAAGGTGTTTTAAGGATTTTACAGCATGCAAAAAATTCCAATTGTTCTTAACAAATTAAGACGAAAAAAAAGGGCATTTCGTTTTTTGTTTATAACTCGAGAAATATGAAGAGTTAAGGAATTTAAAAAATGATTCTTAAAGAAGAGGAAATTTCCAATAAAAAAGTCCACTTCCGGAACTCTATCTCCATTATTTATAATTTTAATTTGACGTTGAAAATAGGGCTCCGCACGGCTTTTACGGTATTCGCGCGCTGCCGCTAAAGGGGGTTTATCAGATAAAATATTTTTTTTATGACATAAAATGTGATTTTAAAAATTTACAAGATCCTGCGATAAATTTTCATAAAAGTTAATTAATTTGTTAATTATGATTTTTCATAAGTATTGCAAAATGAAATATCTTGCACTTCGCAATAGTTATGAAAAATCATAATATTTTGTAGACTTTTTAACCTATCCTACAAAAAAGGAATATTTCCATCTTGCTGGAAGAAGGCACGAGTTCAAGCTATACCAAAGAAAGGCAAGAAAACCATGCCAAACAACTATCGACCTGTCGCATTGCTTTCAGTTATATCAAAAGTGATGGAGAAAGCTATTAACCAACAACTTCTAAAGTACCTAGAGGGCCTTAATATTATCAGCGACCATCAGTACGGCTTTCGTAAGTCCAGATCAACAGGAGACCTCCTAGCATATGTCACCCATCTTTGGAGCAACGCAGTGGAACATCATGGGGAGTCCCGGGCTATTGCACTAGACATTTCTAAAGCATTTGATCGTGTCTGGCACGAGGGGCTCCTAAGTAAACTGCGATCCTACGGTATGCCCGGTCGATTCTGTTCATGGCTTTCTAGCTTTCTTCAGGACCGTTCTCTGCAAGTGGCGATTGACGGGTTTCTCTCGGACACCTTTACCATCAATGCTGGTGTTCCTTAGGGGTCCATATTATCCCCAACCCTCTTCTTACTATACATTAACGACCTTCTAGCGAAGACAGAAAATCCAATTTATAGCTTTGCTGACGACAGCACACTTATCTCATCGTTTACTTTGAATTCTCGAACATCGGCTGCTGACGCACATCTTCGCAGACAGCATGAAGTATCACGACTCAATAAAGACCTGGAAGAAATTTTGTCTTGGGGTGACAGTAACCAAGTCGAATTTAACGCTAAAAAAACCCAGGCAGCAGTTTTCTCTAAGAAGGTTAACATTGCAGAACCAGATATAGTCATGGCAGGACACGCAATTCCACTGGCTTCGTCTATTAACTTACTGGGTGTCAATCTGGGAGGAGATATGTCTTGGCATAATCACGTGGTAACAATCGCCAGGACAGCTTCTCAGAAACTCGGTGTACTTTTCCGTACCAAAAAGCTGAATACACCACAACAACTTTTGACACTCTACAAAGCCCAGATTCGACCATCACTGGAATACTGCTCTCATGTCTGGAGTTCTGCACCGAAGCATACCCTTCGGTTGTTGGATTCCATCCAAAGGAGAGCCATTCGCCTGATCGGTGACCACGAGCTAACCAAGAACCTCGACAGCTTAGAACATCGAAGACAGGTTGGTGATTTGACCCTCTTTTACAAATATTTCCATGGCAAGTGTTCTACTGACATTGCCCGCTTGATTCCACCTAGAGCAATTCATAGCAGAAATACACGACAAACCACTTCCGCCCATCCCTATGTGGTTCAACTTAATACTCCTCGAACATCATTGTTTAAGAACTCTTTCTTCTGGAGGACATCCTCTTTGTGGAACGGCCTTTCTAAGGCCGTATTTCCCACCGAATATAACCTTCAACGATTCAAGAACAACGTGAATCGCTTTCTTCGCACACGCACCGCTCTCAGAGCGCCTTAAAGGATTTTTCCTGCAGTGCTTGTGCTTGACCATAAAAAAAATTAACAAATTAATAAACTTTTATGAACATTTTTTGCAGGATCTTGTAAAGTATACATATGAAAAGGGCTCTACGAAGTTTCAAATTTTTAGGCCAAATATTTATACCTTTTATCCCATTGTTTATGCCAACATAGATTAGGAAAAAATTTGTTTGTTAACAATTGAATAACTTATTGAAAAATAGTGACAAAATGTTTTTTCCAACTGAATTAGATTCTTTCAAGTGTTAGGAAAATACTAGAATTTTTTCAAATTTTTAAAATCACATTTTATGTCATAAAAAAAATATTTTATCTGATAAACCCCGTTTAGCAGCAGCGCGCGAATGCCGTAAAAGCCGAGCGGAGCCCTATTTTCAACGTCAAATTAAAATTATAAATAATGGAAATAGAGTTCCGGGAGTTAGGACTTTTTTATTGGAATTTTCCATGTCTTTAAGAATCTTTTTTTAAAATTCCTCAACTCTTCATATTTCTCGAGTTATAAACAAAAAACGAAATTCCTTTTTTTTTCGTCTTAATTTGTTAATAACAATTGGAATTTTTTGCATGCTGCAAAATCCTCAAAACACCTTTTTCTAATTGTCATTTCGGATCGAATGGGCTATCGCTCATATTTTTAGGACCTTTATCACTATTTTTTACGTTTTTCAAGATGTTGACCAGACTAAAATGCATTACGTAGATAATACAGCAATTTTATTACCTTGAAACTTTTAAAAAATAAAAAAATATTTAATAAATTACACAAAATATTTTATAAGGTGATGCAGGAAGCAGCATGACGTTTCTTTCGTGATTAAGATTAAACCAGAATAATATTATGAAAAATGTATAGTGTATTATAGATGTATGAGTTAACATGGTAGTAAAAGCAACAACAGCTTTAATAGTACCTAAAACAACAGCGTTGTTGAGTGTTGAATCTGGTAGGTGGTGGCCAATTTTCACAGATAAACGTCTATTGATTGTTGGCATTGAAAATACTTCTGCTACCCCTAAATATTTTTTTTTATAAAATAATTAAGTAAAAAAAAGCAAAATATGTAGAGCACTAGAATACTAAATTTATATCTCTGTAACACCTTAAGTTATAAAATTATTTACATATTTGTACAAAACTATAGTGTAACTTGATTATAAATATGTCGAAAACTAATTATAACGCAAATAAACAATAAAACAATATTTATACAACAAAACAAAACCGAAACAACTTCTAAAACAAACTTAATCCATTACGTATTTACGGTAAACCACTTTCGAAATTAAACAACTCTGTAAAATTAGCACAAAGCATAAATTGTCTCATTAAAATTATATTTACTTTGTGTTTGTGTTTAAAATAGAAATTATAATTAAAAATATTTAAATCAATTAAATAAATAAACTTACTTTCTTCATCTGGGTTTAATTCGGGAACTCTAGTTTCTATTTCAGACGTAGATTTCTGCCTTCTAAGAAGTCTAGCTTTTGTTTGACATTTAGAAGCTTTGTCTTGACAATCAGTATGGATGTTTATCTTACATATGCGGCATTTTAGTCCTTGACGAGTGTGACCTATAATACAGAAATTATTTAAATAGTTTTTTAATAATAACAAGTTAAAATGGTGTCGTGGGACACCAAGTAGGAACTAAGTTCCTTCGGCTAATGTAGAATCGACACATATTACTACTCGCTTGTGTATACGACTGTAACGCCTGCGCACGTCTCATTTAACGGTCAATATATTAAAATCAGTGAAATCTTGGCGTTAAGAAAGAAGCTTCTTTAAAATTCAAGGTGAGCTTTAAAGAGTAATGTATACATTTATTTTTTCTCAACTTTTCTAACTACTTTAAACTATCAAGATTTTTAAAAATTATATCTCATATTACTTTAACAAAAAAAGGTAAAAGTTAAGAGATATATACAAAAAAAAAATTGCATCGGCCGGGAATCGAACACGGGCCGGCCACGTGGCAGGCGAGCATTCTACCAATCAACCACCGATGGTACGTATAATAACTTCCAGAATGCGTTTGATGCACTTCTCATTTAACGGTTTTTCGTTACGGTTTTACTATTACATTTTTTTCAATTCACTCACGCAGCAAAATCCCTATCTCATCCAAGCCTGCCGTAAGGAACTTAGTTCCGATAATAATAGCTAGTACATAATTTCAATAGTTAATCTTCGATGCTTGTACGATCACGTGTACTCCATCGATGCCCAGTTGAAAATGAAGGTTATCAGTGCACAATATTCGCTTTTTCCTATTGTAACAAAATATACTTACAGTTTAACTTGGAATGGCTTGTTAATAAACAATGAATTAACAAACCAAATGCAATGTATTTTAATGAAAAATAAAATATTAAAATAGAGTATAAATTTTGGAAGCAACATTCACAAGAAAACCTGGTACAAAGGAAGAAAACAAAGCAAGACTGGAAAAGGGAAATAGATGTTTAAATGGTCTAAACCATCTCCTAAAAAGTAATTTAATAACCAATAAGCTAAAAATTAGCTTGTATAAAACGGTAATAAGACCGCTTGTGAAACTTGGATATTAAGGAAAGCATATAGGTAAACGTTCCCTAGAAATATGGGAAAGAAAGGTTTACAGAAAAATTTCTGGAGGAAGAAGGAACAATGGGTATGGAAAAGAAGAACACACCAAGAGCTTGCGGATATGTACAAAGAACCAAGTATCACAGGATATGCTAGAGCACAATGGTTAAAGTGGTTAGGACATATCGAAAGGATGGCAGAAAGTAGGATCCCAAAAATGATAATTTGCAGAAGCATAGGAGGAAAAAAGAGAAGAGCGATACCAAAGGAAAGATTGAAGAGCGAAGAAGAAGCAGATTTGAGAAACTTGGGTGTACAAAACTGGAAAAGCATGTGCCAAAATAAGAAGAAATGGAAAGAAATTACAATTAAAGCCTTGGGCCTTTTAGGCATGTAGAGCCTATACTGATTACTAGGTGTCAAAAACTTTCTATACAACATTGAAACTTAGTGTTTTCAATACGATCCCGAAACCAAGCATTAAAGTTCCACCCAAGCATAAAACGGTAATAAGACCGCTTGTGAAACTTGGATATTAAGGAAAGCATATATACGTTCCCTAGAAATATGGGAAAGAAAGGTATTAAGAAAAATTTCTGGAGGAACAAGGAACAATGGGGTATGGAAAAGAAGAACACACCAAGAGCTTGCGGATATGTACAAAGAACCAAGTATCACAGGATATGCTAGAGCACAATGGTTAAAGTGGTTAGGACATATCGAAAGGATGGCAGAAAGTAGGATCCCAAAAATGATAATTTGCAGAAGCATAGGAGGAAAAAAGAGAAGAGCGATACCAAAGGAAAGATTGAAGAGCGAAGAAGAAGCAGATTTGAGAAACTTGGGTGTACAAAACTGGAAAAGCATGTGCCAAAATAAGAAGAAATGGAAAGAAATTACAATTAAAGCCTTGGGCCTTTTAGGCATGTAGAGCCTATACTGATTACTAGGTGTCAAAAACTTTCTATACAACATTGAAACTTAGTGTTTTCAATACGATCCCGAAACCAAGCATTAAAGTTCCCCCCAAGCATAAAACGGTAATAAGACCGCTTGTGACACTTGGATATTAAGGAAAGCATATATACGTTCCCCAGAAATATGGGAAAGAAAGGTATTAAGAAAAATTTCTGGAGGAACAAGGAACAATGGGGTATGGAAAAGAAGAACACACCAAGAGCTTGCGGATATGTACAAAGAACCAAGTATCACAGGATATGCTAGAGCACAATGGTTAAAGTGGTTAGGACATATCGAAAGGATGGCAGAAAGTAGGATCCCAAAAATGATAATTTGCAGAAGCATAGGAGGAAAAAAGAGAAGAGCGATACCAAAGGAAAGATTGAAGAGCGAAGAAGAAGCAGATTTGAGAAACTTGGGTGTACAAAACTGGAAAAGCATGTGCCAAAATAAGAAGAAATGGAAAGAAATTACAATTAAAGCCTTGGGCCTTTTAGGCATGTAGAGCCTATACTGATTACTAGGTGTCAAAAACTTTCTATACAACATTGAAACTTAGTGTTTTCAATACGATCCCGAAACCAAGCATTAAAGTTCCACCCAAGCATAAAACGGTAATAAGACCGCTTGTGAAACTTGGATATTAAGGAAAGCATATATACGTTCCCTAGAAATATGGGAAAGAAAGGTATTAAGAAAAACTTCTGGAGGAAAAAGGAACAATGGGGTATGGAAAAGAAGAACACACCAAGAGCTTGCGGATATGTACAAAGAACCAAGTATCACAGGATATGCTAGAGCACAATGGTTGAAGTGGTTAGGACATGTCGAAAGGATGGCAGAAAGTAGGATCCCAAAAATGATAATTTGCAGAAGCATAGGAGGAAAAAAGAGAAGAGCGATACCAAAGGAAAGATTGAAGAGCGAAGAAGAAGCAGATTTGAGAAACTTGGGTGTACAAAACTGGAAAAGCATGTGCCAAAATAAGAAGAAATAGAAAGAAATGACAATTAAAGCCTTGGGCCTTTTAGGCATGTAGAGCCTATACTGATTACTAGGTGTCAAAAACTTTCTATACAACATTGAAACTTAGTGTTTTCAATACGATCCCGAAACCAAGCATTAAAGTTCCACCCAAGCATAAAACGGTAATAAGACCGCTTGTGAAACTTGGATATTAAGGAAAGCATATATATACGTTCCCTAGAAATATGGGAAAGAAAGGTATTAAGAAAAATTTCTGGAGGAACAAGGAACAATGGGGTATGGAAAAGAAGAACACACCAAGAGCTTGCGGATATGTACAAAGAACCAAGTATCACAGGATATGCTAGAGCACAATGGTTAAAGTGGTTAGGACATATCGAAAGGATGGCAGAAAGTAGGATCCCAAAAATGATAATTTGCAGAAGCATAGGAGGAAAAAAGAGAAGAGCGATACCAAAGGAAAGATTGAAGAGCGAAGAAGAAGCAGATTTGAGAAACTTGGGTGTACAAAACTGGAAAAGCATGTGCCAAAATAAGAAGAAATGGAAAGAAATTACAATTAAAGCCTTGGGCCTTTTAGGCATGTAGAGCCTATACTGATTACTAGGTGTCAAAAACTTTCTATACAACATTGAAACTTAGTGTTTTCAATACGATCCCGAAACCAAGCATTAAAGTTCCCCCCAAGCATAAAACGGTAATAAGACCGCTTGTGAAACTTGGATATTAAGGAAAGCATATATACGTTCCCTAGATATATGGGAAAGAAAGGTATTAAGAAAAACTTCTGGAGGAAAAAGGAACAATGGGGTATGGAAAAGAAGAACACACCAAGAGCTTGCGGATATGTACAAAGAACCAAGTATCACAGGATACGCTAGAGCACAATGGTTGAAGTGGTTAGGACATGTCGAAAGGATGGCAGAAAGTAGGATCCCAAAAATGATCATTTGCAGAAGCATAGGAGGAAAAAAGAGAAGAGCGATGCCAAAGGAAAGATTGAAGAGCGAAGAAGAAGCAAATTTGAGAAATTTGGGTGTACAAAACTGAAAACGCATGTGCCAAAATAAGAAGAAATAGAAAGAAATGACAATTAAAGCCTTGGGCCTTTTAGGCATGTAGAGCCTATACTGATTACTAGCTGTCAAAAACTTTCTATACAACATTGAAACGTAGTGTTTTAAATACTATCCCGAAAACAACCATTAAAGTTCCACATGGAAGCACCCAAGCGAGCCAAATCCGAAAAAACGCTGTTTGGAAAAGTCTAAAGTGAAGACAATGTTAATGCTTAATGTATTATCTTGGAGTTCTCGCGGATTCATCGTGTTCGGCCAGAATATCGCAAAGAAGGAAGCTGGCGCTTGTTGCACGATAATACACCATCACATTAATTGTGACTTGTGTCTCTTTTTTTTTGACAAAAAATAGCATTTTAACCATCAACCACACCGTGAGACTTTTTTCTGTTCGTTAGACTACCTTTGTCCATGAAGGGACAGCAGTATGCCGACGTAGAGGCCATCCAATAGGCGTCGACACCCATTTTGAAGAACATCCCGTCAATTAGCAGAAATCCCCATTTGAACAATTTGCGAACGGTAAAAATCGCTTTAACTCTGAAGGGGACTATTTTAAATGAAATAAATTCCATTTGCCGAAAAAAAATTCTCTTTGTCCTGTTTACTTTGCGACAGACTCGTATAAAAGTAAGAAAATTCAAAAATAATGACTGAAAATAATAGAAAAGTATTTTAAATTACGACATTTTCTAAAAATCAATAATTCTCACCTCTAAGCACCTGCGAACAAATATCGCAAGGTGTTATCTTCTTGTAAGTGTACTCTTGGAAATTGTGAGCATCCGGATCTCCCTTAAGTAACTCTCTCGTAGCTGCAGCTCCATTTTTCCTACACATACAAATAAACAACATAAAACAACGTCAGAGTAAAAAACAAATAAACAAATATTTAACAGTGAACTATAATAACAAATATTGTTTATCATTCTAAAAATATCTTTTTCTGATATTTATATTTTGAATAACTTCTTCGTAGTTAGTTTTTGTGTAATACTATATTATATTTGTATTGTTTATGTATTTTTTATATGATGGTTTACTGTTATTATAACAGAAAAAGGTCCACAAGCATTTTAACTTTGTTAAAATTTGTTCACTGCCATGCTATAGGTAACAATTTATTTTGCATTCAACATTTCCTTAACAAGGTTAGCATCCTCCGAATGTTATCATACGTACTTTTAATTTCTCTTTAGTGCCATATCTTGTTAATCTTATTTAAATTGAAAATGTAATATTCCTACCTAGGTAAACACCCGTTTGTTAGATGTTGTTCCCAACTAACGTTAAAAAATTCGTTAGCAAAACGCTCTCACACAAGAAGAAGTTTAAATTGAAATACTGACAGACTGATTTGATTATACCTAGCATCCAATAACAGGGCTAGGACGAAAACATCTTGTCTGGTATGATAGAAATAATCTTTTACCTTTTGACGATCCTCTTTAACTTTCTCTGTTTGCTTGAGTTTCTCGTTTACCATAATTTTGTTAAGAGAAGATATTTTTTAACAAAATACCCTCACTTCAAATACCTAAACTATAAGTCAGCAGAATTAACTCACCACTTCACAAAAGTGAATAATGAGCGCTAGATAAGTTTATAAAAATCATTTACAATTTTTGATCGATCATGGTATGTCTATATATTGTAGTAAAGTGTACTTTCTATAGTAAAAATGCAATCAAAAAGCCGTCTAATTACTAATGCATCTGTGGCTGAAGAGGTTAGAGGTGGTACCCGCGATAGGTAAAAGTTGCAGGTACGAGTCCTGACAGATGCGCCATTTTGTCAATTTCTTCTTTGTATGTTTAATTTCTAAATGTTTTTATAGAACCTTAGAATAATAAAGATTTATTAAAAAGTTCTAGTGGTGTGTCAATTTTGCTTCTCCTGTATATATGGTATATATAAAACCTAATACAAACATTTTGCGTAAACAAAAAAGCTGTCTAAAAAACACATCTACCGATATTTTCTTCTACTCTTACACAGTAGGTAAAGCAATACGTACTCTTTTTTTTGTTGGTGCACAGGGTGTTGATCTAGCACAGGTGCATGTAATGGAAATGAATTATGACTGGGTCCAAGTAATTTTAACTTAAAATGATTGATTGATAATGAAGAACACTAAATGATTGTTAATAAACTACGTGTAAAAACCATATCCAAAAAAAAGCAAGAACGACAGGATTAATTTATTCTGGTAACGAACTGTACTAGATAAAGTCCAAAGTTAAAATAATTTGAAGTAATTCATTACTTAATAATTCCCAAAAGAAACAACGATCCTATAAACAAAAAAAGAACTGATGTTATCAAATAAGTGAAATCGCGTAATTATTGGATATAGTCCAGGGCAGGTAGCTAAAAAACGCGCAAAAATTGTATGATTTTTTGTTCAGAACTTTTTTCCTGCATCCTAAAGTGAACCAAAATCATCCAGAGGTTCTTAAAAACCTGCTACACTGGATTAATATACACAAAATTAAAACAAAGGAATGTCTCATTATCTTTGATGACTCTATCTCTGGATCTGGAAATTTGGGAGGTGCGAGCTAGTGCTCAGCCAGCACTGAGGCCACATATGACCCATTGTGCATCCTCCCGTATGTAGGGATATCCTCACCTCAGGCTGTTAGCAGGCCTATTGATTTAAAATAGGTGATGAGGCTCCCGAGGGGGATCTCCCTGACATCGGCTGGTGTAAGCCAATACTCGCCCAACACGGATCTTCTGATTTCAGAAAAAGCAGAGCAGTCATACATAATGTGTTCTACTGTTTCCTCTTCTTGTTCGCAGCCTCTGCATAGCGGCGATTCTGTTAGTTTCATCCTAAAGAGATGTCGTCGCAATTGGCAGGTGACCTGTCAGGATTCCCACAGCTGTTCGGAGATTTTGTCTAGTCAATGCCTTAAATTTTTTTGCTGTTTCCTCGCCAGGATGAGGTAATAACTCTCTGGCCAGTCTACATGCAGTTCGTAGTTTCATCCTAGCACTATATAAATTTTTGGTGAGAGTGCTGTTTAATAAGGTCCACGACTGCGAACAATGTTAGCTTGGTAGATGGGCGAGGGCTAACATATTTGTAGCCCACAGCCCTCCTTGCTAAATTGTTCGCAATGCGGTTGCCTTTAGAGTTCCCATTTCCTTTGATCCAGCTGAGAGTGACCACGTTATTCTGGCTGGCCTCAGTTAGAGATTGGTGACATTCTAGTACTAAACTTGAAGTGAAACGTGGTCTATTCAAGGTCAGTAGTGCTTGTCGGCAGTCTGTGTATATATTTATATTCCTGCCTGTGATGTTCCTATTGATTAATTCTTTTGCAGCTGTGAGTTCTGACTGAACCACACTTGACAAGCCATCCATAGCCCATTTTATTTTTAGGCTTAAGGATCTAGAGTAAATTCCACATCCCACACCTTGCTTTGTTTTTGATCCATCCGTATATACGCTCAGAGCGTTCACTACGTTGGGGTCTGCTGTCTTGTTTGTTAATATTTTGTAGGGTTTGTCAAAGACAAATCTTGGTGCGACGGCATCCGTGTTTGCCTGGAAGAGTGGTATCACTTTTATCGATTCCCTCCACAGACTATCCCTATATGACTTTAATTATAAGATATGAAAATTAATACTCATCATATTTTCTTTTAATAAAAAAAGCTCTTAATTTTAATAAATGAGAAAGTATATAATTTAAAAAAATAATGATGCACGCGACAAACGACAAACATACCTGTTCAAAAATTACAAAATCTCGAATAACAAAAGAATATTCCAACAATAAAAGAAAGCTATTTTTCAACGCACGACATCTCCTTTGTGCACAACTACACTTTCAAATGTTTCTTTGTGTCCTCAACTTTGTCACATTTTAACAATAGAAGCAAGGATAAAACGCTATCTATTTTTCCGAGCCGTTGTCTAAATGGAAAAGCTGCTATTTTCCCATTTTCTCGGTGTGTGACTCACATTCTTACTGCTTCTATGGTGCGATTTGCCGCCTTACTAAACATATCCGCAACTTATTGGGAATGGCAGTTGCTATATGCAAATGTCTACAACCTGTTGTTTATTTTTTTCTGATGGGGAAAATATAAAAAAAGAAGAAATGGATTTGTTAAAAAAATATATATCCAAATGGTTATTACAAGAGAATTGAATATAAAATTCTCTTGAGTGTAAAAATGGAAGAGATTAGATACCAAGATTGCCAATTTACTAAAGAAGCGAGTCTATCAGTCCGGAAGGTGGTTAAGCAATAAGTGTGCTAGTGTGACATAAATAACTACACAGAAATAGAAAACGAAGTATAAAAACAACCAGGAAGAAGAAATACCGGTGTAAAGAGTATTAGGTATTATTTATGTCTATGCAATTTTGTTCCCTCACCTAAAGGTTGACATAGATCTTAATATATAAATATTCTCTAGAGAGAAACACCAACTTTTTTACTTTTTTGGGACAAATTTATGATATGTGAGCATCAGTGGCATATAGAAAATTATGTTGAAAAATTAAAGTTAATTTAGAGAACAAAGCTGTTTTGACGAAATCCATTATTTTCAAACAAGAAGATCATCTGATAACTATTTACCATATTTCGAAGAAGCAATTTTCCAATTTATTTTTATATATTTAACACGACAAACCTATAACCCTGAACGAATCAATCACACTAATTGCATGGGACAACATCAGAATAATCTATCCACAAAATCAATTGGGAATCGTTTGCTCGTCTTTTATTTTTTGTTCCCGTTATTCAATTGTGCGAAATGAGATGGTTAGATGTATTGTCAATGGTCACAGACCGTGTATTTTATTATCTTGGATATAACAAATGGAAGTTGATTTTTTGCTGAAGGATATGGTTCTTTTATCTTTGTTACGATGATTTGTATTAAAAAAAGACAAATTAACTAATTGTTTTTTTAACCAACTGTTTTAAAACTGAATTAACCTATGATAATGATTACCTACTAATGTAGTAAAAGTGTTGTAAAAATTTTTTCAATGACTTTGTTTTCATTTTTTTACTAATAGAAAATATGTTTAATATATCGATAATATTCAAAGCGGTTTTAGTAAATTTAATAATAGCCCATACTTTCGATTTGTTAACGAAAAATTATCGTTCTTAAATTTTTTAAATTTAAGTTATATCAATTGAAATAAAATATTTACTTCTGTCCAAGTGTGGAAGTTCAAAAAATTACCGTGAGCGGTGTTGCAGTAAAATTATCGACATTTTGTAGTCATAATTAGTAATTCTCGTCCCTTTAGGAGTTGGTACATTAAAAAATTTGTGTTTAACCTCTTCTAAATACTAAGTAAGTCGATTTTAATAATGTTTTCTTTGATTATTTTATTTATTGTGAGTGTCTAAAAAACGGTGATATTTTATTAACAAAATACCAATAAAATATCGATTTTAAATATCAATGTTTTTTTTATTATCTTGAACTATGTTTGACGCAGTTATTTATTGAACAAATATGTTGGCTATATTGAATTTTTACTTTGCTTTAAAAAATGGTGAATGCGCCGCAAGCACGTTGCGCGCTTTCACCATTTTTTTAAAATAAATAATTCACGTACTTCGAGCATGTAAGTATCGGTTTTTTGTCAATAAAAACCAAAAAATAAAATCTTTATTTCTTAAAAACATATAAGTAATTTATTTTTATATATTTAACACGACAAACCTATAACCCTGAACGAATCAATCACAGTAATTGCATGGGACAACATCAGAACAATCTATCCACAAAATCAATTGGGAATCGTTTGTTCGTCTTTTATTTTTTGTTACCGAAATTCAATTGTGCGAAATGAGATGGTTAGATGTATTGTCAATGGTCACAGACCGTGTATTTTATTATCTTGGATATAACAAATGGAAGTTGATTTTTTGCTGAAGGATATGGTTCTTTTATCTTTGTTACGACGATTTGTCTTAAAAAAAAACAAATTAACTAATTGTTTTTTTAACCAACTGTTTTAAAACTGAATTAACCTATGATAATGATTACCTACTAGTGTAGTAAAATTTTTTTCAATGACTTTGTTTTCATTTTTTTACTAATAGAAAATATGTTTAATATATCGATAATATTCAAAGCGGTTTTAGTAAATTTAATAATAGCCCATACTTTCGATTTGTTAACGAAAAATTATGGTTCTTAAAATTTTTACATTTAATTTATATCAATTGAAATGGAATATTTACTTCTGCTTAAGTGTGAAAGTTCAAAAAATTGCCGTAAGCGGTGTTGCAGTAAAATTACCGGAATTTGTTCCTTTAGGAGTTGGTACATCAAACAATTTATGTTTAACCTCTTTTAAATACTGAGTAAATCGATTTTAATAATGTTTTCTTTGATTATTTTATTTATTGTTAGTGTCTAAAAAAGGTTGACATTTTATTGACAAAATACCAAAAAAATATCGATTTTTAAATATCAATGGTTTTTTATTATGTTGAACCATGTTTGACGCAGTGGCGATATTGGATTATAACTTAATTTTAAAAAATGGTGAATGCGCCGCAAGCACGTTGCCTGCTTTCACCATTTTTTAAATAAATAATTTACGTTCTTCGAGCATATGGGTATTTAATCTGTTTTTTATCAATAAAAAGCCAAAAAATTAAATATCAATTTTATTCAACTAAAGAGGTTTTATTCTAATAAATGGTGAATGTGGATTTGCTCTTACCAATTTTTTAATATTGAAAGTTGTAGCGTATTTAAAAAACCCGAATAATAAAATTTCTTTTTTTAAAGTTTCTTTTCACTTAGGCCGACTCTGTCCTAAATTTTATTCGAGATGTTTCCAGAACGTAGCTAATCTAACCGTTGTCTCTAAGCAGTTTATCGATTTTCCTAACTGACCAATGAGGTTCCGAGTTTAAGATCAGGTGTATAGGCGGGAAAGGAGAGCGTCTCTTTACTACCAACGACTTTTATTCGCGCTGGGTTTAGATTAAGATCGTTCGCGAAATGGTCAGTTTCAAATTCCCGGCAATTTTCTTATTTTATCCTAAAAATTACCAGCAGTTAAATGTTTCTTGTATCGACTATTGTTTATCGTACCGGAAGGTTTACCTAAAGATTTCCAGACAGTGCTATCTTTAAGTTTCCTTCGTATACCGTAGAGTAATGGCGGCAGAAGTCAGCCATTGTTACCGTCTTTTCTTCGAACCCCAGCTACGAAGAATGAGTTAATGGTTTTTCTCTAAATATCTACAAATCTAGACAAGAATGGGTCTAGATTTTATCTTACCGTTAAGACCAATTACCGAGAGAATGAAGCCAGATGCTAACAAAGTATCTCAGAAACATTTAGAAGATAACGTAAGTTTTTAACCATTTTTTTATAACTGTATCGAGGCTCAGAGTACCATTTATTTCTATGGAACATTTTATCCTAATTGTATTTACCTGTAACATCTATAAGTGCAGTGCACAGTGTCGTAATGAAAATAAGCGGAATGTGATTTTTTTGTGTATTGCTTACCTGTAATTTTTTTATAACTTATATTTTTTGTAACTCCTATCTGTAAACTGTTTTACTTATATTCTTTAATTTATCTCTCGTACTGATTTAATTTAGATGTATACTTTTAAATATGAGTACTCTTAACTCGAGTTAATATCAAAGCAAAAGGTGATATTTTTTTTATAACTTTTTAATCTAAATTTTACCTCTCACTTTTCGCTTATCTGAGTATACGAAAATGACAAAACAGTGTACTTAGCTATTATTTTTTTGTGTATTAATAATTTTGTTTTTGGACTAAACACAAATGTGTGCAGTAAAATGTGTCTACTATACCGTACCGAGATGTATCTCATATTTTTTTATTTTATTGTTGTTGTGTCTCTTTTATCATTACAGCTGATAATGAATACTGTTATTGTTACCTATAGATTTTTCTTTTCCTAGCTAGAGCCTGTTACTCCGATCAATACTTTTCTCTAATCTATATTTTTTTAAAGTAATAGATTTAGTTTCTTAAATATATCTTATTTTATTAAGGTAATAGATTTTGTTTTTTAAATATATCTTTGTCTTACCGATTTGATTTATAACCATAAGGATAAGTAAAAGGAAAGTGTAAGTATAATTTCTCTTTTTAGTATCTTAAATAAAAGTGTGTAATTTAAATTTTAGCAAGAACATCTGCCGGGTTATCTAATTTTACCTTATCTTATCTTATATCTATTATATATTTCTTTTTCCATCTGGGTTTCTTATATTTCCCCATCCTCAGGATAAAAAACATAAGTGGCGCCCTTTTTCCTTTCTCTTTCGTTTTTTTTCATTTATTCCCTTTTGTCCCCTTTAACTTCTTTTATCTTTTATTATTCTTTTAAGTATATTTCTTTTTATCTTTTAAAATTATTCATCTAGCTCGAAAGAATCCACGCTCGCTCTTCTCCTACCCTCTGAGTGCCGTTTGCATATGTTAACCTCTCAAATCGAGCATTTAACATCATGAGGAAAAACAAAGTTCCCCTCAGTGTTTTTGGTTTGTCATTATTAGACCCTAATTTTTAATCATAGGACCACCTTCCAAATATCTTTTTTCCAACAAAAAGAGATTAATCAAAATCGGTTCATAAACGACGAAGTTATTCGAGAAAAAACATAAACGAAAGGTCGAATTGAGAAACCTCCTCTTTTTTTGAGTTCAGTAAAAAATTAAGATAATGTTACTGCAACACCGTTAACTACAAATTCGAAATTAAGTAATTCTCACCGATATAGGCACGAAAACAATAGTCTGGTGAAAATTATTCATAATACAAAATTATTGATTTCTAATTTTTTTACTTTAATTAGAACTTTTTCCTTGAGTATAATAGTTCTTAAAGCCATTGAAAATATGTAAATACAGAAATGCGTGTGGTGAGTGAAATTGTGTTCGTAATTATTACATGATACAATTATGCATGTTGATAACTTAGATATCTAAGGTATTATTTTGTTACCTAGTTTCAAATACCTTTGGTATATCTAAATTTTTTATCAAAACATAGCAGAACAAAAGGAAAATAAACATCAAAAAGTGATTTTGTGGTCTAAGACAGATGGAAGAGTATAATGTTGATATTTTTACCTCATAGACATTATCGTTGAAACTGCATGGTACATTTGGTTTTTTCTAAATTTGAAAACATGACAAACATCAATTATAAAATACTGTAAGTAAAGCTACAAAAAAAGGGTTATTTCAAAATAAATCTACGTGTATTAACAATTTTTTTTTCTGTTAAGAATCTATTTCTATAAACAAACGAATATAGTTCTTATAAAAAAGTTTTTGTGAGTATTTAGAAAAATAGAAAAAAATTGAAAATGTTTTGGGCATTTATGATGTCTTTTTTGTTCTTTTTCTTTACTCATTTATATCAAATCCTATGTAATAATTCTTAAAGACATGACATGCCATGCCAAAGAAATTTAACCACTAAACTGGGAAGCAAATCTGAATACGACGAAAACACCATATTGGGGCTAAGCCAAAACGTCATAAAATGGTACACGGACGGCTCCAAGACAGATAAAGGAACAGGACCAGGGGTGTTTGGACCTAGAACCAAACACTCAGAAAGCTTGGGTACGTACCCAAGCATCTTTCAAGCGGAAATTCGTGCCATCGAAAGATGTATAGAATTTAACATTGAAAGGAACTATCGTAGACAGAAGATTGTAATCATGTCAGATAGTGAAGCAGCCATCAAAGCTCTGAACTCAGATACAATCAATTCAAAGATGGTCTGGAAATGCCTAGGCAAATTAAATGAACTAGGACAGAATAACACTGTTACCCTCCTATGGGTTCCAGAACACGTAGAAATAGAAGGAAATGAAACAGCAGACAAGCTGGCAAAAAAAGGAGCTGAAACCCCATACCTGGGACCAGAACCATCCTGTGGGATCAGCAGTAGTACAATCTTAGAAAAACTAAAGAAAAAAATAGATAGCAAAAAATCCAAGTACTGGAATGATCTAGAAGGACTAAGACAATCGAAGACGCTCCTGGGAAACTATAACCAGAAGAGATCTCACAGCTGTCTTAACCTAAATAAGAAAAACCTCCGAATTATAACAGGAATACTAACCGGTCACTGTCGATTAAGAGGACACATGAAGAAACTAGGATTAGTAGATGAAGCAAACTGCAGATTTTGTGAGGTAGAGGATGATACCTCAATAGGTACACATACTTTCAGAATGCATGGCATTAAGTAATTCTAGGGTCATACGAAGTAGAAAGGCAAGAACTACCTAATTTAAAACCCAATGATATCCCAAACTTTCTAAGGAAGATAGGACTAGAAGAGCTGCTATAAGTCTGAGGAATCATCAGAAATATAGCAAGAAAAGGGGGACACAATAGATCTTATAGGTCGCAGGTGTATCTGTCACCCCTAACACCATACATACATACTGTAGACATTTTTTAACCAAACAGGTTATTGTTATTGTTAAAGCAAGCTTTTTAGCAACTTGAATTATATTTCAAAATTATTCGTAAAGTGTTTTTTTTTTAATTAGAAATATAATTGAAGTTATACACTTTTCAGTAAATTATAAATAACAGTTGATTTATTTTGAAATATTTGTATTAAATTTATCAAAGATACTTAAAGAAAACGTAAAAAATTAATTCAAATATAACTTTCATAATTAAAAAAAATTAAACTGTATGGATCACTACATATTAAATACAACTTACTTTTCTGTTTCAGGTGGTGGTGTCTTAAGGCTTTTAAAAGCCTTAATCCATTTATTTTTCATACTGGCTGTCGATGATGCCGACATTTTTCGTTCGCGAGAAACCGACTCGCCTTCGAGTTTGTTCGAGAAAAGTTCTTTCTGTAAGAAAATGTATCAAATAGTATAAAAAATAAATACTGCATTATACATTTGTGGTAGGTTGGTATTAAAGACACTAAAAAAGTCATTTTGAAATAAATTACATTCGTTACCTTAAAGTAACAAGTTGCTTAGAAGGCACCACCCGTGGCGCCACCAATAACAACTTCAGACACAAATCTAACCTTAATATTTTGTTGACATAAATCCAGAATTTCATTGCAATCGAACAAGTCGTGAAAGTGCAGTAAATTTTTAAAATTAACAAGCCGGTCGAAAAATGGATCTTAGCCAAGAACGTAATCGTTCAAGTCTCAGCCACGAATCCAGGCTATGTCCACGGCAAAACATTGATGCAATTCCTTAGGTAATTAAAGAAGACCACAATGTAATATACCGGAAGATAGAGGGATTTTTGGGTATTTTAAAGACGCCGATCCGAAAGATTCTATATGAAAAACTGGGTGTTAAGAAGTGGGTTTCTTGTTGGATCCACCACTTTGATCACAATCGATTAAAAGCAACAATGTGTTGATGATATTAATGATATTAAAACGTAATAAAGTCCAATTTTTCCCTCGATTTATTACAATGGATAAATTATGACTCCATCGACAGTCAGCCGAGTAAATTCAACGCGATAAACCCTCTCCAAAGCATGAAAAGACGCAACAGTTTGCAGGCCAGTTTATGGCATCAGTATTTTGGGATACGCAAGGTATAATATTTATCGATTATCTTAAACAGGGAATAACATAGCGTTTTTGGAACATTTCATGAATGAAATCACGAAAAAAATGACCTCACTTGAAAAGGATAAGAAAGATAGGACTAGAAGAGCTGCTAAGGAAACATCAGAATTATTGTAAGAACATTGTAAGAATCATAGACCTCTAAGACTTTTTGATTTCTTATGTTATATATTTATAAAAGTTTGGTTTCTTATACATTTTTACTCTATTGGTATCAAGATACGTTATTTGTATGTCTTTTTAGATACAGATATTTAGAAATAACAACTAAGTACAATAAAATCGGTTATTCTAAATACATACTTTTCTAAAGAATGACTTTATTTTGATTATTTTTTCTTTAAAAACTCTTTAATAGAATACAACACCAACAAGAGTGATGCTTTCTAAAAATACACTCTTATTACAATGCTGCTGAGGCTCTTAGAATATAGATAATCCGTTATAAATTTATTGATATGGAATTCCTACTGGGGACACCTTCCAATCAATAATAATCTCCGGTTTATGGATTCTCTTTCCTTCCTTTTCGTCTTCTTGTTGTTTGGTATCTATTCTAGAGATCTTCCCCTTCTCGCTTCTGCCATCTCTGGGTTTATTTACTTTTTTTCAAATTCAATCTTGCTATTTAAAGTAAATTCATTTTTTATTCTATATATTTTAATCAATCAAATGACATCTTTCAATTAATTCAAAAGCAAACTTTCTCCTTAGCAATCTAATAAAAAAATTGGTAACTCGTTAAAGAATTATGGCGAGAAAGAATTTTGTACCAACAAAATTTAAAGAATTCAGTTTCGCCAATGTCATCACTGTTTGCTCTATAACTGCATTTGTCTCTAACTAGTTTTAAAATTTCAAAATCTGCTTTATTTCTATTTTTTAATGTTAAATAGCAATTTATCACAAAGGCAAATAATTATTTTCCTAGAACAAAGGTAGAAGAGAATGGGCAAATTATAAAATGAATAGAGCAGCTCCCTTACATTAAGTGTAAACATAAAATACTAAAGTTTCCGCTTTAATGAATATAGTTCAGTTTGAACGCTATTGCTAAAATTATAGGCATATAGGTATTCATCACAAACTATTGTTGAATGTGCCCTTCTGGGATTAAAATAACACAATGAATGGGGTTTCTATTTTGTATTCGGTATGCATGACCTAATTGTTGAATTTATGAACTCGGATATTTAGTAGGATCTAGTAGCAGAATTGATTTATGGTACATAAGCCAATTATGATTTTCCAAAATTGCTAGGATTATGCATTATATATCTCTTACTTATTTTCGATGGAGAAAAATAAAAAATATTTTTTTTTCTTAACCTCCCTTAAACTAACGAAACCAATAAACTCATCCTTTTTTTACAATCTTATATTTAGACGGTGACTACCGCGATAATCAAATAAGGAAACGACCTTTACTTAAAAGACTATTTTAGGTTATGTTTTAGTGATTATATTCCAAAATAGTCTAGGTTCTTCTAGTATGTAGCAATTAGATTGGATCATGTATTTTAAAAATACTAGAATAGTCGGTTTTACTATATAAGGGGATGTATTAGCAGTTAGGTAAGGGGAGTTTGACAGCGAGTAGCGTGTCTTGGCATTACAGGGGCCAACTGCAACCCTGGAAATAGTGCTAAACCTCCCACCTCTCGACATCATTGTGAAAGGAGAGGCAAGGATGGCAGCCTACGGAATGGGTTGCAGTGGCAACTGGAAGTACAATGCCTCCAGTGGGCATACAAGGATTGTGGACACTGTACAGATGGACACCTTGGAAATGCTACCAGACAGGATGGTAAAGATCACAGATCTAGAAAAGCCATACAATGTCAATATTATTGACAGGGCTGCCTGGGAGAAAGGTGAAACTGAATATATGAAAAGGGGGATCACTTGGTATACGGATGGCTCGAAAAAGCCATCAGGCACTGGGGCGGGAATATATGAAGTCAGACCCAAGGCGCAGTTTTGCGTAAGCCTGGGTAAACTGGCTACTGTTTTCCAGGCTGAAGTTGTTGCCCTATCAGAGTGTGCAAGAGTGTGTTTGGAGCGTGGTATGACAGGCCACTACATAAACTCGGATAGTAGAGCAGCGCTAATGGCACTTGACAGTTTTGACTTTACCTCTAAAGCAGTATGGGACTGTCATCAGGCCATGAAAACCCTGGGAGAGTACAACAAGGTTATCCTTAGTTGGGTTCCGGGGCACAAAGGTATTGCTGGCAATAAGGGAGCTGACAAGTGGGCAAACAAAGGAGCTGAAAGCCCGCTCATTGGTGTTGCTTACAACACAGCACGAAGAGCTGTTCGCCAGTGGATGGGCATAGAACATCGAAAGAGCTGGGAAAGAACGGAAGGTAAAATACAGTCAAAGAGAATGCTGCAGACACCTACTGGTGCCATAGCGGCAGATGCCCTTGGGCTGAGGAGGAAAACACTGCGGAAAGTGGTTGGCTTCATCAGCGGCCACTGGGTATTCCGCTGACATCTACATAAGATGGGAATTCAAGTTGAAAACCTCCTATGTAGAAAATGCGGTGAGGAGGAGGAAACAGCCTTCCAGGTGATATTCATGTGCCCAGCCCTGCAAGGTCTGCGTGTGAGATCCCTTGGCCTACCGACTGGAGATCAAAGGGAAGAGTAACCATAGTCAAAAGGATCTCTTGGTTCATTAAGAACCTGGGATTTGACGGAGAATGAGGACCTGTGAATGAGGGTGCACAATAAGCTGTACTAGCTGCGATGCAATCCCATGGACAACCCCTAAGCCTGGCCCTCTGTAAAAAAAGGGGAGTTTGAATAGTTTATTGTCATTGTAAAACTGATTAGACTTTTTCCATCATAGTTCTTGTGAATCTGTTACAGTTATGGTAAAATAAAGTTCCCATAAGTCTTTTAATTTGGTGTCAGGTATGGGGTACGAAAGTGGCTACTTAACTTTAAAAACACAGAAGAACAGATAGCAAGATGGCTCAAAAAAATGCAGGAAAATTATATTTAAGTCGAGCACAGACCGTTGAATCCTTATGAGGGGGTCGATTTCTAGAAATACAATATAAGTACACCTCCACAACTTCTAAAGCGCACATATTTTAATTTTCTAGTCCCTTACTTCAAAAACATAGGACTTTCATACGAATTTCCGACCCCCGTTTTACCCCCTTAGGGGTAGAGTTTCGTAAAATCCTTTCTTAGCGGACGTCTATACCCTATAAGGAACCTACCTACCAAATTTCAAGTTTGTAGGTGTTATAGTTTCTGAGATATGGTGATGAGTGATCTTTCGCTTTTATAGGCGGAAAATAATTGACTGGTCCGGTGCTTTAATCCCAAACATAAAAACCATTTTAGCGAGATATTATTGTTGGGATAATCCCCTCCCAAAATTCTGAAAATTATTGCTCACAAATGTTTTCGGCTTAGATTCATTTTTGGACAGACTTGCTTATTTCAAAAATTTACTGTACCTACACGACTAGTTGTATCTCAATGAAACTCTGGATTTATATAAACAAAAAATTGAGGTTAAATTTGTGTCCAAAGGTTCTATTGGTGGCACCTTCTAAGCGGTTATATGCGAAACTAAAATGACAACCCTCGTGGTTTCGTATATCGAGATTCCGAGAAAGACAAAAAATTTAAAAGCATCACGAGAGAGGTCATATTTTCATTCTAGCTCATAAAATTTCTTTTATTTTAACTCTGTGTTTTATTGCTCACTTAAAACTCTATCTTTATGTTCTGCATCCATCAGATTATTTTTTTTTCTGTCTGTTTGCGTCGGTATAAATTTATAGTAAAAGAACTTTGTATTAAAACTGTGTTTTTACTTTTTGATAACCTGATAATTCTATTTTTTGACATACAGGTATATTAAAACAGTCTTAGAAAGTTGGTGTGATTTTTATTTCCTTCGCATTGTTTTATCTGTATTGGTTTACCCTAATTTTTGCTTAAAATATATTTTTTCTACAAACGTCACTAAAAGTGGAATTTTTAACGCGTGCTGTCAGTGTCTAAAATGTCTTTTTACGACACTGGTGTTAAATGTCATTTACTTTTAGCACCAGTGCTAAAAGTGATTTACTTTTAGCACTGCTAAGAAAATAAAATCAGAAGAAGTTGTATTCAATTAAAATTGCAATTAGCAAAACTACAATTAGTGAAAGAAAATCCATGACCAATCACTCTGGTAGCTGTAACGGTATTTATTTTGGTAAAACTTGTACCAGAGCAGGAAACAGTGTTATCCGCCGAAGTGTTGGACAAAATTTAATCCGCAACGTTCTTTTTCTTTTGTAGCGAGTCGTCTATGTAACTCTCCGCTACTGTACTGGACTTCCATCCACCGTGTCTCTTGATTGTAGTAAGATTAGCACCAGAGTCCGCTAACAAACTAGCTGAGGAACTTTGAAAACAATGGCCAGTATAAAGATGGGAATCAAGCAAATTTAAAAATTTAGCAATTTGAGCAGGCATTTTACCAAATGTGTTGATTCCAACTGGAGATTTGCCACATTTTTTTTCATTTAAGAATTTTATAAAAAATCTTGAATGACCAATATCCACTGGACGAAGCGCTTAGTACTTTTTGTAACAGTTCATATACAATGTACCACTAATAACAAAGGTTCTTGGGGCATTGGTTTTTGTGTCTGGTATATGCACAACTAGCGAATTTCCCAAATCCTCAATGTTAAATTAAAAAGTTAAATTGCATAGTTCTTTTCGGCGACAGGCCCCAAAGAGACCAAAAATTGCAACAACTTTCTGCATAAGATATATTTCATCCGAGGCTTCTACGAGAAATTTGTTAATTTGCTCCCTAGTCAATATTTTCGACTTTTTCGGTCGATACCCTTCACCTTTCCGTTTTAAAAATGCTACAAGCTTGTAATACCTGCTTATGTCCTGGTTATTTATATTCATCATCGCTTTCAACATAGACCAAAGCGTCGATGATTTCCATATTTTAGACTTTTCTTCAAAGTAAGCGAGCAGCACTTTTTCACTGGTTTCCCTACCTCTAACATTTTTTTGATCACACCACTTCAGAAAACGATCGTATGAAAACTCATACTGTCGCTTTGACTTATTAGGCAATAATTCAAAGGTAGCTTTATTAGCAGCTTCTTCAATTTCCACCGGGAGAAATTCATTTTCTTGATCACTTTCCATCATCGAATAAGAATTTATAACATTTGTTTGACGCAAGCTGTCAAAAACAAATCAACAATTTTCTTCGTCCTAGCAACGTATTTCGTAGGTAAGTTAGATGAAATTAGATACATTTTATCAATTTATTTATTAAAAATAATAATAAGCGTTAATTTGGACTATTACGGCGTCGTGCCTCAAACTTCCCTTCTCACAAAATAAAATCTCACTTTTAGCACTTATATCATAAATACCTATTCTGTTTGTTATTGACTCCTAGATATACAAAGTTCCCTCTGTTCTGTTTTAGGTACCAAGTCTTATGTTACCTACGATGTATTCGTATTATCTCTGTACGTAATTTCCAGGTAAACGCACTTATTTCGACCATAAAAATTCACACGACTATATACTAATTTCATAAAAAAAATTAAAAGCTACTCTCTGTATAAATTTTTAGTAAGACTTAATAGTTGTTTAAAAACCTAAAGTTTTCTGTTTTTAAAACTGCACACTTTGTTTGGTGTATTATATCAAAAAAATATTTTATATTAAAATAAGTTCTTACCAAATGGGTTTTAAGCGTCACCCAACCCATTTTCCTGAAAATTGACGAGAAAAAAACCTTTAACAATTCCACAAAAAATTTAAATCGGAACGGTCGACTTTATTGTCAGATAAAGTTAATATCACGTCAAATCTTATCACAACCGGGGTTTAGATATTATCACAGCACCGTCTCATTAAGCAATTTGTAATTTACAAGTAACAGACAAATTTGCAATAAAAATAGACCTTGTTCAACACAACAAATCGTGTCCACGTTTCTAGGATCCGTACGGGAGCTAGGACAACAATTTATTGATAATCCTGGCTGCGCGGGATCTTTCACGCGCATACTGTGGGGCTGGAAGTTTGAAAAGGACCGTAACAACTACACTTGCAATAAAATATCATCATTTTTTGTGGTTTAAAAGCAAAGAGTTCTGTGTAAGTTACCAAATTAATTAGTAAGAAAAAAATAATATATTTATACAGATTTTAAATTTTTTAATCCTTAAAACTATTTCTTCTAGTACCTAGAATGTTTTAATCCTTATAACAAATATTTTACCTGTGCATTAATGGCACTAAGATGGATACGAGCTACTCTTAAATCAAATCGCTTCATTGATATATCTTCTTGCATTTCATTAGCTTTATTAAAAAGCGAAGCTTCTACGGATTTTTGTTGTATACGTAGAAGAGTATCTACAGCATCTTGAATTTGTTTGATTTGAGCTTCAAGATCCAATGCTTCTTTCTGAAGAACATCGTGACTAGGTTTTAGTTGGACAGCAGATAGTTTATCTATGACTAGTTCGTCTCTTAAAGGTGGGGGAATGCTTTCCTGCAATCAAATTTTATTATATAAGTTTAATGTTATATGATAAAGTAACAAAAAATATATGGAAGATATGCAGAAAATGCATATGGTAAAAAAATGTCACAAATGTGTTAAAGATGCTGCACTACATTTAAAAGAAGGAAAAGGAACAAAAAACTTTTTGAATCCAACAAGAGGCAAACATGCGACTCATCCATTACAATCAACGATCAGACACTGGTAGCGGGCGACTCCATTACGCTGGTTGGTATAACGATCTCCCAGGACTTACTCTGGAACGAACATATTGCATCCATAGCAACTGCAGCAGGAAAGAAATTAGGCTTTCTGTTTAGAGCACGGAAATATTTTTCTCCATCCAACTTGGCTACTCTTTACAAAGCCCAAATACGACCTTAACTTGAATACTGCTCGCACGTTTGGAGTTCGGCGGCTCCATCAAGGCTCGGAGTTCTTGATGCAATACAGAGAAGGGCAGTTCAACTAATAAACGACACCAGTATCACCAAAAACCTAGCTCCATTATCCCACCGAAGAGCAGTGGCTCATCTTTCCTTGTTTTACCGATACATAAACGGATTTTGCTCAGAAAAACTCCGCTCTATAATGCCAGACCAGCCGGAGCAACGCGACGTGCCGCGATCGATTCGATCGTTCCTTCATCCCCAAGGTCTCCAGATTGTGGAACTCGTTACCTTCCCACATCTTCCCCACTCGTCCTAACTTGCAGGCCTTTAAATCCCAAATTAATAAATTACCTCTTCTGCCCCAATAGATGTTCTCGGTACATTTGTATTTAGGTCTATACCTACAAGGATATCCTTAATTAAAAAAAAATACTTACATTAGTCTGCACATCTGGGATATCACCTTCTACGCTATCTGGTGGTGGTGGTTGTGGAGGTACAAATATTCTTTTTATGATAGGTGCCCGACCTGCAGGAACAGGTAAGGATCGAGCTAAATGAGATAAATCGGATACTCCTGAAACTGCTCGGCATTGGGATACGAGACTTTCGTATCTTCTACATTGTTCCATAGACTGAAAAATTGTAAACATTGTTTACATTTGTGAAAATAGGTACATTTTTATTTCGTTTCTTACTCAATACTAAACGTATTTGGTGGGTAATCTAAACTCTTAATACAAATACCATTGGTGTGAATTTCCCTTGACAAAAAACCCACACTACCTGCCTTCCAGCAACGGCTTATGGATCATAAATAATACTGTTTACAGGTAGTTATTGGTTACAGTTAGCAGACTATTTAGAAACGTGAATCTAGTGTACCAATCGCAGTTAAGTTTCTACAGCAATCGGTACCTCAAATTTCCGATTCTAGTTTAACAGGTATGGATTTTGTCAAAGACTAGGCGATTACTCTAAGTTCATGTTTCTGAAGCTCTAATAGTAAATTCTAGTAGCGCAGTGAATGCAGTATTGCTTGTCTTTAGCCTGGATTGTTTTTTAGTAGGCTGCACTGAGTTCCTTTCCCCAATCTGGCGATTACGGCACTGGAGTGCGTTTATTGGCCACACATTGCTTTAAAGAGAGCGCTTTATGGGCAGGTGCGTTTTCGTGGTGCAAAATCCACAAAAATCCTCGAAAAAAGCGATCAACATTGCTTTGAATCCCTGCTTTTTTGATTCTGGGCAATTCAGGGGTCTTCCAATGCATTGATTGCTGCTTTATTTAAACATCGTTTTGAAAAATTGACGTTTCGTCACAAGTAATAATGTTTTTCATCAGTCCGGGATCTTCTTTAACCTTTCAAGGAAATCTGAGCCGACCTGTTGACGCACGAGCTTTTGGTCAGGAGTCAGGTTTTTGGCACCAACTTTTGCCATGTGTAATTCCTCGTGTAAAATTGTTCTAACCGTTTCTTTTCGACACTTACAGCTTCGGCAATCATCCGAAATCTCACTCGACATTCTGCATGCACAATTTACAATTTGCTTGATTTTGGTCACTGTTTGCGGAGTTGAAACAGTGACAGGGCGACCTGGGCATCGGTTATCTTCATTGCTCTCTCGGCCCTTACTGAGCGCTTGTACCACTTAAAAACACAAGCAGGAGATAAAGAATTGACCCCATAGGCCTCTTGCAACAATTTATAGCACTCAGTCGGAGGTTTTTTCAATTTAACGAGAAATTTGATGTTGTTACGTAGCTCCTGTTTTTACCCACACATGGTTTTTCGATACGAGAAAAAAGCACGTTTGTTTTAAACCTCTACTGCACAAATACTATAACAGTGACCAAAACAACGTACTCCAAACACCTCTGGATCTGGATCTGGAAATTTGGGGAGGGGCGAGCTAGTGCTCAGCCAACACTGAGGCCAAATATGACCCATTGTGTATCCTGCCATGTGTAGGGATATCCTCACCTCAGGCTGTCACCAGGTTTAGTGATTTAAAATAGTTGATGAGGCTCCCGAGGGGGATCTCCTTGACATCAACTGGTGTAAGCCAGTACTCGCCCAACACGGATATACTACTCGCCCAACACGGATGTACTCCAAACACCTCAATAGCGCCCTCTGGGCGCGCAGTCTTATTATTTAATAGCCAGACTTGTTTGCACCAGATTCATATTATTAATTTCTAATTATTTTGTTGTGAAGAAAATTTTAAGTTTGAATTCAATACATTCTGTATTCGCTTAAACTCCACTAAATACATTATCTTAGCATGTATATATTTTTCAATTAAATCCTATAAATTTTTCTGCATCTGACAAATGGGTTAATAATTCATTTCCCAATAATTGCCATTGTATTATTTGCCTGAACAATTTTCTACTGTTTAAATAATAACATTTTGACAACCAGATTGTATATCTGCAAAAACAGATTTCGAATGCTATAACGGTTGAATTGATTAAAATCTATTAATGTTTTAATGAGCTTAATAATTGAATGTACGTGTTTATTTTATGGTAGTAAATTGACTTATTTCTGCTATTCACTGACTATTTTTCATTTTAATTTATTACTAAGTTAAATACATTATAATCAATGTATTTAAAGTAACCTATAAACCAGATTTATTTACAGGGTAAATAATTTTAATATATGGGTTGGTTAATCCATCGTTGCCTCACCCTTCATAACAATGTGAAGAAAATGAAGGTCTTGTATTATTTTCTTGGGGCTGCTGTAAGGCCTGTTTAGCTTGATGATGGATTTTTGTTATTTATTTTAATAATGAGATTTAAACTCGACTGTTTAATAGTTTTTTGTCATTTAATACTTTTATATATATGTATCTTTATATAACAACATATTTTTTTTAAAGTGATTATACTTACTCTATTAGATACTACTTCTGCACCCTGTAGAATGGCTTCAGTCAAAGTTGAACATAAATCAATGTAAATTTCTTCTAGTTCCTAAAACAGATAATATCTTAGTAAGAAAATATATTTTTAATTTATTTAGTAGAAATTTAGTTTCTTGTACATGCTCAGGAATATCATTAAGGAAAATTATCCATTACAGAGAAATACAGGTTCAGCGAAAATTAAATGTACACAAACAGTTTGTTGCGTTAGGGGTCGTTAGTTGAGTGAATAATATTTTCGCGCTACTATGTAAGTATAATAAGTAACCCGTTCAATTATAATTATAATTATATTTACAAATTTTGCAAAAACTGATATTTTTCTATTAAATATTACTGGAAAACAATAAAGTTATAGAGATCAAAAAGGGAAAAAATGACAGGCTCGGTACTGCTTTTACTCTGTACGAGGTCTGGCTATTAAATAACGAGACTGGTTACGAAAAAGTGTTTTATTATAAAAATTATTCTACATTCAAATGCTACCCTTCCCTCAGTACACACATTTCCAAAAATTTTTTTCATTGATCAAAGCTGTGCTGGTAAGGGTCTTTAGGAGCTCTACTGCTTCCATCGACTCAAATCGGGCCCCTCTCAAAGCAGTTTATCTTTGAAAAAAAATCGCACGATGCCAAATCTGGCGAGTACGGAGCTGTTCGAGAACTGGAGTGCGTTTATTGGGCAAATACTGCTTCACAGATAGCGTGTTAAGCCGGCGCCAGACATGTGCTCACAGAAGTGATCAAACAAGTGTTCACATGTGTGGCACGGACATTTGATACTCACATATTTGATCCATTAAGTGCGCTTTGCCGTTCCGAGTCGGTTTTTTAGCGCACATCAAGTTCAAATGTTTGTGTACCTGCCACACATGCGCGAGGCTCAGTTACGCTAACGTCGTCGCAGAGAGCTGTTGTGCAAGAGATAATCTATATATATAAAAAAGCATCTGTTTTTATGTAAGAAATTTATGGACTCAAAAACTACTGGACCGATTATTATGAAAATTGGTATATATATGTATTTTTCCACGGAGAAGGTTTATATGATATGCTCATTGATGCCACTCGCCACCAGGTGGCGCTGCAAAGTAGCAACTTCTGTCCCGTTCAACCGATTGTCATGAAAATTGGTATGTATATGTATTTTTTCACGGAGAAAACGAATATGCTATGCTCATTGATGCCACTCGCCAACAGGTGGCGCTGCAGAGTAGCAACTTCTGTCCTGTTCAACCGATTGTCATGAAAATTGGTATGTATATGTATTTTTTCACGGAGAAAATGAATATGTAACATTGATGTAACTTGCCACCAGGTGGCGCTGCAGAGTGGCAACTTCTGCTCCGTTCAACCGATTGTCATGAAAATTGGTATGTATATGTATTTTTTCACGGAGAAGGTTTGTATGATATGCGCATGGATGCCACTCGCCTCCAGGTGGCGCTGCAGAGTAACAACTACTGCCCTGTTCAACCGATTGTCATGAAAATCAGTAGGATGCTGTATTTTTAATGCTTAATATGAATGTGATATTGGTATTAATGGAAGTTACCACTAGATGGCGCTTCCATTAAACGAGCAACCACTACTTATTTGATTACTTTATATCACGCCACCGTAAGGTGGCGCAGTTAATATTACATATATTTAAACAAGCAATCCTTATCTATCTATATATATAAAAAAGGATGTATGTATGTATGAAATCGATAGACTCAGAAACTATTTGACCGATCAATATTAAAATTGGTATGTACGTGTATTTTTCCACGGAGAAACTTTATATGCTATGTCCGTTGATGTAACTCGCTACCAGGCGGCGCTGTAAAGTATCGACTTCCGCCCCGTTCAACCGATTGTCATGAAAATCAGTATGATGATGTATTTTTAATGGGTAAGATGAATATGATATTCGTATTAATGGAAGTTACTACCAGATAGCGCTTCCATTAAACGAGCAACCACTACTTATTTGATTACTTTATATCACGCCACCGTAAGGTGGCGCAGTTAATATCACATATATTTAAACGAGCAATCCTTACTTAAGTATTGTGACGCCACCGGAAGGTGGCGCAGTTAATATCACTTATATTTAAACGAGAAATTCTTACTAAATTAAGTATTGTTATGCATCTTATATATTTTATCGACTAACTACAAAATAAAACGAAAAAAAAAGTATAAACCTGATAACTAACGAGAAAATATGATGAAAACGATAAAATTAAAATAAATTGAAAAAACGAAAAATTGAAGAATGACATAAATGATTTGCGGTACGAAGTCCGCCGGGTCAGCTAGTATAATATAAATGTAAAAAACCAAACGAACTAATGATGGAATAAAGTAACGAGAACGTTTTTGAGTTTATAGAGTTGATGCAAGGAGAACCATTGTATTTGAAAACTGTGATCTCAAAGGAGTGATGAAGTGTTTGAAAGCATATCTGGCAGGTATAATCATATGTGTCCAAACGTGTGATCAAAGTCTTCAAAGAAGTGATCACTTCTGTGAGCATATGTCTGGCGCCGACAGGTGCGTGAAAAATCCACGAGTTATTCTTCTAGAATACAACTCTGGTTGTTTCTTACGAACTTGTTCTCGCAGTGTTGCCAAAACTGACAAATAGTAAGTCTGGTTGACAGTCTCACCCTTTAGAACCCATTTAGTTATTACGATTCTGTTAATGTCAATAAAACAATCAACATTGACTTGAATTTTGATTTGGACATCCTTGCTTTTTTAATTCTGGGCGATTCAGGCGTTTTCCATTGCATCGATTAGCGTTTTTTTTTCAACATCGAATTGAAAAATCCACTGGTCTTGGCAAGAAATATTGTTTTTTAATAGTCCAGGATCTTCTTTTAACCTTTTAAGGAAATCTGAGCAGACCTGTTGACGCACGAGCTTTTGATCAGGAGTCAGGTTTTTCGGCACCACTTTTGCACAGACTTTTGTTATGTGTAATTCCTCGTACCTATATAATTTTTGAAGTAAAACTTCTTTAGCGAGACTAGGAGTAAAAAAGTTATTCTAACGGACGTGACGTCATTCTTATAACAGAAACCGGAAACAAACCCTAATACAAAATACCTAACACGATTCTGCATGGGCGCCGGCAGCAGGGTGCAAGAGGGTGCGCTTGCACCCCCCTGCTATGAAAGAAAATACCTGAATTTACCAGAAAATTATATATTTTTTTAATTTTTTTATTGAATTATTGTTTGAATAAAAACTAAAGGCGTCGCGGTTGCTGTCCAAATCATTCTACATTCTATATATATTAGATCATAATAGTGTGTAGTTGCAGATGCACCTCCCTGAAAATAATCATGGCGGCGCTCATGCGATTCTAACTACTATATTAAATAAAATTAAATCTGTAATTGTATGAATTGACAACTTGTCATCTTGTCAACCAAAATACATTGCTGGTAAATAGTTTTTTGTGTATAAAGTGTTTGTATTAAATATGAATAAACAAAGTGGATTTATTAATGAAGAAAGTGATGAAAAAATATTGAATGAAAATAGTGAGTACCTATACTCTAGATGCATACATTTTATTTTTGGTGTGTAATTACACTATTTATTTTCGTTTTATAGACTTAAAGAGCTAAAAAGAAAAAGAAATTGTGAACGTCAAAGGGCATATTATAAGCGCCAGAAAGATTTGAAGAAAAATGACAAAAATGAAAAAAGGACGAGACAGCAACATTCATTATGATTTGATTAAGTAAGTTTATATACATACATACATATTTGATAGTAAATAATTGTTTATATGGAAGCTTTACGTTAAGTAAAGAAGCATGTTCACGTTTTTGTTCATAAAATAATAATATTCGAAATGTTTTAACACTTTCTTATACTTATTTTAGGTTTGGTTAGGTAGCCATAAAGGCCATAAAACCACTAGTCAGGATGGCTGATCTTTTACCAGCAATAACAGATCCTTCGTAGACGTGAAGGGAACAAACTTAACTCAGGATTTTAAATTTTATGGAATATGCTATAAAATGCTACAAAATGAAATGGTTATCTAACTATCGAAGGCTCTTGTGTTGTGTTGTATTACAATAAGGTAGATACAGCTACAAAATCACACATTCTAAACGTAATGTGTGTATATTTTTAATATTGTTTACCTATTATTGAAGCAAAACTTCTTTAGGCGCGACTAGGGGTAACTCTAACGTTAGATTCTAACGGAAGATTCTGATGGAAGTAACTGTGTAATTTCAGCTATGAGAGGAGCTTAAATTTTCGAATTTTATTTATGAAATTGTCAAACGGTTTCAAATACATTAATGGTATTTAGAGAGTAAAATCTATGTTTCACATTTTAGTTATCATAAACCTATTATTTCATATATAAAAAAAATAATGATAACTTTCAAATTCCTAGTTCTAATGAATAATATAAATATAACATCTCATTTTTTTGTAAAGTATATGGGTAATAAATAGGATTGAATTGTAATTAAATATTTATTTTCCGATACGTACGTCAACAAGTTTTACTTCAATCGCGCGTAAAGGTTACACGCACACTCTTTTTTTTTGTAACTGTTTTTTTATCATATGGTTGTAGATAAACACACTCATCCTCAGGCTTAACCATTTTAATTATGAACGTATATAAACATAATATGCATCATGCTAATTATTATTAGATAAATATGCATTCAGAATGTTCTTTCATATCTACTATAATAGAAACGTTTCCATTAAAATTTATTAATTGTCTTTCGATATCTACTACGAACACTTGATGTTGATCGGACATTTCCAATTCATGAAATGCCATCGACAGAGCCGCTCTATAGACGTACAAAGGATTCATTTATTATACGTTTTGGCGTTTACAGGAACGGATATTGGATTGAGAGCTCAAATCAGACTCAAATTATGGGAATCCAAAGTTTTTTACAGCCAAATCAACAGCAGATGTGCAAGTTGCTGTAAGGGTTGATACTTTATAAAAAGGTCAAAGTAAGAATAAAGCTTTTACTAAAAAGAAATTCTATATATTTTACAAGTACAATTCTTGTTTTCGTTAATTAGTTTGCAACAATTTTACCAAATTTTCGCTGAATTATAGAAAAAATTAATAGACGAAGTGGAAAGTTTTATCGAATAAAACAAGTTAGAACAAATAAAAGCTCAGCACGCTGACGGGGGTTCTATACAAGTTGAAAGGTCCATAGAATTTTATGATTGTGCTGTATGTTTTTTGATGCGAAAAAGCGGTCAAAAAGTTGTTATTAAAAATCTATTTTTTTTTGTTGTCAGTTTAAAGACACACAAAACTCATTTTAAAAAATTAAAATCGGTTTATTATAACCTGAGATATTGCCATTATTTTTAATTTGCAAAATAACGACTTTTCCGAGCTTTTCCGCTCCTAAATCGGGTTATGATTAACTAAGAAATGTCTACAATATGCCATTTTAAAGCTTATACTTCAAGGTTTAAAGTTTTTATTGAAAAAACTTTCTAAACATATTTTTCGGCAAATATACGTCAGATATTAAATAAATTATATCTTTTTGTACGGTTCGTTCCCACGTTTACCATTGTCGCTTAGAAATATTTCATTTTTCTATTCAAAGTTAACATCACAACACGCCCCTGATTTTTATTCAGTTATTTTCCTAATGGATTTCGATGGATTTCCAGAAAAATATGTAGAAGTTATGAAATCTGTAAGAACGGAATGCTCAAACCAGCGTGATAGATTGGATTTGATACAGCAGAAAATATACGCAGATATTATTTTTATAATATGATGAAAACAGAATGGAATAAAAGGATTTTTGGAATAGTCGAAGTTGATATATGTTTGCCCTTTTATTTAAATTAAGATTTAAATTTATTTTAAAACAAAATTTTAGCTACTAAGATAATGTATGTTCAAACTTGTCAATAGGATATCAATAAATTTTGGGTTTATTCTACATACCAGTAGGAAAGAAAGTTTCAGATTAGAAACAGGATCATGATTATAATTAATGAAGCATTAAGCATTAATTAATGAAGCATTAAAAAATATTAACTTATTGTTGTGAATGTAGCTCAATATTGCTACATTATTTTAACCTAAACACAATATATTTTAACCTCTATAAAATCCACCGTAAAATCATATGTAAACCTGTTTCTGAAAATGGAAGAAGGTTTAATGTGGAAACTAACCTTCGAACCGCAGAACCTTAGCAAGTGAATTGACTAATTAACAACATCGTCTAAACTGACTATACTGGCATATGCAAGATGTAACCTAAAGGGATAGAAATCCCTTAATAGAGCACGAATGAAATTTCGAGCTTAAGCGAAAATTCCCAATGTACGTCGTATCTAGAATGCTTCTCAATGATAAAATGTGATAAGTTATGCGGATATTAACTAAATTACATAATTTAAGTGATGAAGTCTGAGTAGTTTATAACTCAGACCCATTAAGATGTCGTATTCAATCTTTGTATACAAGCTGTGTTCTATTTTTAGCAAATATTTATCATTTTATTATCCACCAACTTTAGTGAAGGCACTTTTTGTCTATCAATTAATTGAGATATCAAGTTTTCACTATAAAATCTTCCCCAAGATGTAGTTCGTTTTAAAAAAAAATGCCACCTAACTTTTTCATAACTTTTCAAGAGTGATTCTTACATTTTAATGCAAAAATCGCTCGCGCCGAAAGAATGTTGGATGAAAGAATAAATTTAAATTATGAAACTTTGCAGAGGGTTTATAGGCATGATTATCTATTTCATGTCCAAAGTTTTAAAGAGGGGAGGATAGATGTTGAATATGACGAGTGTGTCGTGTGGCCTGACCGTTCAAAAAGTGACTGAAAAGATGGTCAACTAAGTATTGCTATTGCTGAAGATGTGAATATTAACAAAGAAACCATGAGGCAAATTAGGCATAAGGAACATAACATTAGGAAAGTGTGTGCTATGCTTGTACTCAGACTAATAACGGCGCAACATAAGACACCCTATAATGCATCTTAAGCGACTCAAAATCTTTGTCAAGAGTTGCTAAGAAGATTTTTTAATATGAAACCAAGAGACAATCAATGCAAATTCTCCGAGAGCCAAAAAAGTGAGGATGAGAAAGTGAAAATTCAAGACGATGTTGATGGTTTTCTTTAATACACGGGATGAACTTCACAGGTACCAGAAGGTCTGTTAATACTGCTTTATAGACGTTTTACGAAGACTTCGAGAAAAAAAAACGCAAATAAAGACCGAAATGTGGAAAAAGAACTGCTGGATCCTAAATCAAGATATAAGACTTTACAGTCTTATTTGTCAGACTTACTACCTCGCGATTTCTATCTGTTCCCAAAAATCAAGTACTGCTGGAACCAGCCACGAGTCAATAGAAGATCTAAAACAAAAATTGGCGCAGCCTATCGGAAGATGATCTGCAGTACTGCTTCGCAGTGAAAGGTTCGTATAAAGAGGTTTTGGTATACAGATGGCGAGTATATTGAATGAAAAAAATGAAAAATTCTAAAAAGTTGCGAAATAGTCTCAAAACTTAATTGCTAGACCTCGTATAACATATACTTTCACATATATAACTACGTGTATGTATGTATAAGAATCGCAGAAATGAAGGTAGGCCAAGACACTATCTCCATCAATACGACCAGAGGTTGTCCGCAAGGGGGAGTTGCATCCCCACTTATGTGGAGTCTGACCGTAGACAGCTTACTCTGGCAATTGATCGAATTAGGTATACCTTGCCAGGGTTACTCTGATGACGCAGTTATCCTCGCAAGAGGGAAATATGAAAACGTCCTCTGCGACATAGTGCAAAGAGGACTGAACACAGCAAAGCAGTGGTGTGATTCAGTGGGACTTAATATCAACCCCACCAAGACCACGTTAGTAGCCTTTACAAGGAAAAAGAAACCTAAACTAAAAACGGAAATACCGTTGGGTGGAAGACAGAGGTCAAATATCTAGGGCAAATCCTAGATAATAAGTTACTCTGGAACAAACACGAAAACGAAATAATACACAAAGCCACAAAAGCCTTTATGGTGTGCAGAAACATTGCTGGGAAAAATTGGGGCTGTAACCCAAAGACATTGCAATGGATGTACACAGCAATAGTGAGACCTATCATCACATATGGGGCAGTAGCTTGGGGCACGAGAGCTAATCTGATCACTACGAGGACAAACCTCTCAAAGATTCAGAGACTAGCCTGTGCATGTATCATTGGAGCAATGAGACAAGTCCCCCTGCTGCAATGGAAGTAACACTAAATCTCTCGCCACTGCATATTCAAGTAGAAAATTCTAGGAAGAAAACAATATATAGAATGATCAAAGAAGGAATAATCAAGGAAAAACCTCGATCACTCCAACTTGATCAAACTTGGGAAATGCCAAGATGACATGCCAAAGAAATTTAACTTTGTCAGAAAATTTACCACTAAACTGGGAAGCAAATCTGAATGGGACGAAAACACCATATTGGGTCTAAGCCAAAACGCCATAAAATGGTATACGGACGGCTCCAAGACAGATAAAGGAACAGGAGCAGCGGTGTTTGGACCTAGAACCAAATACTCAGAAAGCTTGGGTACGTACCCAAGCACCTTTCAAGCGGAAATTCGTGCCATCGAAAGATGTAGAGAATTTAACATTGAAAGGAACTATCGTAGACAGAAGATTGTAATCATTTCAGATAGTCAAGCAGCCATCAAAGCTCTGAACTCAGATACAATCAGTTCAAAGATGGTCTGGGAATGCCTAGGCAAATTAAATGAACTAGGACAGAATAACACTGTTACCCTCCTATGGGTTCCAGGACACGTAGGAATAAAAGGAAATGAAACAGCAGACAAGCTGGCAAAAAAAAGGAGCTGAAACCCCATACCTGGGACCAGAACCATCCTGTGGAATCAGCAGTAGTACAATCTTAGAAAAACTAAGGAAAAAAATGGATAGCGAAAAATCCAAGTACTGGAATGATCTAGAAGGACTCAGACAATCGAAGACGCTCCTAGGAAATTATAACCAGAAGAGATCTCACAGCTCTCTTAACCTGAGTAAGAAAAACCTCCGAATTATAACAGGAATACTAACCGGTCACTGTCGATTAAGAGGACTAGGATTAGTAGATGAAGCAAACTGCAGATTCTGTGAGGTAGAGGATGAAACCTCAATACACATACTTTCAGAATGCATGGCATTAAGTACTTCTAGGGTCAAATACCTAGGGTCATACGAAATAGAAAGAAAAGAACTACCTAATTTAAAACCCAATGATATCCTAAACTTTCTAAGGAAGATAGGACTAGAAGAGCTGCTATAAGTCTGAGAAATCATCAGAAATATAGCAAGAAAAGGGGGACACAATAGATCTTATAGGTCGCAGGTGTATCTTTTACCCCTAACACCATACATATATACATACATATATGTATAAATAATGGAAGCAAAAAATATTCCTACGAAAATATTTATTTCCTTAATATCCTTAATGATTGACTACCTTTTAACTTAATTAAAATAAACTTCTACCATCATTTACCTATTCCAAAACTCTGTTTGGATATTAAAAAAAAGCATTCTTTCTCTCCGCAAGAAAAGTTTGCGTAAGGATTTATTACCTGTAATAAAGATGGCAAAGTGTTCTTTCCGAATTCCTCCATCATTCCATTCGTCGCGTGGAGCTGCTGAATGTAAGCGTTGTGTGTATTAAAATATGTACTTAGTGACTCTGTAGAAGGAGCCGATAAATAGGAAAGGTAAGCGTTTTTGTATTCTTGTCGACACTGAAAAAAAAATAATAATTTAATAATCATAGTTAAGATTGTATTATATTATTTTTTAATATTTGATATAACAAAGATTTTCCAAAACTGGTTTAATTCACAATCCCTGACCCTAAAATATGTTTGGAGCTGTGTTTAACTGACTTTAAAAAGACGAGGTTATATTTTTTAACACGCTTTTATTAGTTTTACTTGTATGTTTATTTGTTTATGGGAATGTAACTCTCCGTTGAACTAAGAACTAAATTAAACTGCAGGCGACGAGATCCACCCTGGGCACCAGGTATATTGGAGACCACCAGTGGCATGAAATTCGTGTTCAGCGATCTCAACAACCACCGAGTAATGATTTTCGACTGATTTTAAATGAATGATCATGAATCTCCTGGTGAACAGGTTCATCCTGAGCACCAGGTATATCGGAGACCACCATCGCCGATGTTCAGCGACATCAAAAACACCTGAATTATGATTTTCGACTGATTTTGAATAAATTTATCCTAAAACTCAAGGCGACGACGTTCACCCTGAGCACCAGTTATATTGGAGACCATCGCCGGTATGACATTCGTGTTCACCAACCTCAAAAACCCCTGATCAATGATTTTCGACTGATTTTGAATAAATTTATCGTAAAACTCCAGGCGACGAGGTTCACCCTGTGCACCAGGTATATCAGGGACCATCGCCAGCATGAATTCGTATTCAGCGACCTCAAAAAGTCCCGAGTAGGAAATTTAATACATTTCCATCGATTTTTCCCGAGTTATAAATTGTACATTATCCATAGCTTTGAGATGCACTTTGAAAATGCATTATCCTTATGCACAAAAAGCAATTGTCGTTTCTACCTAACCCATCAAGTTCACAAACTTTTCTGACGCTTTCCCAAATCGAATGCAAAAAGGTGCATGTTGATTGGATTGCCTACGGAAAATTGGTAGGATTTAGGCTTTTTAGTGCTTCATTGCCTCGCATAGTTCGAGGTTTATAATCTCGTCCACGGCGAAAAGGAAAACATTTCGGAAATTTTTTTGCTTAATTTTTGGATAATTCAAGAAAAGCTGTTCTGTATTTATGTAATAATTTTGTGGCTACCTTAATAAACAACTCTTTACTGAAACTTTGTCTTTGTAATCCTAAACTAATAAATGTAACTTTATTTAATTATACCAAAATATTATATACAAAAATTTTCATTCGTTAAAAAGTTGTATGGAAATTTCACTACAAGAAAGTTCGGGAAAGCTTTGTGAACTGTCTCTAAAAACTTAAAAGTTTCGTTATCTTTAACACAGAAAATGTTCTTAATAATAGAGATAAGTAGCTGATTTTCGCAAATTCGAATTTCAATTTTATTTATGACAAAAATCTGCGTCGATGTTATTAGAAGTCTTAATCGTTACGAAAAGTTTCAAACTGTTTCAGTCATTCCATACTATCTTCATGGTATTTACGAGACATTGGTATTTTAAACGTATTTTCGATGAATTTCTGCTTACGATAGCGAATAAATTTCTACGTGAGATGAACAAATAAAAAAGACAAGTAAACTTAAAAAGTTAGAAGCCATAGAAACTCAATCGCTGAAAGCTAAAAATTATCTTGAAAAAAGCCTTGTCAGCAACTAAGAAAGATAAACCAGAAAGAAAAACTCTTACAAAAATATAAAAAAGGTAGATTTATTAACATTGGAACACTAAAAACAATTAAAATACTCAAACATTATGATGACCTTTGAAGTCATTTTTAAAATATAAGTAGGTACTTATTTCATTGTGCTTTTTCGAACTTAAAGACTGACAATAGCTGATGTAATAAGAAGTAACTTTTTATACATAATTTCTTAGTTTCAAAAAAGTATAAAGATGAAAAAAATAGACGTAACAAATATTCAAGAAACAAATCAGTAAGTTGCATATTTCCCACCTTGTATAACATGAATAGAAAGCGTCATACCTATAAGAATTTTTTTCTTTAATGACGTTTTGCTTTCGTATGGCCAACCACCTTCTTGGATTGATCGATAGTCTTCGTGACCTGAATGTTTAATTGACTTCTACTGATTAGTATTTCCTAAAACCGTTTGTTCTCTTTAATCTCCAATCGGAGGCAGAGTCGATTGTTCTATGAATTTTAAATAAGGACTTCCAATCAGTTTCCGGGATTAAAGGGAGTATAACGGTATTTTTATGCCTAAAGCGATCATATATAACCGATAAATAAAGTTTAGTAAGTCAATATTTTCTAAAACAATAAATTTTTGTACACGTTTGCAATTGCTTACCTTAACTAATTTTTCTTCGGTTTTGGCAATTATAGTTTCATAACTCTCCCTGTGAGTAAATACCTTTCTTGATTGCATCTTCCGGTGAAAGGACCTCTCCAGCAATGGCCTTGACACTTGTCGACCGAGGATAGAAGCGATATCACCGAGTGCTTGCGAGTCAATTTCAACCTCTTGAAGCAATGTTTCCCATGTGTGAAACAATGAACTTGGACAAGCTGGTCTGAAAAAATAATAAGCAACTTTTAGATAGCGACAAAATAATTGGAACTAACAAATTTTATGTGAACAAGCTGTTTTTAATGAGATAGAGGTATAAGATTTTTAAAATATAGCGTCATCATTATTAGCATAATCTATAAAAGAGACTGTGGGTTTGTAGTAACTAAAATATAATAGAAACGAAAGTAATTTAATTTTATTTAAATAAAAACGTTCAGTCTACCGCATATGTCAAATACTTCTTATTCTGATAGTCTGCTATATACATACACATTTATAAGAAAGAGAGAGAGAGAGAGAGAAAGAGAGAGAGACGATAAGTAACAAGGTTATCTTCCGTACGTACGTACGCGGACCATTTTTACTTGAAACACTACTTTCGCCAAAGCTAACATAAAAAGTTTCACTTTAAAAGTTATACAAAAGTTGAAAGAGTAATACGAAACTATTAACAAATAATTGTTCCAATTATTCTACCCTTTAAATCTTGGAGAGCTAAATAAATAAATTGTTTATTTAACATTAACGTATTTTTGTATGTTTGAACTTTCCCTATTACTCGGCATCGTCATAATAGTATTTCAAAATAATATTGTTTAAATATAAAAGAATAACGAGTAAATATCGTTAAAAATATTTTTATAATTACATTGTTCAATTCTGTTGACTTTTCTTTGTAAACTGTTGTCTTGTCATTAAATAATAAGTAAAATTAAGGTTTTCCATTTTTAGACCTGTTCTTTGTAAGTATGCTTCTCGTTTTTATATCAAAGTACTCTAGAGAAAGATTTGTTTACTTTGATTATGAAGAAAATTTACACTCAAAGGAAAACACAACAGGCCAATTAAGTCAAGTAAATAATTTTGTTTAAACCGTAACAATAATAATCAAGAGTTGTTTTTTACAGTCTAGGTAAAGAATAAGAGTAGATAAAATTAAAATCAAGGTTTGTGAGTATATTACAAAAGAAGGGAACCTAAAATGTAAAAAAGTGAATCTATTGGCAGATTTCAACCCGTATCATACAAGACAAAATATCATCAAGCCACTAGCTTTTGAACTGATTTAAACTGCTTTTAAACACCGTTAAAGAGCTTTTAACAGATCTATCAACAACTTTAAAGAGGTTTGAACAGGTCTATAGGCAGTTTTAAACTGCTGTTAAACTTGGTCGAACTGCTTTCTACAGCTTTGAACCGCTTGAACTGCTTTAAACAGCTTTGCGAAGGTGGTAGTGGTGGCGGTCTCCATATCGTCGCAATACCTACTAGCTACTCTCAATTATTCCTCATTTGATCCGAATCAGTCGAAGCAGTTTTGAACTGGGATCTATACCAGAAGTGTAGAGAAGGGCCAGAATCACTTTCATCCCAAATGCAGGCAACTTCTGTCTACAAGAATTGAAAAAATAAAGGTAGGCCAAGACACTATCTCCACAAATACGACCAAAGGTTGCCCGCAGGGGAGTTGCATCTTTACTCATGTGGAGTCTTACTGTGGACAGCTCACTATGGCAATTGACGAACTAGGTATACCTTGCCAAGGGTATTCCGATGACGTGGTTACCCTCTCAAGAGGAAAATATGAAAACGTCCTCTGTGACATAGTACAAAGAGGACTAAATATGTCGGACTTAATATTAACCCCTTCAGGACCACTTTAGAAGCCTTCTTAAGGAAAAAGAAACCTTACTTAAAAACTGTCAAAGCAGGTGAAAATTTCGTTGAGTGGAAAGCAGAGGTTAAATATCTAGGGTTAACCCTAGATAACAGGAACAAACACGAAAACGAAATAATACACAAAGCTACAAAAGCCCTTATGGTATGCAGAAATATTGCTGGAAAAAATTGGGGTTGAAACCCAAAGTCATAATTTTTTTTGGCGAATGAAACCGAGATTTAAAAGTTACAAACTAAATAAATTAAAAATACGATTGTAGTTACTTTCTTTGATAGTACAGAATTGTTTCAAAAAGGATTGTATGCCAACATAAAATATATTTGTCGGATAATAGCCGCGTTACGCTTCGAATCACATGTATGTGCATAAAAGACAAACACAGATATTTATACGAAAAGCTGAAGTTAATTACCGTTCTTTCCTGAGTTCCCCATTTCGTTTCCGAAAATTGGCGACAAGCATTTGCATTTCTTCCGCATGGTGTTCATACATCTGACTAAGCTGTTGGGTAAAATCCGATACTGAAATAAAAAATACAACGATTATCTACCAAATATTAAATAGAATACCGAAACAGACAGTTATTTAAAATATTTAAATTATATGTTTTTCTATACATCGTAAAGTAAACTAGACAAATAATTGGTTGTTAGTTTATTATAAATGGTCAGGTAAATTACGACAATTGGTCAGCTTTTGAATTCTAAAAACTTAAAGTGTTAATTTTCAAGACTAGTCAAAAGTCTTTAGAACCCAAATTCGAAATAAAAGTCTTTGCGATAATTTCACTGGGAACAACCCAAAATTAATTGGTCACCATCACTTGATATAATTTGTAAATAGCATATTCAGGATCATACTTATATTTACCATACATAATTTCAATTTACATTACATTACTCAAAATAAACACATCAAACTAAGTTATAGCTACCTCTCCTCGTATTCTATTATATGGGTTCTCCTATCCAAACAAGCTTATGTTGAGTTCCACCCTTGAGAACTAAACGCTTTACATATTTAGCCTCATAATGGCTTTCTAATCTACAATACAGCCCAATACTTTAGAGTTATTAACACAAGTAGAGTTTGTTATGGTCTAGCTGACAATTTGAAAACATATCAAAGTTTATATGATAAATTTTCAGTATTTGGTTTTATTAGATGAAAGGGTTTATAGGTAATTTAGTTTTGCTTTTGAATAAATGGGAAGGGTTTGGTGAAACTACATATAGTTTAAATAGAATGCGTTCTGTAGGTACATATATGGTCAAGTTAGCGGCATATTTATAATACATAGAATACGCAACCTTTCTACCACTGCGAGGTAGAGAAAAGTTCAAAGTAGTGTTTGCTTTTCTTTCTAACAGGCGCGGCAAACCAACCACGTAATATTGTGTAACCATCTATTTGATCATTTTGTGTTATGAATAATTTTCTCAGACTATTGTTACCTTGCCTGTATCTATGAGAATTACTTAGTTTAAGAATTGTGTAACGAGTGTATCGTTAATTTTCGAACAATCCTCCTGGACTATAAATATTTTTAAATTATCTATTGTTTCCGCGTTGAGACGAGTGGGGACTGCTAATTGGAAGGAGAGTTATGGTTTCGTAGTTAATTTTTGATTTTATTTTGTTCATTTTATCGTTGAATTTTAAGTAATTCAGAGTTTCCGACCATCTTTGCCCTTCTGTCTCTGGTAAGTTCCTTATTGCCTTGGTTTTAAGTTTAATAGTTAAATTAATCCAAAATGCGGTGAATATAATATTTTATCTATTTTACTAACATTTTAAATTGTCGAATACAATTGCTAATTCAATTCAAGGTCAGTTTTTGTGGTAATTTATTATTTATACATGAAAGATAATTACTTTTTCTCAAAATTTGGAGAGACTTATAGCGATTGTGTTCGAAAAATAGTATTTGAAAATTCGGAGTTTTGATTCCAATTTTATTGACAGGGTTATTGCCAACTAGAAGAAGGGCCCTATTAAGGTCTACAAAGTGCTATATAAAGATTCCGACGAGAGGTTTCTTCAGAGATATTCTATTGCAGTTCCGATTTCCCGGTTAGAAAAGCCGAAAAGAAATTTCAACAGGGAAATTCTATTTCCGTTGCTGTTCCAAGTCCACTGCGTAGAAGCGTGGAAAATTCAGTCCCTCGAATGGAAACCAACCTTCTACAGCACTTGCTTTAGGATCAAATTCCGTTCAAAACCACCGATAAAAACCAAGATAAGAGCATTAATTAATTTTCATAATTTGACAAAAATTACTAATCCAATTTTTTATAGTAATAAACCGTTTTAAAACTGATCTAATTATTTTATTTGTGTGTCTTTACTTGGCGCCCTTTAATAACTTGTTCGGGGGAAATTAAGCAAAAACACAGAAGGAAAGCCACGACCCTCGGGAGCTAGCCTGGGGTACTTTTATGGTTACAGTTGTAGTTCAAAAATTTGCAGTGAGTGGTGTTGCAGTAAAAGTATTGACAGTTTCTAGACCTGATAAGTAATTCTTGTCCCTTTACGAGTTGTTACGTCAAACAATTTTTATCTTTTCGAAATACAAGTAAGTCGATTTTAATATAATGTTTCCTATGAATATTTTATTAATTATGAGTGTCTAAAAAGGGTGATATTTGTACTAACCAAAATCAAGTAGTTTAATTAAACCAAACATCATTTTTTTTTATTATTCATCAAAGTCCGGGCCGGTTTTTACACGTGCTTCATCTAAAGAAAGTGGAAAAATTCGATTTGGCTAAAAACTGATTTTACTTAGTTATAAATTCAATAAAGGAATGATTTTTGATTACTTCTACAATTATTCGAAGAGGTCCGCTCAAGTTCCTGAACTATAGATGGATTAGATAAGTATATATTTTTGGTATTTTTGACAGCCAACAAATCACGAAATAATTGCTGCATAATATTCACCCTTAATAGAAAACTAACTTTTTTATTGTTTCCTATAATTATTTTATTAATTATGAGTGTCTAAAAAGGGTGATATTTGTACTAACCAAAATCAAGTAGTTTCAATTGAGCCAAACATCAGTTTTTTTGATTATTCATCAAAGTCCGGGCCGGTTTTTACACGTGCTTCATCTAAAAAAAATGTAAAAATTCGATTTGGCCAAAAACTGATTTTAATTTGTTATAAATTCGATAAAGGAATGATTTTTGATTACTTCTATATTTATTCGAAGAGGTCCGCTCAAGTTCCTGAACTATAGATGGATTAGATAAGTATATATTTTTGGTATTTTTGAGAGCCAACAAATCACGAAATAATTTCTGCATAATATTCACCCTTAATAGAAAACTAAGTTTTTTATCTAGTACAAACCTACTTTGAATTGTTATAAATTCACTATAAATAAGAAAGATAATGCTTCTAAAAGCAGGTAAGTCGAATGTCTACTGAAAATGAGATCAACTACTGTTTGTCTTCCTCGGGAACCTAATTAAAATTTATACCATGCTCGGTGGTGTTTAATCGGATAGATTTGATTTTGAAGCACATATGTAATTACCGAATTCCGCAAATTTGCCGAACAAAGCCTTGTAAAGATTAATTCTTAATTGTATTTTCTGCACGATCTGCTGTTTATCTCTTGTAAGTCTAGGTATACGAGGTTTGTTCAGAAAGAAACGAGAATTTTAAATTTTACGGACTACGTAGGTACATTCAATTCTCGATTTTTAAAGTAAAACTTCTTTAGCGACACTATGGGTAACTCAGTAAATCTAACGGACGTGACGTCATTCTAATGTACCGCGTACCGGAAACAAAACCTGATTCAAAATACCTAACATGATTCTGCATGGGCGCCGGCAGCAGGGTGCAAGAGGGTGCGCTTGCACCCCCCTGCTATGAAAGAAAATACCTGAATTTACCAAAAAATTAAATATTTTTTAAATTTTTTTATTAATTTATTGTTTGAATAAAAACTAAATGCGTCGCGGTTGCTGTCCAAATCATTCTACATTCTATATATATTAGATCATAATAGTTTGTAGATGCAGATGCACCTCCCTGAAAATAATCCTGGCGGCGCTCATGCGATTCTGCCTACTATATTAAATAAAATTAAATCTGTAATTGTATGAATTGACAGCTTGTCATCTTGTCAACCAAAATACATTGCTGGTAAATAGTTTAAATTTGTGTATAAAGTGTTTGTATTAAATATGAATAAACAAAGTGGATTTATTCATGAAGAAAGTGATGAAAAAATATTGAATGAAAATAGTGAGTACCTACTCTATATGCATACATTTTATTTTTGGTGTGTAATTACACTATTTATACCTAATTATTTATACCTAGCTATTTTCGTTTTATAGACTTAAAGAGCTAAAAAGAAAAAGAAATTGTGAACGTCAAAGGGCATATTATAAGCGCCAGAAAGATTTGAAGAAAAATGAAAATGAAAAAAAGACGAGACAGCGACATTCATTATGATTTGATTAAGTAAGTTTATATACATACATACATATTATGATAGTAAATAATTGTTTATACGGAAGCTTTACGTTAAGTAAAGAAGCATGTTGCACGTTTTTGTTCATAAAATAATAATATTTGAAATGTTTTAACACTTTCTTATACTTATTTTAGGTTTGGTTAGGTAGCCATAAAGGCCATAAAACCACTAGTCAGGATGGCTGATATTTTACCAGCAATAACAGATCCTTCGTAGACGTGAAGAAAACAAACTCAACTAAGGATTTTAAATTTTATGGAATATGCTATAAAATGCTACAAAATGAAATGGTTGTCTAACTATCGAAGGCTCTTGTGTTGTATTACAATAAGGTAGATACAGCTACAAAATCACACATTCTAAACGTAATGTGTGTATATTTTTAATATTGTTTACCTATTATTGAAGCAAAACTTCTTTAGGCGCGACTAGGGGTAACTCTAACGTTAGATTCTAACGGAAGATTCTGATGGAAGTAACTGTGTAATTTCAGCTATGGGGGGAGCTTAAATTTTCGAAATTTATTTATAAAATTTTCAAACGGTTTCAAATACATTAATGGTATTTAGAGAGTAAAATCTATGTTTCACATTTTAGTTATCATAAACCTATTATTTCATATATAAAAAATAATGATAACTTTCAAATTCCTATTTCTAATGAATAATATAAATATAATATCTCATTTTTTGTAAAGTATATAGACAATAAATATAATTGAATTGTTATTAAATATTTATTTTCCGATACGTACGTCAACAAGTTTTACTTCAATCGCGCGTAAAGGTTACACGCACACTCTTTTTTTTCCTTATGTTGATACACATGTCCCTAATATATCGAATTCCAGAAGAGCTTCGAAGATTGGCAGAAGCGCTGGCACAAGTGTGTTATATCTGCGGGGGAATACTTTGAAGGGGACAAAATAGATATTGATTAATAAATGAAGAGTTATTTAAAAATTCCGTTTTTCTCTGAACATACCTCGTATGTTTAATTTAACATCAAAAAATTTGAACTTGGAGATTGATTTAACAACCCTACTTATTTAATACATAAATAGTAGGTAGTGTTATATATTCTTGGTGACAAAAAAGTTATAACCAGTGTGAATACATGAAAATCATTTTTCCATTTATCACTGCATGACTAATAGGATTTTCTGTTGTTGAGAATTTTGATGGATGAGAGATATGTAATCTCGTAATCGGATTTTTTCTTCAGTTGTGGTCATGGAGTTCACCTATATTTAGAAATTGCACAAAAAAAAAACTAGTCTTATTGGGTTTAGAGTAACCTGATTTTCGTTTTTTAAATTAGATACTTTCATCAAACCCTTTTTTTGATACTCATATTGTACATATTGTCACATAACTCAGCGTGCATTTCCAACTAAATTAAATTTCAATTTTATCGGTTGAAGATATCTGCTTCAAAATTAAATTGCAAGTATCTATCGGTACACATATAGATACATGCATATATACATAAATGCATACATTGCAAGGTAAATTTAAGCTTTAGGCTATAATTAAATCAACAACATGATAATCGTTTTAGCTACCTAAAAAACTTCTATCTACGAATTTTTCATTAAAACTCTACCAATTGTTTAATTGATTTTTGTATTTGTTCCTGATAAAACATTTCTATTTCAAATCCGTCACGGTTAATTAAATAACACAGCCGAAAATTTACATTTAGAAATTTTTTAGTCAAATTGACTTTTTAGCCAGCAAATTAGCTAAACGTAAACAATTCAAATAAAAGTGAAAAGAAAATGTAATTTTCGACTCTCTAATCTATTTACCTACATACAGGTAACCGGCTTATCCGTTTTCGTTTTCGTTCCATTGGATTCAACTCGCCCTTTACAGTAAAGAAAATTACGAAAATTGCAAAATGCGATGCTTTTGTAACAGTTAAAGTAGATAATTTCGTATTTTATTCGTTAACAGTCAATTTTAATATTTAATTCAGTTCATTTTAAAGCAAATTGATAATAGAATTAGCCAAACTGAATACAATGGGTTCTGGTAATAAATGAATACATAATGTTCTATATTACCTTGTTTAATTAATTTAACAATACTTTTATGTTAGAAAGACATGTTTATTGATTTATATTCCTTTTTTTTAAGCATAGCGTTTCCATGGTGACTAAAGCGTTGAACCCTTTGAACTTCACAACCCTTACGATAAAATACGGTTAAATAATACTTCTGAGCGTAATTTCAGGTGATCACAAGTGATTTCAAGGGATTACAAGTAACCATAACTGACTTCAAGTATTTAAAAGTTATTGCAAATAATAACAAGTGATTTTAAGTGAGTAAGACTGATTGCAAGTAATCGCAATGGATTGCAAGTGCTGACACTTGATTCAATATGATGTAACGATCTACGCTACTGATAACTGTCCTTTTTTTTGCTGCGATAAAGTGTAACCCTTAATTACCCTAGGCTAGCTCCTGGTTTCGTGGCTTCCTCCTAAATTTTATTTAATCCCCTCCAAACGTTAATTATAGGGCGCCAAGTACAGATAAACAAATAAAAAACGAAAAATCAGTTTTACGTTGATTTATTACTCAATAAAGAACTTAGTAAATATTGAATCTAATTAATTAATTTAATCTCTTATCTTTGTTGTTCGAAGTCTTCCTGTCAGAGTTCGTTTAGTGGTGAATCGGAACTGCAAATGTGGATGGAAGTGATCTTTCCTTCAAAGGAACTTCCTTGGGACCAATCCCAGGAATGGTTACACCTGGTGTCGGCTTCAAAATGGCTGTCGGCAGACAGCGAAATTTTTTTGATTAATTTAGCTGGTTCCTTAATAGGGCCCTTCTGAGATTTGGCAATAACTCAGAATGAAGGGCGAAGGTAGTCAGAAACTAATTCTGAATTTTTTAAGAATCGCAGATGAAATGAAAGAATTGAAAAATTATTCCGTCGAAGAAACATTATTTCTCCTACCAAGTCGGCAATTTACCTTTCGCACCGGCGCGATAAAAATTGAACAGAATAAAAATATATAGTCAGGATGGTATGCTCGAAAACGATCATTACAAGAGTTTTGCGTTCATTTTACTATCCGATTGCTCCGTGGTACCTTCTCTTCAAATACAAGTACGTCGATTTTATTCTTTCATTTAATTATTGTATTTAATAGAAGTGTCTTAAATTGTGATATTATTTTATTATGACTATCCACTAATTTTCAAGTAGTTTCATTTAAATCGAGTGTTTGCGTATAATTTGTTTAGTTTGTACTATAGCGCCCTTAAATTTCATCTTTGGGAGAAACTGGTAGAACTCTTTAAAGAAGCAACGACCTAGTGAGCTATTTAGGGGATTTACGCCCTTTTTGGGAATTATTAATGTTACAAATAAGTTTATATATTGTTATGGTATCACTGTGTCTATTGTGTATATAAAATATCTTACTGTATAGTGTGACGACATAGACCAGTGACTATTATTTTTTTTATGTATATAAAGCGGTGAAATGCCAGGGAGATGGATTATGAATTTGAGATTATTGATTTTTGAATTTTGATTAATTAGAAATTTTAAGAATTGTCATTGTTAAAATACTTTGAAAGTTAAAATAATAAATAGTTTAATTAGAAATTCAATTTTTAATTGAAATAAAAAAATAAATAAAAGAAAAGTATATATAAAACAAGAACCCAACCCATTAGAAGCCGGAGCCAAAGAGGAAAAACATAACAAATTGTCAACCAAACGTGGGGCATAAAAAACATTTCATAACAATTTGACGATCCAACGTGGAGCACCAAGAACACATCAAGAAGACATCAAGAAAGCACCTAGAACTTCAAAATTCAAGGTAACAAGAAACCATCTAGAACATCAAAATTCAAAGTATCTGAAGGCAGCACCAAGAACTTCAAAACTCTAAGCACCTGAAGACATCAAGAACGAGAAAACGAAAAACATGAAAAATTAAGAAGGAAGACAAGGACTTTGACAGACAGGACTGACAGACAGGTAAGGTATTTATGTTTATATAATAGAGGCAGTGATTAATTGTGGGGAGAATTTAATTAAAAACTAAACATTAATTTTAAAATTAAAATTATTAAATTTTTTAATATCAACATATAAATTAAATAAATATAACAAATTGACATTTTAAATTAAATATAAAATAATTAAAAATACTTAAATAAATGGGTTACAAGACAAAATAGAAGAAATAGAAGGAGAGAAGATGAAACACAAAGTAATGATGTTATATGAAACCATAGAAAATATTGGTATAAGGAAAAATGATGGATCTTCGGAAGTAGAAGAAAATACAACTATTCAGGAGGTAAATGTAGATGTGATAGGAGATGCGACTAGTTCAAAACCACATCAAGAAACAGAGATGGAGAGAATGTTTAAATTTTTGGAAAAAATGGAAAATAAAATGGATGAAAAATTAGATGAAACTAATAGAAAAATGGATGAAAATACCAGGAATTTACAAGAAGAAATGAGGAGTAATAAAAATTAAATGAAAGCTGAAATGGACAAAGTAAATGGGAAAATATTAACTATGCAAGTGGATATTCAGAAATTGAAAGATGAAGTGAAAATAGATATTAACAATATGAAAGTACATATTATAAATGAAATGAAAAATATTATTAAAAAAGAAAATATTAAAATACAAAAAGAAGTAGACCAATTAAAATATGGATTTAAGGAGGTAGATTATAATATAAATATAAGCGAAAAGAGAAATAAACCTACGGGAAAATATGAAGAATTTATTTGTCATGAAAACAATGTACAAGAAGAAAAAAATAAAAATAATGATTATAAAGGATATGTTACTTATAAAGACAAAATGAAAAAAGAATATGAGATTAAAATTAAATGATGATTATGACTATAATAAGAAGAATGATAAAGATAAATATTACAAAAATAAAGAAGCAAAATATGAAATTGATGAAAAGAAATATTAAAATGAAGTATATTATTATATTAATAAAATTGAATATAAAACTGAAATTAATTATGATAATGAGAATAAAGGGAAATTTAAGAAGAAAACGTACGAAGATGAGGATATAAATTATTTTGAAATATGTAATAAGATTAAAACAAGATTAAAGAAGATTTGGATGGATATAATGTATATAATTATAAAAAGAAAAAAAAAGAAAATATAAAATAGTTAAATAAAAGTAAATAAGATTCAAATAAAATTAAAATTAAGATATTAAAATTTAACAAAATGTAAAGGAAAACTGAATAAAAAGGTTATAAAAAAAATAATAATAAAAAAAAATTAAAAGTAAATTTTAAAAAAATGTGAGCCGTCACGGGACGCCTGGCAGATGTGAAACATCAACATTATTTTGTAAAAGTATATGCAGTATTCAATAAAAAGAGTGTGCGTGTAACCTTTACGCGCGATTAAAGTAAACATTGAAAAATTTAAAAACTTTGAAAATTTTCAAAATTATCATGATTTTCACATTTTATGAAAAATTTTGAAAATTTAAAAATTCTAAAAATCTTCAAAATTTTGAAAATTTTAAAATATTTTGAAAAAGATATAAGCTCTTAAAAACAGTCAGAATATAATGAGACACCCTGTAGAATAGATAGTTTGCGGAGTCGTGTTAGGTTGTTGCGTTACCGTCGCCACGCCAGAAATCTGATTTACGTGCGGCTATAGATGTTTCACATCAAAATTTGTTTATTATTTAGTTTTTATATTTATTTACCTAAATATTATAAGATAATATGCACTTTTAAGTCTATATTTCAATTTTTAATATTTTTACACATCAGTAAAAATATTAAAAATTAAAATATGAGCTTTAAAAGTGTATTTCTATATGAAACAATTCATACCCTGTCACGCCAAATATTTGAATCGATGAGCTTCTTCCCCCTATTGTTGGCGCGCCACCGTCGCTCAAAACATGAGACCAATTTCATATAAGGTATCAGTACATCTCTTTATTATATATTATCTATGCGTTAGGTTTTTTACATCATACGTCACCGTCGCCACGCCACAAATCTGATTTACGTGCGGCTATAGATGTTTCACATCAAAATTAAAATATGTCTTTGGAGAAAATTTTAATTTTTTTAATTGTGGGGATTTGTTATGGTATCACTGTGTCTATTGTGTAGATAAAATATCTTACTGTATAGTATGACGACATAGACCAGTGACTATTATTTTTTTATGTATATAAAGCGGTGAAATGCCAGGGAGATGGATTATGAATTTGAGATTATTGATTTTTGAATTTTGATTGATTAGAAATTTTAAGAATTGTCATTGTTAAAATATTTTGAAAGTTAAAATAAGAAATAGTTTAATTAGAAATTCAATTTTTAATTGAAATAAAAAAATAAATAAAAGAAAAGTATATATAAAACAAGAACCCAACCCATTAGAAGCCGGAGCCAAAGAGGAAAAACATAACAAATTGTCAACCAAACGTGGGGCATAAAAACCATTTCATAACAATATATACAGTTATATAATATACTTCAGAGCGTAATTTCAAGTGATCCCTCAGACTTTTAGATGAGTCTTTCTAAGTACTTACTTTTTTATCTATTTATTTTTAGGACAAAATATTTTGAGTACCTTCATTTCGTTATAACGCTGGCTTCGATGTCAGTAATCTAAAAACTTTTTTATTTAATTGAATAGCCCTCGACAACACTGAAACTTATTACATCTCAAAGTTCAAAGTTGTCAGAAATTATTAATTTAGCGGCAAAATGTGGCGTCAAAACTATACCTACTTTCTCCAGCAAAAAGTTTCATATATCGAACATTATGTTTCATATCTCCCTTCGGGTTGTTAGAAGAAACATATTAGAAACTTGAGAAAATAGATAGAAAAAGAATTTTTGTTCAGAAATGATACATTTTTAAAATGCAAGTCATGAATTCTGGTTGTATATTGATCTCTCAATGAAATATAGCTGAGATGAGATGAAATATTGACTGTGGTTTAACTAAATGTCACCGCGTAATAGCAATTTTGTGTTGGCACATTTTCAAAATATACTTGTTGAATTTCAACTCACGTGCCTTCTGATGAGACCAGATTATCTTGTTCCACCTCTTGTAATTTTGATATCATTTCAATTTAATGTCTATTTGATATATATATAGAAAAAAAATCCAATAAATTAAATGCAGGCAGGACGAATTCAAAGACTTTTTTATAGTTTGTAAAAGATCAATCAAATTGAAATTCATATTTCTGCAACGTTGGATAAGAATGTGTAATGCGAATAGAGCCTCAAAAGAGTGCAGACAACTGGAAAATCCAAATTGAGTTTCATCTAGTTTGTATTCGCATTTCTTATAAAATCTAATATGAATTTTTTTAAGAAATATTATTTACTAGTTGTACTCGCAACGTCGTTCGCGTGGCGTGTGATTGTTGTATAAAAATTTCTTACCCCATTTAAGGAATGGGTGAGAAAGTTTTATACACCAGATGTTAAGTTGTAAGAAGACAAATACATCTGTGAAAACCGCATTCGAATCGGATCAGTAGTTTTCATGTAATGCGCGCACAAACATACAGACAGACAGACAAAAAAATCTAACCACATTTTTGGGTTCTATTTCGATGTACCCGCGACGTCGTTCACGTGGCGTGCTGATTTTTGTATAAAAATTTCTTTCCTCACCCCGTTAAAGGGATGGGGGGAGAAAATTTTATACACCAGATGTTAAGTTGAAAGAAGACAAATAGGTCTTTGAAAACCGCATTCGAATAGGATCAGTAGTTTTCATGTGATGCGCGCACAAACATATACATTTCTACAGTTTTATTATATGTATAGATATAGATACAGATATAGATATAGATATAGATGTAGATATATAATTGATACATGAATATTTAAATGATGCTTTTAAAAATTGCATGTCGCAATCTTTGCCTATGTTTTAGTTATATAAATTATCGTGTAAATATAGCATTTCTAATTGGGATTAATTAATTACATACCCCTTCCATTTTTGTTACAAGTCTCTAACAATACACCCTAATTATAAATCCGATTTAGAATTCTATTCATTGAGAAGGTTACGACTAGCTTGTTATGTTGTCAAAACTTTTAAACAAGTTTATACGATATTATTCCGGACGCAAACTTCAACTCGTTGGAATATTATAAAGGATTTTGTTGAAGAGAATCGAAACCTTCTATTATTACCAGACATGTATTTGAAAATGGACGTTATATTGTATTAGGCATAGGTTCATATGAATAAGCTAATAAGCTAATAGAGACAAACTAAAATTGTATCTTTACCTATATAAACATTAGAATACTATTATTTGCTGTCCTGATACAAATCAAAGAAATGAAATAGTTGGGTAGCAGCAATGAAACGACTAAGTGAACTCTGTTAAATTATCCTAGTTTTCAATCCATTTTAGGTGTCATCTTCAGGGATCCAGATGGAAAAAAATATTTTCATTTGTACAATACAACTTACAATTAGGTGAGAATGTTTCGTTGGATATTAAAAACAATGTGTCTCCAAGTGTCTGCTACTCACCAGACACTTGGAGCCACATCTGCTTAGTAGATTCTGCATTTTGTTCTGTGTGGGGCTTGATGGATCAGAGGAAAGTCTGGGGTTGGAACTTTCATTACCTAATAACTCTTAGCATAACTTATTATAGTCGTTTTTTTCCATTATAACGGTTTTGTTACCTTTGTCGAAATAACTCCACAATAAATTAGGGTGGTTGTTAAGGAACTTTACAACTGCTCACAGGCGGCTACAAGGCCAGGCCCCCATTACCTTATTAAAAGGAAAAAAGCAAGCAGAGTTATACAATAGGGTTAAGGCGGAGCATGCCTCAGGACAAGATAGTCCCCAGGTATAACTTTGTGAGAAACTTTCGAGTAGAAATACTGGAAAGATACTCATGGAACAATGGCCTCCCAATCCATGGGGAGTCAATCTGGTATACCGATGGCTCAAAGACTGAGAAAGGCACATGGTCAGGTATATACAGTAGAGGACACAGGATAAAATTCCAACTAAGTCTAGGTGCGTATGCCACAGTGTTTCAGGCTGAAGTACTGGCCATACAACACTGTGCAACGGAGATCGTAAGTCAGGGTATAACGGGTAAAACCGTAGTCATTTACTCGGACAGCCAAGCAGCTCTAAAGGCGATAGTCTCGGCACGAATAAGCTCACAGCTGGTGTAGGACTGCGTTGGGGCCCTGACACATGCCGCAAGTCAAAATTCTCTGACACTGGCATGGATACCAGGACACTCAGGGTTTCGGGGCAATGAGAAGGCTGATGAATTGGCCCGTGCGGAAGCTAATACCCCAATGATTGGCCCGGAACCATTCGGCGGAGTTGCTGACACATTCGGAAAGGCAGCCATTGAGAAATGGAGGCTAGAGAAGGCCCAGTAGTGGTGGGAAAAATCACCGGGCAAGCGACAAGCCAAAGTCTTCATAAAGGGACACTCGACGAAGTTTACTGCAGAGCTGCTATCACAAAGGCGAATCGAAGTCATAATGATTGTCAGTCTCTTGACAGGACATTGTAGGCTCAGAAAACACATGAGTCAGCTGAACTTAGCAGATGAAGACATTTGTCGATACTGCCAAGAGGAGGAGGAAACCGCATTTCATGTCCTATGCCAATGTAAAGGCCTTGCAAGGACGCGGTTTCTAGTACTGGAAGAGGAGAAACCGGCTGCTCCAAGTTATGCGGAGTGGCCACTGTCAAGGCTATTAAGTCTCATTAAGAGGGCAGAGCTGGACAAGGTTCTCTAATCCTATTCTTGAGATAATGGGTGGTCACAATAGATCTGAAAAGGTCGCAGTGATACAGGCTAACAGCCAACCCAATAAACATCTAATCTAAACTAATCTAAGGAACTTTATTACTTTTATTCAAACGATTTGTGATAGAAATTCCTAGTTATTACATCTGTGAATATTAACGATTATCTTTGTTATACAAATAACTAGTTTTAGTGAAACTAGGAGTTTATTTGCAAAGATTTATAAAGTTTTACAATTAAACTCCAACCCTCAAAGTTCTGTATTAGTTTTCGTAACCATTGTGTATTTAAATAATCACTGATGGTGTTTGAGTTTTGAAATGAATTCCTTTCAACACTCAAGTTATTTCATTTCTAATAATATTGATGAAAATAAAAGAAACAAATCCTAGAATTTCGCAAATTGAGTTTGAAACTACATGGATTGACTTCTATAAAGTTCATTCGAGAGGAAGTTTTTGCTATATATTTTGAAATTAAAATCAAAATAGAGTTATTCTGAAAAAGAAATATGATTTTTAAAGCTAAAATTAATTAATAATATAGTGTTACATAAATATGAACCAATGTAGAGATTATAGAATATTCTAAAATACAAGGGTTGTCTTTTTAGTTTTGCATATAGACTAAAAGAACTAAAGTATTGCTTTTCAAAATATACGTTCACCAATTAATTTAGTAAGATTTTCTGGTTTAAATATATGAGATATTAACTACGCCACCTTTCGGTGATCATAACACTTAAGTAACAATTTCTTGTTTAAATATATGTCATATTAATTGCGCCACCTTACGGTGACGTTAAGGTACTTAATGAAGTAGTAATTGCTTGTTTAAATATATATATTGAGATGAAATATGATTCTATGATATATACAATATTTAAAATTAAATATAAAATGATTAAAAGGAATATTCTTGATCCCTGAGTAGAGTACAAATCTTAGGAATTTGCATTATTTAGTTTCATTTTCCAGTATATTAAAAGTTATTCTCTTCATTCCTGTAAAAAAAGGAAAAATAAAATAAGAAAGATGAATAAAAACTTAAATATTAAAATACATGCGTTGGTTTAAAATAATGTAATTAGTCAAATAAATAATTGAATACTTACTTTAAGTAGACTGTGTATATATTTTCACTTCCATAATTTTCATAATATTCATATTTGTCATTTATAAAGTTAATAAGAAATGAGAAATTCTAAAAAAGTTAGATTTATATTAAAATACAGTAGAAAATAAAATTTATAATTTTTGTTAGAAATCTAGTATGTAGGGTTATAATGCAGACTTGCGAAATAATGTTATAAATCTTTGTATGTATGGTGGTAGAAATTGTTGAATAATTAAGATAAGTTATCTAGGTGGCTGATTTGTTTGATTTGTATAGAATCAAGTTTGTTTTGAAAAAATTGATATGATTTAGATTGTTAGCGATAGTTTTTTGTTAGTTTGTTGATTTTTTCGATTGTTTCTCTTTCCCTTGAGCTGTGGAAGCGAATGGTTGTAATAAATATTCTGGAGTATTAAAATTGAGTTTTTTCATTATAAAATAAGTAAAAAGAGATTTAATATAACAATAATAATATAATATTGGTAATCAAGTTAAATAGAAGGAGTTTGTACGAGTTTTGTAAGAAGAAAGATTATTTAAAGTTATTTTAAAAGATAAAAAAAAGTCGATGAGAAGAGATATTGGACTAGAAAGAATATTTATCATTATTAAGAAGATTAAATCATTAGATTAAGAAGAGAAGTATTGAAATAGATACTTACCAGTTCTAACTATAGCAGTTTTATTCAAAAATTAAAGAAAATTCTTCAGTTATATGGTTGGAGCAGTTCTTATATCGTAGAAGATTTGGAGAGTTGAATTAGCTGCAGTTACACTGTATATTGGTATTATAATAAATAGTTGTGTGTTTAATTTTTTTTTGTTGTATAAACTATATTCATTTTTAATTTCATTTATAAAAGTATTTTGCACATCACTAGACTTAAGAACATTTAGAATTTCTTATTTTCACTTTAGAATTTCATTAAAACAATTACTTTTCACTTTTCACAGTTAATACTTATTACAATAGAGTTTTAAGGTTAATTTCAGTTAAAAATCGATATTTGACGCAACCACTTGTCAGTTCTTACCATTAGCGTTCCAAATAAGATATTAAAATTAAATTAAAATTAAATTAAAATTCTGTTTATCATAAATTTAAGAGTTAAATTTCAATAATTAATTTTTCTAAATTTTGAACTCTGCTCTGAAGGTAAGAGTAGCACGGGCAATATAATATATATATTTAGAATCATATATAGAGTCATTTACCTTAATTAAAATATCATATTAAAAGTTTAAATTTAATTAAGGAAAAATTTTAAAATATAGCATATATACTTATATAAAATAAATACTTAGCAAGTTATATATGTTAGAATATATAAGATACTTTCTTATTTCGCCATTTTTTCTGTGTTTTTTACTATTTTCCATTTTATTCTAATTTCTCGTTTATATATTTATTTATAAACCTAAATTCAACACAATTTCCCATAATCTAGATGTTGAATAATCTAGAAATTAAAATACAGTGTCAGTTATTCCAGTCTTCAGTTGACACCTGCAAAATCGCTCTTTTAAAAGCATGGATGGCTTCTTCTGGTGACTGAAATCGTCTCCGAAAATTGTAAGGTTGAAGAATATAGAGATTGGTAGGTAAAAGGAGTAATTTATACGATTGTGGTAGGTAAGAGGACCCTGTTGTAGTCCTTTTCAGGGAATGGATGGAAATGTTTGGTTGGTGCAGCAGGTTGGATATTCTCTTCATCCATGTTGTTTGACCGTATCTAAACAGTCTTCTTTCTTTGGTGTGAGTGTACGTGTTGTGTGGTAGTGTGACCCACGTGGTGCAATGTGGGGTTGGAAAATTGACGCTGTGGCGTGTCTCCTACGTCGTGGAGCCCTTTCATTTGGCAAGGACGAAGGGAATCACAGAAACCTTCGCCAATGGCCTTTTTTTTTAGTGTATCCAGTGGTGGCGTGGTGGGCACAATCTAACGGTAGGAAAATTTTAAAAAATTATTGCTCAAATATATTCCCGGCTATGATTTATTTTTCAACCGACATGCCAATTCCAAAAATTCACTGTACCTACACAACTCTTGATAAGTTGAGATTAGATTTGTTTCTGAAGGTTCTATTTTTGGTGCCTTCTAAAACTGAAAGACAACCCTCGTATTATATAAATTCTTGTCTAAAAACGGCTTTATCTGAATATTATAAATTTAATTCGAAAAAAGATTTTGTTACAAATTTTAAAAATAAAATTCAAATTCTGAAGAAGAAATATGCTTTTCAGAAATTTAATTACTTGTTAATATAGTGTTACATAAATATGAAACAATGTGGAGATTATAGAATATATAGAATATATTTAATCTTCTCACAAAAACGGCTTCGTCTGGGTATTACCTATAGCAAATTGGATTTTTTTTATTCCCACATTTTAAGAAATTTGTTAATGGTGTTTTAGCACATTTGTCAATATTATAATATTTACCATATAATGATTCTAAACCAAAAGTAATCTTTTATATAATTGGATACAAGGATCTATTAGATATTTTTTTTACAAAAACTTAACACACCTGAAAAAAGGGGGAAACAAATGAAGAACTGAATAGCTCAAAATGTACGAAAAAACCTTTTTCTACAACCGTGACATTTTGATATAAAATACTTTCATCGAAACCGTGATTTTCTTCATAACGTTAACTTTTATCACTAGTGATGAAAGTTGTATTTAAATACAAGTTATATCTGGTTGCCTGTTTTCATTAGTTTGGCATTTCTCCTTAGGTAATTGTTTATACTTGTTAGTTTGTACTGAAAGCATTGTTAGTTGTTTAAGTTATCATAATTTTTTAATCAGTCACTAAACCACCACCAGAAATAGTAAATCAAGCTGAAAAAACCTCTTTAGATTTATTACCAGTAAAATCTAAAAAGATGCAAGTCAATATTGCTCACTTGTGCTCTATATTTGCGGTCGTAAACATTAATTATTAGCATATATAAAGAATAAATTTTCAGATTACATGCTAATGTAAATTTCATGGAAAGGTATTGAATTAATTATGCATTTAGAACGGTGGCGCTAAATTCTTTACATTATAGTTCACTTTGAATCATTAATTCAATTAAAAAGTTTATATTCCGAGTCAAGTATAATTTAGATATATGACAGTTTGGGGTGTATTTAAACAAAAAATTTTAATATTATATAAATTTAAGGTTTATTCAGTTCAGGAAGTAAATGAAGTACATTTTGAACACTTAATATAAGAATCTTTATTAATTAAATTTTAGTATTTATTAAATTTATTCTTCAAAATCAACTTAAACCCAAACAAAATTAGTATGACTGAATAGGTATTTTCAATACCTATCAAACGAGATATCACTTGCCATAAAGTCCCATTTAAAATTATCGGTCACAGTGGCTCTGTAGTGTCATCTATGACTATTACGTCACCAGTAATGACCGTTTATTTCCTTCCTCCAAATTTACTATTATAAGTATGGAGGTACGGCTGTACCATCTTTTTCTGGAACCATTACGCCGCATTTTCCGGCTCCTATTTGAGAACCTCTGGCTAGGATTAGAACACTGAATTTCTCGTCATCTAGTATAGGTAGATAGATATTTTTTTGGGTTGGCTGTTAGCCTATATCACTGCGACCTTTGCAGATCTATTGTGAACACCCATTATTTGTGGAATAGGATTAGAGCACCTTGTCCAGCTCTGCCCTCTTAATGAGACTTAATAGCCTTGACAGTGGCCACTTTGCATAACTTGGAGCAGCCGGTTTCTCCTCTCCCAGTAATAGATACCGCGTCCTTGCAAGGCCTTCACATTGGTATAGGACATGAAATGCGGTTTCCTCTTCCTCTTGGCAGTATCGACAAATGTCTTCATCTGCTAAGTTTAGCTGACTGCAGTAAACTTCGCCGAGTGTCCCTTTATGAAGACTTTGGCTTGTCGCTTGCGCGGTGTTTTTTCCACTACTCCTGGGTCTTCTCTAGCCTTCATTTCTCAATGGCTGCCTTTCTGAATGTATTAGCAACTCCGCCGAATGGTTCCGGGCTTCCGGGCCAATCATTGGAGTATTAGCTCCCGCACGGGCCAATTCATCAGCCTTCTCATTGCCCCGAAACCCTGAATGTCCTGGTATCCATGCCAGTGTCAGAGAATTTTGACTTGCGGCATGTGTCAGGGCCCCAACGCAGTCCCACACCAGCTGTGAGCTTATTTGTGCTGAGACTATCGCCTTTAGAGCTGCTTGGCTGTCCGAGTATATGACTACGGTTATACCCTGACTTACGATCTCCGTTGCACAGTGTTGTATGGCCATTACTTCAGCCTGAAGCACTGTGGCATACGCACCTAGACTTAGTTGGACTTTTGTCCTGTGTCCTCTACTATATATACCTGACCCTGTGCCCTTCTGAGTCTTTGAGCCATCGGTATACCAGATGGACTCCCCTTGGAGGGCCATTGTTCCATGAGTCCCTTTCCAGTATTTCTACTCGAGAGTTTCTCGCAAAGTTATACCTGGGGACTATCCTGTCCTGAGGCATGCTCATTATTTGATCCGCCTTAACCCTATCATATAACTCTGCTTGCTTTTTTCCTTTTAACAAGGTAATGGAAGCCTGGCCTTGTAGCAGCCTGTTCGTCATCTAGTAAGCTATAATCACACACTAGAAATCCAAAATTTCGTTTCAAAGTTAACCTAATGCAAAATTTCACACTTTCGACCCTGACTGACTCACTGACTCATGATCATCAAAATAGAACGGGTACTTCCTATGGACCTAGGACCTAGAGCGCTCAAATTTGGTACAGAGGTATAATTTAACGTCTACATAAAGGAAAAACTATCAAAACTGGGATTATAAAAGGTCTGAAGTACCAGGTGACCCTGATGTGAAACCGGAAGAGTATCTACAGCCAAAAATTCGTTAGTATTTTAGTGCTCAGTTGGTAATATTGCTACTAATTAGAAAAAAGTTATAAGAGAAAAGTCGCCATTTAAAAAACTATCCCTTAGAACCTTAGACTTGACTCAACTTGGTCTAGAGATTTCATTACTTTTTAAAGATAAACAAGCAGCTCTATCGAGACTTGTTGGCTATTATTTTACAGAATGTTTCTGGTGGAATATAACCGTTCAAAACATACGAAGGTCGAAGGAACTTTTGGCTAGCACGGTACATCTTTAACAGAGAATTTAAAAAATTTAAACAAAAGTTGCGACAAAGAATCACAGTCACAAAAAAAGGAATTTCGTTGATATTGACTTTCACCACAGATTATAATTCTTTAAATTAATCCATCATTTTTGCTACATTAACATCTCAACATTTACAAGTAAAATTTGCATTAAAGACGGTAACTTTTGAAAAAAAAAATATAAAAGTTAAGAAAATATCAGAAACTTTGTTTCGTCGAAGAGAAAATTAATCAAGTTAACTTATTGCCCTATTGATTGATTTGATGTGGGTTCCTCACTCATTTTTTATAAAATTAATTGAATTTGAGTTTATTATCTGAATATTGTTCAGTAAAAAAAAATAATAAAAATATAAGATGAAGTGTCCACATTAATTTTTCAAGGGACTGTATGAGTAAAAGATTCTTAACAATATATTTATTCGTTTTATATAAAAATATCTGAAAGATATATAATCTGCACGTATTTATATCACATTAAGGCATATAGTTTCTATACAAACATCTTCTAGGGTTTCGCAAATCTATTGAAGGTTTTTGTTAATAAAATTCTTACTCTCTTGGATGATGGATTGATTTTCAGCAAGAGTAAAATTTCACAATAAAGTCTACGAAGTGATGAAATGTATTATTAATGACCGTGCGTCTCACGAGGCACAGTATATGGTGAAAGATTGTTCTACTATTTCATTTTTATAGCTTTTACGACTTAGATCACATTACATTTAAACGAAAGTGAGCCTAAAAAACATATCGCAGTGTAAAACTTTTTAACGAGTTGATAAAATATGAACTTTTCTTGTTGCTGTTACTTAAACTTTATATGAAAAATATTTGATATACTTATTTATATATTTACTTATACAGGGTCATTCAAAATTAGCGGAACACTTGATTTATGGCTTAACTATGAATTATACGATAATTTGACTTAGATAAAAGTTTTTGTACATTTAATGTACTATTTATTGATCTTTTCAGATTTTCTGAAAAAGTAATAGCTTTCAAGATATGACGTCAAAGGACAATATTTTAAATGGTTCACCCTGTATTTATATTTTTTTTTCGAGTTGGTATGACCTGTCTAAATTCATTAATGGTACATTTAGTGGGTCTGAGACTTATGGTTTTATAAATATCAATTAATTAAAAAAATTATTTGACACCAAATGAACCATAATAATTTGAACAACACCTACTTTAAATAAATGTGTTTTATTTAATATCAGCGCAAATAAGCTCACAGCTGGTGTGGGACTGCGTTGGGGCCCTGATACATGCCGCTAGTCAAAATTCTCTGACACTGGCATGGATACCAGGACACTCAGGGTTTCGGGGCAATGAGAAGGCTAATGAATTGGCCCGTGCGGGAGCTAACACTCCAATGATTGGCCCGGAACCATTCGGCGGAGTTGCTAATACATTCAGAAAGGCAGCCATTGAGAAATGGAGGCTAGAAAAGGCCCGGGAGTGGTGAGAAACTCACCGGGCAAGCGACAAGCCAAACTCTTCATAAAGGGATACTCGGCGAAGTTTACTGAAGAGCTGCTATCACAAAGGCGAAATGATGTCAGAATGATTGTCAGTCTCTTGACAGGACATTGTAGGCTCAGAAAACACATGAGTCAGCTAAACTTGGCAGATGAAGAAATTTGTCGATACTGCCAAGAGGAAGAGGAAACTGCATTTCATGTCCTATGCCAATGTGAAGGCCTTGCAAGGACGCGGTATCTAGTACTGGGAGAGGAGAAACCGGCTGCTCCAAGTTATGTGGAGTGGCCACTGTCAAGGCTATTAAGTCTCATTAAGAGGGCAGAGCTGGACAAGGTGCTCTAATCCTATTCCACAGATAATGGGTGTTCACAATAGATCTGCAAAGGTCGCAGTGATATAGGCTAACAGCCAACCCCAAAAATATCTATCTATCTATCTAATATTAAATTATAATGGTTCATTTGGTGTCAAATAATTTTTTTAATTAATTGATATTTATAAAACCATAAGTATCAGACCCACTAAATGTACCATTAATGAATTTAGACAGGTCATACCAACTCGAAAAAAAAATTAAATACAGGGTGATCCATTTAAAATATTGTCCTTTGACGTCATATCTTGAAAGCTATTACTTTTTCGGAAAATCTGAAAAGATCAATAAATAGTACATTAAATGTACAAAAACTTTTATCTAAGTCAAATTATCGTATAATTATTCATAGTTAAGCCATAAATCAAGTGTTCCGCTAATTTTAAATGACCCTGTATATGTTGTGAGTTACAGTCTAGCCTTCAGAAATTTGTTATAAATAAGATGATGCTAAAAGAAATTTAAAGATCTAGGACGATAAAAGTTTTACATAAAAGTAATCAAATTTTATATTTAAAAGTAATCTACAATAATTATCATCTTGCACTTGTTACTAGAACTGTATTTAATAAAGCCGCCTTCCGATCTGTATCGTTATCACTCACCAGCCACGTTCCCAACCTTAAATTTCTGATTGATACAAAAAAGTAAGTATATATTGTCACATACGATGAGAGGGCAGTTTGCCCTACATATTAATTTATTTTACTATATTGTTTTGTATTACATTATACCAGGTCAAAGTCATTGCGTTAGATCTCAACACGTGTTTAAATAGTTTAATTTTTATTCTCACGTAGAATATGAATTGGCTATAAAAGCAAGTTGTTGAGGTCGGACACGGGGAGTTCGGAGTCTAAGGTTGTCTGTAGTGTCACCCTTCGGGGTGTCCCTAAAACAGACCCTTAGGTCTGGCCGTTGTGACTCTTGACTTATTTTCGTGAGTAAATGTGACATGCCACCATGTAGATTATTTGGTAAGATTAGTTAAGATTTGTATTTAGTTATTCGTTATTCATATGTTAATTATTTATTGTTATTTCTTATTTATTCGTTAATATATTTGTTGTTTGTTTCCTGTTGTTTATCTCATCTTTCCCTTGGTTAGTTTTCTGCCTTCAGCAGGATACCTAACCAGGGGGTAGATAACCACGACCTGGGTGGGAAGTGCCTTTAGTAAGCTACCCCTCATCCAAAAACACTATGGCACATTCCCCAACCCCCCAGGCGTGACAATATGAATAATGCGTTATAATGACAAAATTGGTGGAACATTACCTAATGAAAAAGTTAATAAAAATCTACAGTTGGCATCACTGGAACATCATCTTGGAGATGTGGTAAGGAGCTGAATCTTGTTGAAAAATTGGTTGATCATTGGCATCCACTTTTCTCAGCTCTCCTTCTAATCTCCTTTCCAACGAGTCTTTGTATTATTGAGAGTTCATCTTACCTTTATATTTTAAGAAAGTAGATATGGGTTTGCGGAGTAATCAACCGAAACAATACTTTCAAATTATTTTAAAGATCTGTTTCCTTTTTATTTATTGGAACGAAGTTCCCTTTCGCGCGTTACGAACAGACGCTAGGAGCTAGCCAAAAAAAATTCATACCAAAAATTGTCACGACACTATGACACGACACGCATGTTTCTCTCTCTCACAGACCAAAAAATAAATAACTCTCTCTCCCTCTCTCTCATAGATAGATATATTACAATTAAAAAGACACTATTTTAAATTAAAAGAAAATGTACATTAAAAAGAAAATACTGTAGAAAAAATAATAATTAACTATAATAGTATTACATTTTATTTCATCCTGTTTTTATAAATTAATAAATTCATAAACTTTTTAAAAATAGTTCGTAACTTGACTATTTAGGTACCTACGTCAAATTACCTTAACTGTCAGTTACTGTCAAATATTTTAGTTTTAAAATTTTGTATTGAATTGTTAATTCCTGTTTTAAATTATAAAAAGTAATTCTAAAAAGATGTGTTATCTAAAGCTCTGGTATTGTATAAATGGACACTTTTGTTAAAAGAAAACGAACTCTTAGGTAAGTAGAGATTTTATACAGACAATAATAAATGCTTATGTATGTATAAACACTCTGTTGTGTTTACAAATTACTAATTCCTTCACTAATTAATCGAAAGGAACATCGTTCCATCCGGGTGTCCCTTGAAACCTCACACTTTTTTTTTTATATTGTTGCATTGTCATCGATCCTTGATAACTTGCAAATTTTACAGCTCAATCGGACACTAGGAAGTGGGTCAAATTTAATTTGCAAGATTCCATCTTCTATTTACAATTTTAATTACGTAAACATATTCATTATAACAAATAGCTAGTTAAATAAATTTTACCTTACTATTAACACAATAATTATTTGTAGTCTTTGATTGTAACTTGAATGGAGCAGCAAATCAAACAGTGACTCTAAAGCAGCAATTTCTCTCTAAATTAAATGAAAATTTATCTTTCGCTTCCATAATTCTCTCTATTAACACCTTAATTCTCAAAATGAACCATAGTTAATTCGAAATCCGTTCAATCATGATACCCACCACAAGGGCTTGCTGCAACAGTCGTTATCAATTCTCATTAGGGTAAACCATTGTTCATTTTAACCAAACCACAAACTGCTTTTGTAGATATTGATTGTGGTGCAACAAGTAGAACTGGAACCGTAGTGACCTTTTATGCTTTTGTTACTGATTTGATCCAGACCGTCTGAAGCGTTGTTAATTAATACACTTTTATACTGTTAATTGCCGTACAGTTGAAATGCTTCAAATGTTGTCAATTAGTTAAACGAACGTTTCATATAATTAAAAATAATTTACCTGAAGTTGAGACAGGTTAATTAAATTTTACATTTTTGGAACAAATATTAAATTTATGTGCAGACGTTAACAGTTCTACTAGAATTTAGATTTTTATTCACAATTCACTGATACCTTTTTTCATTTCCGTATTTCAAAATGTTTCGATTAAATCTATTGGATATCAGCTGCGCCACCATACGGTGGCATTATAGTACTAGTTTAGTACAAATTGCTCGTTCAAATATATGAATTTCAACTGCGCCACCTAACGGTGGAGTCATATTACTTAATTCACTACGAATTATTCGTTTTTATATATTCATATGTAACTTCCTTTGGAAACACCCTCCTTCAATACAATTACTAATCGTGGATTCTGCAATTCCCAAATTGATTGTCCTAACAAATTTCTCTTCTTCCTACTCCTTTTTTGAAGTGATAACTGTCACGGGCTAATTTCGCGATAGATCTTAATTTGAAAACAAAATCGTTGGCTTACCTTATGAACTCTCCGTTATTAAGGAGTAAATCGTGACAAGTTCCAGTTGATTTAGATTGATTATAGTTAATCATCAATTTATAAATATATTCTGGCCATAACTAATGTTGCTAATATTGTTTTGAACGAAAATTTATTTAATTCCGGTTATGAACCCTTGTAGTGTTTATTTTTGAAATTACTGACATTTCGCTTTCATCTGACTGTAAGTGCTACTTCTTTCTTTTTGTCAATAGCTTGACGTATAGTGTTTTGCAGCCAGCGTTCCGTTATATTTATAACTTTATTATTAAAATCGAAAATAAATGGGGAAATTAGTTAATGTTGGGATTTTTGTTGTCGTCTATATAAATAACAAGATTAGTCATATCAAATGACCTCTGTTTGTTCGTAAGTTGTTGGCTGAATAAGCTATGGTTATTGTCCGTATCGTAGTAGAGGCCATCAATTTCTTTTGAAGTTGTCAAATCGAAGTGAAGTTTGATAATTGGGGGAGCTTCGCTCTTTTCACCTCGAGCTTTTGTAGTGAACGCGTGTTAACGAGAAAATTTTTGAGAGTTTAATTTGCATCCCTATACATCGGGGACAACTCAGGTTGGATTTGCGTAATTAAGCTTAATCTGTTTCCATCGAATATTGAGTAGGAGGTATTTTTCTGGATTTTGGTAAATTCGGTGGAAAATACGGCTTTGTGTCCGGGTTTGGTAAAATTTTCTGTTGACAGTAGGGAAGACTGGTATTTTTGAAACCACTTAGACAGCAATCGTGGTAGGAATTTGCTCAACATTGCAGTTAGCAACGAGGAAATTGTTTTTACCCAACTACCAGCTGGGGTATCGAGTTTAACGAAGTAAAATAACCCTATCTTGATAGGGTCCTAGATACAGGCATTAGTCCTAGATACAGGCATTAGTCTTAGATACAGGCTTCTTTTGTGAGCAGGCCTGATACTTGGTTCGAGCATACGTTTTGTGTTTGGTGTAAGCCTTTTGGTTTTGGAGAAGGCTTGATTTTGGAACCGACCCAAGTATTAGACAAGCAAAGGACTGCAGAAACTTACTAGCATTAACAGATAAGCTAACTAGATTTAAGACGCGGTTATAGTAACTAGTTAAGATTTATTTTTCTTGTTTATGTTTTTTTTTGTATTGCGTGTGATCACACATATATTGATAAATTTATCTTTAAAATTATTCATTTATTAATTCTTTGTTTTATATATAAATATTGATAGCGTTGTTAAGCACGAGGCTTGACAGTTGTGTAAATTCTTAATATTTTCATTAAAGAAGGGTCTAGTTGACATTTTGGTTTTATTTAGCTCACTTTATCGTTTTTTTTATTGTACAATTCAAATAGTTCTGGGAAAAATTTTGAATTTATTTAATTATCTCCAGTGGGTAAAGTAGTGCCTGGAACAACAGGGGTTTCAGATTTTTGACCGTCTAAATCGGTGGCGCGACTCACTAGTATTTGTTTACTTACCTCTACGGCTGAGCTGGGCACTAATTTGCCAGTAGAGAGACCACTACCGAACTCAGCTGGAGTTGTATTTCCGTTAATTAATTTATTTGTTTTCAAATTCGATTTTGTTTTAAACTCATTAAAATACGTGGCATAACTTCTTATGGGAGGGTAAACTGATTTTGGCGTAACGCGTTGAAAAAAGCGTTTATCATAACGCGTTGTATATCGTTGTTACACGCAGGCGCAGTGAAACATAATAATATCATTTCTCTCTCTCTCTCTCTCTCTATGCTTTTCCCAATGTAAGTTTTAAGTATATTTGAATTTACCGTGTTATACGGTACCTATTAAACTGTCACTAAATACAATTCATTACTTTTTATTAATTATTAAATATTTATATCCATTTAATATCATAAAAATTAGGTTATTCTTTATATCTTCGTATATAAAACTAATTTAATCTCTTTTAATTATAATTTAAATTCATAATTTAAACGGTTCAGTCATCCTCGACATCTATGGTGGCAGTTGTAGAAGAAGAAATGGAAATTAAGTCAAATAGAAATAGGTAAATATTAATATTAATACAAATATCTTTATTTATTTACTCATTTATTCAAATAATTCGTTCATCTATGATTTAATGTCTTTTAATTATAATTTAAATTCATTCTTAAAATGTTCGGTCATCCTCGGGAATTCTCGTAACAGGTTGTCTAAGAAGAAATGACAGTCTGATTAGCCTACTTTTAGCATAAAAAAGACGTGTTTTGGTGGTTTCATTTGTGATAAATCTTATAAAAATTGATTATAAAGTGTGTTATTAATGTTATTATTGATAATAAGGATAAGAATTTAAGTTTTAAGTGTGTATTAAATAGCAATAAGGCCGTTCCACGTAAAGGGTGGTTGTATTGCGAATTACTACGCGACTGATTAGAAATTTCGAACTGTCATAGTAAAAAATTTTTGTATCGTAATTAGTGAAAGTTATAGTGATAAAAAAATCGGTTAAAGGAGTTTATTTGTGGTAAACATTAAATAAAGTTGTGTTGTAGGTCTAATAAACGGAAATTACGGGAAGAATTGTGTTATTCAGTAAAAAATTGATTAAAAACTTAGATAACAAAATGATAATTGTGATAAGCCCGCCAAAATTTCTAGTGCTTAATATCAACGTCAATACATGTTGAACAAAAAACTGGAAGAATAGGTGAAATCCGATTATGCTGAAATAATCAGGCCGTTCCACGTAAAGGGTGGCTGTATTGCGAATTACTACGTGACTGATAAGAAATTTCGAACTGTCATAGTAAAAAAATTTTGTATCGTAATTAGTGACAGTTATAGTGATAAAAAAAATTTCAGAATTTTTAAAATTTTCAAAATATTTAATTTTTTAAATTTATACACATTATCATATTAATGTACATAAAATTTAAGTAATAGGCAAAGTTTTTCTCAAGTTAAAAAATTTCAATATTAAATTAGTTTAACTTGGATTAGTTGAAGATGGTTGAAGTTATCACTTCTGTCGCGCGTCCTGAGACGCACACGTTTTCTTTCTGTTTTTCTACTTTCTATCCTATTACCTTTCTGCTCAACCTTTTTCTATACCTGTAAGCTTCTTCTTTCTGCTCTATAACACTTTCCAACTGTGGCTTCTTTGCTTTTTTATACCTGTTAACTTCTTTCTGCTCCGATACTTATTACTCAAATATCTCTCAGTTCCTATACCTTCCAAGCTCTGGTTTCTATTTCTATTTGCTCTTGCTTTATTTTTATATTTATTTTTATTTTTATTTAACTTTTTACTCGGCTAAAAACCACATAAAGTTAATCTTTAGCAAATACTTTCTTTCCTTGGTCAATGACCATTTTATTTTATATTGTACCTTGTAGCAACTAAAAAAACTGACTTCAACAAGTAAAATTTACTACCAAACAAAAAAATAAGTGTGGCAGTCAGTGGGACTGCCGGCAGAAGTTATACTTCTATGCACACGCCCGGATTTATAAATTTGTATGCGAAAAATTTAGCAAAATAATTATATGTCGTGGTTAGCGACCTCAAAAACACCCACAAAAACCGAGTGCACACTCTTTTTGTATCTATTTTGCATAATATTCCTGGAGACAAGGTCCATCTTAAGCACCAGGTGTTTCGAAGACCATCGTCATTATTATAATCGTATTTAGCGACTCAAAAAACCACCGAGTACCAGGTGTGCACTGATTTCGTACAGAATTTACATTAAACCGTAGGAGAAGAGGTAAATACCCTAGGCACCAAGTGCCGCGGAGACTTTCGGAATCGTGATATTCGTGTACAGCGACCCCAAAAACCCCGAGTATATAAATTGAACCCATTTTCAGCAAAACTTACCGAATTGCAAGTTTTCTCTCTATTGTCTGTTCGGAATGCACTTTTCGAATGCAGAAATGCAATTTCCCATTTTTACATTATAAAATATAGCGACAAATTTCCTGATACTTTAACGAATCCAATGCAAAAAAACGCATTTCGATCTATCTTACGTTACAAAATTCAGAGGTTTTAGTTTATTTCCTCGACTATTTGTAAAAACTCTGTTTATGTAGCCAACAACCTTAAAAGCATAGTGCAGGATATAATGCAAAATGCAACCATGTGATGGTACTTTGGACTACAATACAATACTCATTACTGAATATTATTATTAATATAAAATACTAAACTTTACTTCACTTACGTGACAGAATTATAAAATAATCTGTCAAATAATCATGTGGTCCGTCACTATGATATTTATACATTAGTTCAGACTGTTTTTTGTATATCTATCCCTTTTCAATGTACTGAATGTTGAAACGGTTTTTAAAGGACTTATCATCATCATCATCATCACTCAACCTTCACGTGTCCACTGCTGGACATAGGTCTCCCGCATCCCGTTCCAAGTGTCCCTATTCTGTGCTGCTTGCATCCAATTCCACTGGCAGCGTTTTAAGTCATCAGACCACCGTGTTGGTGGGCGGCCTTTTTTTCTGTAGGCTTCCTGTCGCGGTCTCCACTCGAGTATTCTTTTTGTCCATCTGTCATCTGTCATCCTAGCAACATGCCCAGCCCAGTTCCACTTGAGCGTTGTTATCTTCTCTATCACATCTACTACACGAGTTCGTCTTTTTATCTCCAGGTTTGGGATTCTATCTCTGAGAGAGATGCCCAACATTGTACGCTCCATTGCTCTTTCGGTCACACATAGCTTGTGTATGGTTTTTCTTGTCAGCGTCAATGTTTCCGCTCCGTATGTTAGCACTGGCAATACACATTGATTAAAAGTTTTTCTCTTAAGACATATGGGGAGATTTGATTTAAAAATGTAGCTTAGTTTGCCGAAAGCAATCTAGGCCAATCTTATGCGGCGAACAAGCTCGCTTGTTTGATTATCCCCCCCTATGCGAATCTCATGTCCCAGATATTGGTAAGAGGTGGTTTGGGCTATCTCTATTCCAGCGATAGATATATTCTGGCTAAGCACAAGGTTTGTCATTATTTGTGTTTTTGACATATTTATCTTTAGCCCAACTTCTAGGGAGGAGAGGTAGAGCCTGTCCAATAACTCCCTGGCATCTTCTATCCTATCAGCTATAAGGACAATATCATCCGCAAATCACAGATTACTGAGCTGTTCTCCATTTATATTTATGCCTCTTTCGTCTAGTTTTGCTTTTTTGCGGGTAACGAGTAGATACTCACCTATGATCCCGATGGGTGACAGATCTACTTCAGGGATGCGACCCTGCCTACGTGAGCCTTGGTTTATCTCCCAATACCATACGGGGGAAACCATTGTCCCATCCTTAACTCCTAACCAAACCTACTTATTTCCTTTCTAACTTTCCTTACCCCACTACCAACCCGCAATGGCCAGCGTGGTAGTTGATTGGCCACCCCCCCCCCATTCATGACAGACACAGATGCAAAGGACTTATAGTTATGACTAATAACATGTGATAAATATTTCAACTTTGTTTTTACCGACCAATATACCTTATATGTGTTTCTTTCTCTCTCTTACTTACACCATTACATATGTAATGATTTTTCCCATTTAACTCTACACAATCTTTTTCTACAGAGTGTACGAATAGAAGTATAACTTCAAAAATCTTTATTTCTTAAAAAAAAAAAATAGGCACCAGATCCAAACAGAAGATACTTAACAGAAGGAAATTAATGGATAGATTACCCACCAAAAAGAACAGTCGAAAAAAATGTGTCGTGTAAAAATTCTCATAGAGTTAATTTGGTCATAAACATAAATCTAATTATTATTTTTTTGCCTGAATAGCAACGTAAAATATTGCGTGACTATAATACACTTTACAACTTTCATCGCCTGTATTTTTGTTAGTATTTCGCTAGAATTTATTGATTTAATTATATGTAATTGCCGCTTTTAAAAGTTTATTATCGAAAATAATTTCTTATAAGTTAACAGCAGTACAGCATACTGTCGAACAAATCGAATAAATGTAGTTAAATGAAACATCGTAGTTACTAAATATAAAAGAGATTAAGTCTTTTGTTTACATTTAGATTTAACTGCTTCATTATAAAAGCAAATTTGTGTCAATGTTACGATTTATTACAATTTGTTGTCATTTATGAGTGAGTTATTTTAGAATTGAATCAGGTATGTATGCAGTAAAATTTTAGTGAAAATCAAAACTAGGAAAGGAACCAATATAACGAACACGTTCAAAATGAAAATGAAAAACTTATACACGAACAACGAACTTGAGGGTAGGCAAAAAAGAAAATTAAAAAACTAATAATAAATTTACATTTTCATTGATATCTATTTGCTAAAGACAACGAAAATAAACCACCAGTACCAAAAGTGAGTGCAAAATATTAGGAAGAGAAAGAAAGGAATCCCTAAAGAATTTAAAAAAACAAATAAAGTGTAACGATTGTATCGTTAGTTTTTGAACAATCCTCCCGGACTATAAATATTTTTAAATTATCTATTGTTTCCGCGTTGAGACGAGTGGGGACTGCCATTTGGAAGGAGAGTTATGGTTTCGTGGTTAATTTTTGATTTTATTTCGTTCATTTTATCGTTGAATTTTAAGTAATTCAGAGTTTCCGACCATCTTTGCCCTTCTGTCTCTGGGTTATTGCCAACTAGAAGAAGGGCCCTATTAAGGTCTACAAATTGCTATATAACGAAAATAAACCACCAGTACCAAAAGTGAGTGCAAAATATTAGGAAGAGATAGAAAGGAATCCCTAAAGAATTTAAAAAAACAAATAAAGTGTAACGATTGTATCGTTAGTTTTTGAACAATCCTCCCGGACTATAAATATTTTTAAATTATCTATTGTTTCCGCGTTGAGACGAGTGGGGACTGCTATTTGGAAGGAGAGTTATGGTTTCGTGGTTAGTTTTTGATTTTATTTCGTTCATTTTATCGTTGAATTTTAAGTAATTCAGAGTTTCCGACCATCTTTGCCCTTCTGTCTCTGGGTTATTGCCAACTAGAAGAAGGGCCCTATTAAGGTCTACAAATTGCTATATAAGGTCTACACGTTTTCGACATCTTCCGGTGAGGCCGACGCCATTTTGCTGAACCTTTTCTCTTTGTTAGAAGATTTCGGTAGGAGGTTTCTACAGAAATATTCCGTTGCAGTTCCGATCTCTGCGTTAGAAAAGCCGAAAAGAAATTTCTACAGTAAAATTTCATTTCCGTTGCTGTTCCAAGTCCACTGTGTAGAAGCGTGGAAAATTCAGTCTAGAAGTCCCTCGAAAGGAAACCATCCTTCTACAGCACGTGCTTTAGGATCAAACTCCGTCCAAAACCACAGATAAAAACCAAGTTAAGAGAATTAATTAATTTTCATAAAATTTCATACATTACTAACCAATTTTTAAAATAATAAACTATTTTAAACTGATCTATAGAATTTTATTTGAGTGTCTGTACTTGGCGCCCTTTAAAACTTGTTTGGGGGAAAAATAAGCAAAAACACAGAAGGAAAGCCACGACCCTCTGGAGCTAGCCTGGGGTACTTCTATGGTTACAAATTTGGCGCCCAACGCCAAAGTAACTTTTGAAGGGTTAATTACGCTACAAATTTGGCGCCCAACGTCAATTTTTAACTTTTAAGGGTTTATTAAGCTACAAAAGTCATCAGGAGAGGACAAAATTTCCAATGAACTTATAAAGTACGAAGGATTAAAGTAACTCTACAGGCTTGAAAGGCCCAATGCTTTATTTGTCATTTCTTTCCAATTCTTCTTATTGCGGCACATGCGTTTCCAGTTTTGTACACCTAAGGTTCTGAAATCCTCTTCTATTTCACTCTTCCATCTTTCCTTTGGTCTCACCTTTCTCTTTTTTCCTCCTATGCTTCTGCAAATAATCATTTTTGGAATTCTACTTTCTGCCATCCTTTTAAGATGTCCTAACCACTTCAACCTTTGTACTATAGCATATCCTGTGATACTTGGTTCTTTGTACATATCCACAAGCTTTTGGTTTGTTCTTCTTTACTATACTCCATTGTTCCTTTTTTTTCTAAAAAATTTCCTTATACCTTTCTTTCCCATATTTCTAGGGAAATTTAAACCTAGACACCAATCTGTACAACCACTGTACCTGGAAACAGAAGTGGAAGATCAAGTGAATGAAACAAACAAAGCGACAGTATGCTTAAGTGACACAATATAAAGGAATAAAAATGTTGGAAAAAAGTCAAGACACTCTTTAATAAAGCTAGATGTACAGACATACAATGGAGACTAGGTGACAAAAAAAGACTAGGATGAAACGAACAAATATGTAGGCAGCATTGAAGACGGCAAGTGACTTCTTCAATAAAAAAAAATCAGTAGAAAGATCATGAAAATGAAGGATAACCTGCTGGAGGCACATTAAGAAAAACAAAGTTTATGAATGTATAAATGAAAAAAAATAAGGTGCGAAACATATTTTTATCAAGTCTTTAAAACGACTTAAAGTATCCTTTAATTTTAAAGCCTTTAGGCTTTCTGTTTAGAGCACGAAAATATTTTTCTCCATCCAACTTGGCTACTTGAATGTATGGGGGGGTTCGGCGGCTCAGTCAAGGCTCGGAGTTCTTAAAGCAATACAGAGAAGAGCATTTCGACTAATAAACGACACCAGTATTACCAAAAACCTAGCTCCATTATCCCACAGAAGAGCAGTGGCTGATCTTTCCTTGTTTTACCGATACATTAACGGATTTTGCTCAGAAGAACTGCTCTATAATGCCTCCACTTGTTAGACCAGCCAGAGCACCACTTGTCAGACCAGCCAAGGCAACGCGACGTGCCAACTTCATGCATCCTTATACTGTTCAGTGCCAGACATCAAGAAGGGATTGATTCGATCGTTCCTTCATCCCCAGGGTCTCCAGATTGTGGAACTCCTTACCTTCCCACGTCTTACCCACTCGTCCTAACTTGCAGGCCTTTAAATGCCAAATTAACAAATTGTCTTTTCTGCCCCAATAGATGTTCTCGGTACATTTGTCTATACCTACGAGGACATCCTTAATAAAAAAAACTTTGTTTTTATTCTACTTTAAACTTTAAATATACCATATTGCCACTATTTTCATACTTCTTCATATAAAATTACCTTTTTAACATATATCACTGTTATCATATACTCCATATATCATGATGACTAAAATATTCTAGAATACTAAGGATAAAATACAGATAATACATAAAATAAAATTGCCAAAGGTTATATTAAATTTACGTTCCTAAAGTGCATACTTTTATTTCCTATTCTCACGATAACACAGCCAAATAAACCCATTACTCTTTACTATTCAAAAATACAGCTCACTTTCACAATAAAGCCGTATTTTTACGCCGTTGTAAACTAGCTATAGGTATAAAATTCCACCGAGAGAAGCCAAAATGTTACTGTAAAATCATACAAAATTCATCCCTCTAAATAAACAATTCGAAGTTTTGAAGAGCCTTCCATTTTGATGTTGTTTTACTTTCTGAATAGTTTTAATGGATCGAGAGCGAGGTTCATTGTCAATTTTCGTTGTATCCCGAATCGAATTGAAAAATAACGCTTTTCTATCAAATTGGATTAAGTATAGCAAAAATATCAGAGAAAGGATAATAAGTAAGGATGGGGCTCTTTTAAATTAATCTATTTTAGGTTTATACGTCTATGTAGAGTTTACTTAGCAATTTGTTATTGTTTATTTCTACACACTTGCTCAAAATCATTATTTATTAAATAGCTCAAAAGTATTTTATGAAATAACTTGTGTAAGCCTGGTTTGTAGGAAGAAGTAAATGGTCAAAGAAATAAAAGTTATCCAGGTATTCTTGGGAAATCGCCATCCAGTACTGTTGAAGAGCTTGAAACAGCTGATAGCAATTTTGAAATTGATTATGGTCTTAAAAATATCTTCGCGGAAGCGTAGGATTAAAATCGGACGATTGAGCTTGCCAGGGCAAAACTGGAATATTCTGCGATTTCAAGAAACTTCTTGTCACTCTGGCTGTATGTGGAGTAGCATTGTTATGCATCAAGATAATATCAGGACCAATGTTTTGCGCGTATGGAACGACTACAGGTTCTAGAACATTTTTAACGTAGCGCTTTTATGATAAAAAACATTCCAACAGAACGTGCTCAGTTCTACTGCCCAGTGAAATTCCTGCCCATACCATAATTGTTCCTCCTCTGTAGCTGTGAACCTCTTGTGTATGTTGCATCGATTTCTTGAGCCAGGTTCTCTCCATACGCGTATTTTTCGAGAATTTCAATACAAACCAAACCAAAATTCATCGATATACATAACATTTTGCCATTAATTTTGCTCCCATATAACGTGTTATTGCACCCAAAGTATTTGACTAGCGCGATTCCTTTAATTTAAAGGTTGACATCTCTAACGTCTTGGGCTATATAAATTACCTTCTCTCAACCTTCCTGTAGGTGGTATGTCTGGAAACAGTTACATTATGAGCTTCGCAGAGATGATTAATTAACTGCCGTGCCGTCACTGTGCGATTTTTTTCCGCTGTTGAGGTGTTGTCATCCCTGATCGTCCTAAATGCCTTTCCCTAACGTTTCCTGTTTCACGATAAGGATTCCAGAGACGTGAGATAACGTTCTTATTGGTTTCTATAGTGTTGGCCACATCAATTTGGCGAATTCCTGCCACAACCCTTAACCTTTGCAAGAAAACAATTAATGAAATCTCGACTAAAATTAAATTAATATTTAAAGTATTTAATATCCCTAGATTTTGAGCTCGTGTGTATTTAAAAAGACTGGAAAACGAATATTTATTATCATTTATCTATTTTCCATTTTTCAATAAACATTAGTTCATTTATTTTTCAAATTTTAAAACCGTTTATATATTGACTACCAATCGTGGCGTTAATCAAAGATAAATCAATTTGGAATTGCTTAGTTACCGATTTTAATTTATTTTTAATTAGCGCTCGCCATTCATTTCATTTATCACAAAGGAATTTGCTATACAGCAGGTAATTTAAAAGAAATGGTTTCTTAATAAAAATTATAAACTTAATTAAATCTCTGATGAAACTTTTTGATCAATTTTAATATTTTGATCCCTTTCCGTAATGGTTATCATAAAATTCTCAAAATTACTTATTTTTACAATCGAGACAATTTTTAACACACATTTAAGTTCATCTCGTAAGGATTTTATAGTCTAGATTTCCTTTATTTAACATTTGCAAATTCAGAGAAGAGTTTAATTTTATTTTAATAACTTGTGTAGTGTACAAATAGAAGAGTCAGTTTCGTTTCGCTCTGCTTACTCTGCTTCCGGTGTTCAAGCTCATTTTCTGCTCTTTTAACTCAATGTTCTATTTCTGTATATTGTTTTCTAAAGTTTTACGAAACTGAATTCGATAGACAATACAAATTTCCAACTATACACAAACAATCTTGTTAATTGATTAAATTTAATCGTCGTGATATGTCTGCAATCGACAGTTTGTTTATGTTCTGAATTAACGGTATTATAATGCATAAAAATAGATTAGCTTCTTGTTATCTAGTCTTTTGGCTCTTGCCAAATTTGTAGCTTAATTAACCCTTAAAAATTAAATTGGCGTTGGGCGTCAATTTGTAACCCTTAATTACCCTAGGCTAGCTCCTGGGTTCGTGGCTTCCTCCTGAGTTTTATTTAATCCCTTTCAAACATTAATTATAGGGCGCCAAGTACAGACAAACCAATAAAAAACGTAAAATCTGTTTTATGTTGATTTATTACTCAATAAAGAATTTAGTAAATATTGAATCTAATTAATTAATTTAATCTCTTATCTTTGTTGTTCGAAAGTCATCCTGTCAGAGTTCGTTTAGAGGTGGATCGGAACTGCAAATGTGGATGGAAGTAATCTTTCTTTCAAAGGAACTTCCTTGGGACCAATCCCGGGAATGTTTACACCTGGTGTCGGCAGACAGCGAAATTTTTCTGATTAATTTAGCTGGTTTCTTAATAGGGCTCTTCTCAGATTTGGCAATAATCCAGAATGAAGGGCGAAGGTAGTCAGAAACTAATTCTGAAGTTTAAACTTATTCTGGAGCTCCTTATAAAGATTTAGAAAACAAGTTTTATGTGTTGTTGGGCTAAAAGAGGCGGTTTTAAAAAGTATCAACAGACATTGTAAATGAATATTTGTCCAAATAGGCCACATTAAACCTATCTATGCATATATGACCCATTTTCTACAGTGTATATAATTAATGTTTTATTTTGTGGGACATCCTTAATATTGATTAAAATAAATTCTGTATCACGAACAAAAAAAAATTACTTTTGTATGAAATATAACCTGTAGCACGCAACTATATCGTTTGTCACCATTAGAATTTTATTGAATTTCTTGCTAAATGTACTGAAATTACTTTAATAAAGATGTATATAACTACCTAAACCCATGTTGTATTACAGAAAATTGTTATTTGATTATATTAAGTATCAATTTGATTAATTGAATACAAGTTAGTGGTTAAAAGAGGAAGTAATCAACTAACATGTGAATAAAGAGGCAATCGGATAAACGATGTTACTTTTATTAATAATAATAACAGCTAGGATGTCCATTCATGATAATATTGATCAATTTTTTATTTAGGTATTGTGTATACTTTATTTGAACAAAAAAAATACTTTTACCAGAATTTACAGAATAGGCTCAATTAAATGGAATCGAAGCAAAACAGTAGTAGGTCACAACATACATACCTTCTGTCGATTTTCTTTGAATGATTTTCCGAATAAAAGAAAGTCTTACTATTTATGATTTATTTAATAAAGTTGTAGGTAATAAGTCAAGAAGAACACCTTACTTTTACCAAAAACATAAAATGTTTACTTTAAACACTAATGCTGGGTTGGATAGTTACTTGTATTAGAATTGAAAAATTAAAGATGATTTGCTAACAGTGTATCTTTTTTCTTTTGGCGAGTTATGCTAGAAAAATCGATAGGCCACAACATAGGCTAAATCTAGGAGCCAAGAGCCCAAAAGGCAAAAAGCCAAGAATGGTTGTGATTGGTTGGACCATTGGACAATAGGTTCTAAGAATTTGTTTTTACTGTTACAAACACTTTAAATAGAGTAGTTTTATTATGTACTATTGCAAGTGAAAACGTACTCTTATTTTAAAGTAAAGCTTTATATCCTGGAAAATAAGAACAAGACAAAAGGATATCTGGATCTGGATCTGGAAAATTGGGAAAAATTGCTGGCATTGAGGCCACATGTGTAGGGATATCCACGCATCAGGCTGTCATTTGGCTTAAAGATTTAAAAAAAGGTGATGATTTTCTGGAGGGGGATCTCTCTGACATAGCTCAACACAGATCTTCTGATTTTCGGAAAAAACAAAGAAGTTTCCTTTTCTTGTTCGCAATCTCTGTATAGAGGTGATTCTTCCAATTTCATCCTAAAGAGATGTTTTCGCAATGGGCAGTGACCTGTTTAGTTTCCCACCGCTGTTCGGAGATTTTGTCTGGTCAATGCCTTGAATTTTTTTGCTATTTTCTCGTCAGGTTAGGTAATAACTCTCTGGCCAGTCTACAGTTCGTTGTTTAATCCCAGCGCTGTCAAATGTGGTTCAGTCATAGCTGGAAAAGAATAAATTAATAGGAATATCACAGGCAGGAATGTAAATATTTAGACTGACCTTAAATAGACCACGTATCACTTCAAGTTTAGTACTAGAATGTCACCAATCTCTAACTGAGGCCAGCCAGAATAACGTGGTCACTCTGAGCGGATCAAAGGACATGAGAACTCTAAAGGCAACCGCATTGCGAACAATTTAGCAAGGAGGGCTGCGGGCTACAAATATGTTAGCCCTCGCCCATTTACCAAGCTAACATTGTTCGCTGTCGTGGACCTTATCAAACAGCACTTTCACCAAAACTTTATACAGTGCTGGGATGAAACTACGAACTGTAGACTGGCCAGAGAGTTATTACCTCATGCTGGCGAGGAAACAGCAAAAAAATTTAAGGCATTGACCTGACAAAATCTCCGAACAGCTGTGGGAATCTTAACAAGTCACTGCGAATTGCGACAACATCTCTTTAGGATGAAATTAGCAGAATTGCCGCTATGCAGAGGCTGCGAACAAGATGAGGAAACAGTAGAACATATAATGTATGACTGCTCTGCTTTTTCTGAAATCAGAAGATCCGTGTTTGGTGAGTACTGGCTTACACCAGCCGATGTCAGGGAGATCCCCCTCAGGAGCCTCATCACCTATTTTAAATCACTAGGGCTGGTGACAGCCTGAGGTGAGGATATTCCTACACACGGGAGAATGCACAGTGGGCCATATGTGGCTTCACTGCCCTCGCCCATCCCCAAATTTCCATATCCAGATCCAGAATCCCAGCACTGATAATTTTTTGGACAAAGGGATATCAAATAGAGACAAAATCGTAACGTTCTCTTAATTCTGAGGAAAAGAAACGCATACACTCATTAAAAAATAAAAGGAAAATATGTGAAACCTATTCAAAATTAGTTATAATAAAAAAATGTGACCTATATATGACAAGGGTGTTTCAGTAAAACAGATTCTAGTATGCACTAAATACTTTGTAATTTTGTAAAATTTTATTATATTAAATGTGTTTTGTAATTGTACTGTTTTTTTGTATTATAATAGCTGATTATATGTTGAAAGCAGTTATCGCCTAAGAGCCATTCAAGTATTACGTAAGCACTAAAAACAAGTGGAAGTACTTCGGTCTTTTTGATGACATGTGGGATGGAGGAGCCTGAATGATGTTTATTAATTTTTTGCTTTATTGGATTTTCTATCAAATTTTCTCTCTTTTGATTTAAACGCATATGGCAATTCTGGTTGTCTTTGCTTGAAAGCGAAACGGATCACTTACCCTTGTTGTTTTACGTCACTCACTCGCTTGGAACCGAGCAGGGGAATTACCACCATTATTGGATTTGACGTGTTTCAAATTAATGTTTATTTTACCATTAATCCACTCTCGAAAAAATTGAATGGTTTACAATGTCGTCTAATATAGACATACCTATATAGGTATGTTCTACCAAACATTGATTGATAGTTTAAAATCTTATACAAATTTAATAGTACAAATTCTACCTATTAGTTAAGGTAATTTAAATAAAAAATAAAGTATTACACTTTTTAATGAAACTTTCCGAAAGGAATATTTTCGTCAGAGGGAGAGAGAGAGAGAGAAACAGGCCCTAAGGTATACCACCTTAGAGACCGCAGCCTTAGAGACTCTTTAACTATGAGAGTTCTACGAATTTCAACTTTAAATGTGGGCATGTATTCTCAAAACTCCAAATAAAAAGAAAATGCAATAAAGCAAAATCGATTTCTAAACAGTAATACCCCCTTAATTAAAGTAATAGTATTATACGTTACAAGGTCGGTAGGTGACTTATTACAGTACCTACGAGTTAGTTTACGGACGAGGCGACGTGAGAGCCAAGCCCGGAAATAAATACGAGTACTATAATAACACCTAACGACCATGTATCGTATTATATTTTATTTCATCCTGTTTTTATAAGTTAATAAATTCATAAAGATTTTAACAGTAGTTCGTAACTTGACTAAAAATAGTTCGTAACTTGATTAGTTAGGTTAAATTACCTTGAAAGCCATCTGTCACTGTCAAATATTTTTTTTATTATTAAGATTTAATTGTTAACATAAAATTGAATAACATTGACTTCTTTTTAAATATGGCAGTAAAAGTAAGAGGAAAGTATCAGTGCATATTTAATTTTAACATTGAAACAATATTATTATATATATTTCCATTTATTTATAATGTGCAACGATATATATATATCAATATAAAAATTAAAACTATTAGATACTAAATATTTTAAAATTCCTCTGCATGTCTATGGCAAACCCGAGTGTAAGTACAGCCTTTCAGCTACCAAGCATCAATTGCGGCCTGCAAACAAAAATTTCTAGTAAAAATCATGCAAAATCAAAAAAATAGCATAAAAAAAAAGAATAAATAGCGTGAATAAGAATACAAGTAAGTAAAATAAAAAGGCAATAGCGCATAAACGTTGATATAACATTATATAGAAATTGCAAAACCATTATAAAATGTCAATAAAAATAGAAATGCATTAATTAAATTTTAAAGATGTTAAAATAAAAATAATAAAGCGTCTCACATCATTAATTAAAATAATAAAAAAGCAGCAAACATAGGAACACAACACAGCCTGGTTTTACGCAAAAGACGCCTAAGTACGCCACTAAATTTAACAGAATCACTTAAAGATGACAGAACAAGAGGATTATACTAAAGAAAACTCAAAGAAAAAATTTCACAAAACCATATAAGAAGAGAATATGACGTAGAGTTGGCATGGTAAAAAAATAAAAACAATATAGTAAAAAGTGCAACAAAAGCTATAGGACTGTGAACAGTGAACATCAACGACAACAGAAACAAAAAACAAAGTAAAAGAACTTGCAAAAGAAAAGAAAGCAGCTTACTTAAAATTCATTAACAACAGAACACCGGACGAAGATACAAAATTATTAGGAATAAAACAAACAATGACATCAGGAAATTAAAAAAATGATATTGGGAGAGATTCTCGTCTGAATTGAAGGGTGATCTATACGGCGCCCCAAAAAAATAACAATAGAGGAGGTTCAAGGGACAATACAGAAGTTGAAAGCTCCTGGTGTCGACAATATCAATAATGAACTTATCAAGTGTTGGGAAATGGAACTTCAGAAAGAACTAACCAGCCTGTTTAAAAAGATAACCCTCAGGGATCAAAGAATGAGCCAGAAACTCAAAGAGGAACTGGAAATACAGAATGGGTTAGAACACGCAAGCGATATTGGAGAGACCGTGTAAAAAGGATGCCAGAAGAAAGATGGGCAAAGTGAGCAAACATCAAATACGTGAAGACAGGTAGGCAGAGCGCCCAAAAGATGGTACAAAAAATGGATCTCATTATCACAGGAAGAGTTCCAAAGGATTAAAACAGGACTAGGTCTTATTATAAGAAGAAGAGAAGAAGAAAAAATAAATAGGAAATATAATAAAGGAGAAATTAAACCTGCCATCCCTTTCGATAGGTAGTTAAAAGGTTCTGTGGTGCTCGTGCCTCTTTCGAGCACACAAAGTTTCTTTATTTAAAGATTTTTAGTTATATACAATCGTTGGCGATCATTTGGTCTATTCTTTTCTTTTTCAGTGATTTAATAATCACTGATTAAGATTCATTTTCTTTTTGAAGAGCTTTATGAGATTATTCGTATGGATAGCAAAATAATCTCAACCAGTATAGAAAATATGGAAGATCACCGTTGCCAAGACAGTGGATCGTCGTTGATAAAAAAAGGCGAAACAAATTGTTTGATTGATTATTATTTTTGATATTTCAAAAAAGTCTGATGTATTTCTTTTTGCTGCAGTAATACATGTTATTATATTTTCATTTTTATTTTATTTTAATTTGGTGTAATGACCATTGCACTAAAATATTGGTGACCCCGAGTTGAACTCAAGCTGAACCCAAGCTGAACTCAAGCTGACCCCGAGTTGAATTCAAGCTGAACCCAAGCTGAACTCAAGCTGACCCCGAGCTGAATCCAAGCTGAACCCAAGCTAAACTCAAGCTGAACCCGAGCTGAATTCGAGCTGAACCCGAGCTGAACCCAATCTGAGCATCCTGATCAGAGCATCACGACCAGAGTTTTCCGACCTGAGCATCCAGACCCAAACGTTTTGAGCTAAGCATACTGAATCGAAATCCTATACGGATAATCGTGTGAAGTTTCTCCATAACGGATTTGATTAGGTGAGCCATTTGATTTGCCATTTTTTGGAAAAATTGCATATAACCATTTTAATATGACATAGCCAAATATCTCTGTCACTGAGGGTATTGATTCTTTAGAAAACTTAAAAAATATTAGACTCCCAACTTTCTGGTCATCAAAACCAGAACTTTGGTTCAAACAATTAAGATCACCGTTGCCAAGACAGTGGATCGTCGTTGATAAAAAAAAAGGCGAAACAAATTGTTTGATTGATTATTATTTTTGACATTTCAAAAAAGTCAGATGTATTTCTTTTTGCTGCAGTAATACATGTTGTTATATTTTCATTTTTATTTTATTTTAATTTGGTGTAATGACCATTGCACTAAAGGTTCTTTAACCGATTCACTACGGATAAATCCAGCGGTTAGTCGGAGCATTTAATCATCTCTTAATTCTACTCATTTCGTCCAAAAAAACTTATTTAAACACATATATTGCATTAAGTGAGAGATAGATTATTTCATAAATCTATTTTTTCCTCATGTCTAATGTCTAAATTCTAAATTTCAAAAACCTTCTAAAAATGCGGGATATATAGAAAATATTCAAGATTGTGTGTGACATTCTTAGTTATCGTCTTTCGTTGTACTCCTTTTCGCCCAGGAATTTTCAGTGTCATTTATTTCCGAATTGTAGTATAATTCTGAATGTCTATATCTTTTCAAACTTTATAATAAAAAATTGGATTGGCAAGCAAGCATTGGTTCTTATTGAATTTTAAGTTACTTGTTACCATAGATTTTTAAAATATTATAAAGTCCTTGCCACGTATTTTATTGAATGTGAAAACAAAATCAAATTTAGAAAAATTAATAAAAGGGTAATCAATTAATTCCCATCTTAATCCAACTCCAACTGAGATTAGTAGTGGTTACTCTACTGGCAAATTGTGCCCAGCTCAGCCGTAGAGGGTAAGTAACAAAATATAGTGAGTGCGCCACCGATTTGTACGGTTAAAATCGGAAACCCCTGATGTTCCAGGCACTACTTCACCCACTGGAGTTAATTAAATAAATTTTGAATATTTAACAGTTCTAATTAAATTAATCAATAAAAGAAAAACGACGCTAAAGTGAGCTAAATAAAACAAAATCTCAACTAGACCCTTTCTTTAATAAATAAAAATAAGAAATTGAATATTTACACAATAGTCAAACCTCGTGCTTGACACGCTATCAATATTTAAAACAATAAATGAGAATATGTGAGAATTATTCCAAAAGAATATTAACAAGAACGAAATAGAAATAAAACAAGAAAAATGAATCTTAACTACAATGGTTGCGACTTAATTCTAATTAGGCTTATCTGTTAATCCTCGGCGTGTCTAATACTTGGGTCGGTTCCAAAATCAAGCCTTCTCCAAAACCAATAGGCTTGCACCAATCACAATAATATATGCTCGAACCAAGTATCAGGCCTGCTCTCAAAAGAAGCCTGTATCTAGGACTATAGCCGGTAACTAGGAATTTAGCCGGTAACTAGAAATTTAGCCGGTAACTAGAAGTTTAGCCGGTAACTAGAAACCTATCAAAATAGGGTTATTCTACTTCGTTAACTCGTGACACCTTAACTGGTAGTCGGGTAAAACAATTCTCTTCGTTGCTAACGGTAATAATGGGAAATTCTACCCACAATTCGCTGTCTGAACAGTTTCAAATTACCAAATTTCCCTACTGTCTGTTCTATGGCGGCCTATACAACAGAAGATTTCATTAAATAGCCGGACACAGTGCCTTATTTTTCACCGAATTCACCAAAAAACAGAAAAATCTCTTCCACAATATTCGATAGAAACAAATGAAGCTTAATTTCGTAAATCCAAACTAAGTTGTCCCCGATGAACAGGGATACAAATTAAACCCCCAAAAATCTTCTCGTTAACACGTGTTCACGTCGAAAGCTCTTAAATGAAAAAGACAGAATTTTTCCACATATGTTCCTTCACTCGATTTGACACACTTCAGAAAGAAATAGATGCCTTCTACTAATATAGGGACAATAACCATAGCTTATTCAGCCAACAACTTACAAACAAACAGGGGTCGTTTGATACGACTAATCTTATTATTTATATAGCTAACAACAAATATCCCAACATTACTTAATTTCCCCATTTATTTTCGATTTTAATAATAAAGTTATAAATATGACCGAACGCTGGCTGCAGAACACTATACGTCAAGCTATTGACAGAAAAAAAAGATGTATGTAACAGTCAGGTGGAAGATAAAATGACAGTAATTCCAAAAATGTAAACACTGCAAGAAGTAATACCCTGCATTAAATAAATTACTGTCAACAATATTTAGCAACAATAGGAATAATTTTATGGCCAGAATAATAACAATGGTTGGCGATTAACTATAATCGAACTTAAATCAACCGGTTTTGCCTCGATAAATCCTACAATAATTACGAATTATAAGGTAAGAACAACATTTTGTTTACAAAAAGATATCTCAACGTTAACGAGAAATTAGCCCGTGACATCCTGCTATATAATAGTTTATCATATTAATGTTTAAATAGTTATAAATATAATGCATATAATTTTTGTACCACTAAAAATACTTATAGTATACATATGTTTTATGTAACTTGTACTATTAAATTAGTTAAATTATAAATAAAGCTCCAACCACTGTTAATTTTCTTTATGTATAATAATAATAATAGACGAAATAGGTTCATTCGGAAATTATCATGCAGCTATTTTTAACTACAGTTAAACTGCCAACTGATTCGTTAGTAAAAACATACAAAATGCAGAGACGAAAGTATACTAAATAAGTTCTGAGTAAATTTCTGTAAGAACAAACTAAGAATGTTGTAATACAATTACTTATTTTGGCCAACAGGAAACATTTGAATACAAAACACAGCACTGGTGCCCATTTGACAAACTTAATCATTTAATTTTGAATCACATCTTAAAATTTACGCTTAGTCCTTTTATTATAAAGATCACTCTAGATGTAGGTCGTACACACATGAATCAAAATCTAGGGATATTAAATATTTTAAATATTTATTTATTTTACACATCAAGCTATGTTGGACAGTGTAACAAATTTTTAACAAAGTGCTTTAACAAGATCAGCTACCAAAGTAATAATACAAGCTATTAATGATAATGATGATTTAGCTTTTAATTAAAATCACATATTAAAAGTACTGAAATGATTAAAAGGTATCATGTTAATGCATTATTTGCTAGTTCTGAACAAAATTCAAAGCTAAATTTACGTGAAATAACTGATGATGTACAAGAGCACGTCGGATCATTAAAAGCATCGGGTGAACAGTGGAATACATTATTCATTTATAGGGTTTGGAAAAAGGTAAATTCAGGTACAGAGGATCAGTGGAAAATGTACTTAAGTAAAAAAAACAATAAACATGCAGAATACGGGAATCTCATTAGCTTTTCGAATAAACGTTTGCGTTGCTTGAAAAGAAAAATAAATTAGAAGTAACAGAAAGTACTAGAAACCAGGGATATACTAAAAGAGTTAAAAATCAGGTCAACGGCAAAAAATTATCAAAACACTTTCAGAAATGCAACAAAACCTATTACTCATTCAACCTATTCAAAAACGTGAAAAATTAAAATAAAGGTCCCAAAAATATGAGCGACAGCTCATTAGATTCGGAATCACCTCTAGAAAAATGTTTTTGAAGGAAAAGTGTGCAGGCAAAAAATTGCAATTGTTATTAACAAAATAAGAGGAAAAAAACAGATGTTTATGTTTCTGTTAATAATTCGAAAAATATTAATATTTAAGCAATTTTGGAAAAAGCTCGTTAAAGAGGAGGAAATTTCCGAAAAAAAAGTCCAGCCTCACGGAACTCTATCTCCATTATTTATAACTTTAATTTGACGTTGAAAATGGGGCTTTGAGCGGCTTTTACGGCATACGCGCGCTACCGCTAAACGGTGTTAAAATAAAATATTTTTTTTATGACATAAAATGTTATTTTAAAATTTTGAAAAAATTCCAGTATTTTCCTAACACTTAAAAGAATCTAAATCGGTTGAAAAAAACATTTTATCACTGTTTTTCAAAAAGTTATTCAATTGTTAACTAACAAATTTTTTCCTAATATCTGTTGACATAAACAATGGGATAAAAGGTATACATAATTGGCCTAAACATTTGAAACTTTGTGGAGCCCTTTTCATATGTATACTTTACAAGATTCTGTGATGAATGTTTATAAAAGTTTATTAATTTGTTAATTATGATTTTTCATAACTATTGCAAAATATTGCGAAAAAGTAAAGAAAAATATAGAGTTTTTCCAAATAAATGCATGTAGTATCTAATAAACAATAAATACGAATTTGGTCTTAGAATTATTTGAAAGAGAAACTTATTTTCTATAAAAAACTCCTAAATATCCTTTATCATATCTCCAATAGTTTAAAAGATATATAATTTTTTTAATTGGCAAGTTATTTGGCGCTACAGTTACGTGACGTATGATATTAGAAAGTATTATTAACAAATTAATAAACTTTTATAAAGATTTATCGCAGGATCTTGTAAAGTATACATATAAAAAGAGCTCCACGAAGTTTCAAATTTTTAGGCCAATTATTTATACCTTTTATCCCATTGTTTATGTCAACAGAGATTAGGAAAAAATTTGTTAGTTAACAATTTAATAACTTTTTGAAAAGCAGTGATAAAATGTTTTTTCCAACTGATTTAGATTCTTTGAAGTATTAGGAAAATACTGGAATTTTTTCAAATTTTTAAAATAACATTTTATGTCATAACAAAAATATTTTATCTGATAAACACCGTTTAGCGGTAGCGCGCGCATGCCGTAAAAGCCGCTTAAAGCCCCATTTTCAACGTCAAATTAAAATTATAAATAATGGAGATAGAGTTCCGGGAGGACGGACTTTTTTTTCGGAAATTTCCTCCTCTTTAACGAGCTTTTTTCAAAATTGCTAAAATATTAATATTTTTCGAGTTGTTAACAAAAACATAAACATCTGTTTTTTTTCATCTTATTTTGTTAATAACAATTGCAATTTTTTGCCTGCACACTTTTCCTTCAAAAACATTTTTCTACAGGTGATTCCGAATCCAATGAGCTATCGCTCATATTTTTAGGACCTTTATTTTAATTTTTCACGTTTTTGAAGATGTTGACTAGAGTATATCAGTATCTATGTTTTATTACAGCAAAGGTGCTCATAGCATTTTCTTCTGTGATAAATTTGAAGCTTTACCAGTGGCATCTTGTATACTAGAAGTAAGCAGATTACGGTTGTGCAATCTGTTCTGTTGGCACAACAAATAATTGAGGGTTTTGACTGAGAAATATTAGTAAATGCGGATTATTTGCATCGATGGCACCCCCTGCATATTTTTCGAAGATATACAAGTGTAGAGCAAAAATTCTTCTGGCGTGGGGTTCACAAATTGCTTACCAGGTGGTAATAATAACTTAAGATGGGCAATACTTTAAATAAAATATTCTTAATTGATCGTATATATACTTAGGTGTATTTACCTGTTTCACATTTACACACTTTTTCAGCAGGAATGGGTAAAATTTGTATTTTGTTTCTTTCTTTAGTAGGTACAAACTGTCTGTTTAAAACTTTCTAATGACTTTTTTAATTAACGTTATTTATTTTTCTGATTAATTTTGTCATATTATAGCTTTTTATCAGCCAACATCATCACACTTAATGATTAACTCAGAAAGATTGATTAAGGACAGTTAGCTCGAAGAGTAAATAAAATCAAACCATAAAGCTTTAAAAATATACGTATAAAGAATATATCAATTTCATGTCAGTTTTAAAATATAACAATACTAAACATTACAAAGTGATCTATTTTTATATAAATAAGAGAACCATTGGGGGAGGTACAAGTTGATGAGGAAAAATTTAAGATTACCAACAAATTTAAGTAATAAGAATAAAATGGCGAAAGAATTGAGGAGCCGAATATCACCAGGTAATCGCTGCAATTTCTCTTACATCTATGGTATAAAAAGCAAAGCAGTGAGCAGGGGGACCAAGATACAGATATATCTCACAGAAAAACGTCCAGTATGGAGCTGAGACATGGACTCTGACAGATATTGAGATCCTGAGACATTGGGACAGAAATCTATAGACCAGTGAGTGATGCGGGAAGGTAAAGAATAAGAAAAAATGAGAAACTGGTTCAGCTCTATGTCAGCCGAGATCCGGAGTGCAAGATTAAGATTGTTTCGTTATGTAGAAAAGATACCGCAAGAGAGAGCAGCCAAAAAGGTCCATTCAGGAAACCCAGGTGACAGACTGCTTAAGAGGCGGCATAGACTAAGTTGGATAGATAGTGTGGAACTGGACTTCAGTACAATGGGAGTAAGAAGATGAAGGAACTTGGTCCAGAGCCGTCAACTATGGAGGCAATCGATAGTGAAGGCCATGGCTCTACAACGGGAACGTGACACCAAAAACCTAGGGTTTTTGGGGAAAATCTAACGGTATGATTTAAAAATACTCAATGTTGACCTGTTCGCTAAAACACTATTTTGGCGCAACTTCAAATCTATAGATTTTAAAAATTGACCATTTCTGAGCTTGGTTCTACTCACTTAGTACTATACATTCACAAAATTTCAAACAATTTTCTATTTTCTTTCCGAAAAGATAATTAACAACCTGATAAAAAATACCCTTTATAAAATAACTAACAGCCCGCCCCGGCTTTGCACGGGGATTAAAGAAAAATAACAAAAGCCACTAAATATATTGGGTCAACGCTTCCCTGTAAACAATATTACATGTTGTTTTATTTTCTGGCAACAAAATAAATTGATTTTCAGGTGCTCGACCCGTCTTAGGCGGTTGGCCATGAGAAAAACCGATCCCTACTAATTGGAAGGTTTGACCTTGAGGCTAGTATTCTAAGCGCACACGATGTAAGGGTTTAAAGGTCATTTTTGGTTACATTAATGGCATTTTAGTAAGGATCCCTATTTTTTTGAAAATAAAACATAGCCTATGTCACTCGGGAATAGTGTAGCTTGAAAAACGGTAAAAGAACTTTTGAAATCGGTCCAGTAATTTCGGAGCCTATTCATTTCAAATAAACAAACAAACAAACCTTTCCTCGCCACTAAATATATTGGGTCAACGCTTCCCTGTAAACAATATAACATGTTGTTTTATTTTCTGGCAACAAAATAAATTGATTTTCAGAAACTCGACCCGCCTTAGGCGGTTGGCCATGAGAAAAACCGATCCCTACTAATTGGAAGGTTTGATCTTGAGGCTAGTATTCTCAGCGCACGCGATGTAAGGGTTTTAAGGTCATTTTTGGTTACATTAATGGCATTTTAGTAAGGATCGCCATTTTTTTTTAATGAAACATAGCCTATGTCACTCGGGAATAGTGTAGCTTGCCAACGGTGAAAGAATTTTTGAAATCGGTCCAGTAGTTTCGGAGCCTATTCATTTCCAACAAACAAACAAACAAACAAACAAACAAAAAATCAAACCTTTCCTCTTTATAATATTAGTATGGATAAAGTATGGGGTTAAAAACCATAACTAAATCTGTTACGATTCTAAATTTACATTGTGTTAAACATAGTATACGAGTACGTAATATTTATATAACAAAAATCCAAGTTAAGAAAAAATAAAATTTATGGGTTAACGTGGAATCGCAGATAATAATCACTGAGTCTTAGCAGATCGTTTAGAGAAATATTAGTTGTCGGTGAATTATTTTCGCTCATTTCACCAGCTGATTAACCCTGAATAAACCCTATAATACACTTAATTAGAAACGGATGGTGCTTAATAACTTAACTTGAGCAACTTGGAATAAAATAAACTCTTGGAACTGACCGTCAGAAGCTATGGTTTTACAACATGTAAAAATGAGTGATAAAAGCTCTCTTTGATCATTTCCATTTAAATATTTTTTACAATTTCTCGCTTTTTTTAAAATTTATTCAATTTTTTCTGTTTTCATCAACATATTTTCAGTTTTTTGTCAATTGTTTTTGCGGCTTTTACGTTTTTCCAAACTTCTTCTACATTTTTAAGGTGTTTTCCAATTTTTTATACAATTATTGATTTGCATTTGCAGATGAGCATTTCTTAATACTTCAATTATAGGATCAAAACATAAATTTTAGGCTTATTGCATTAAGACCATCCTGTATATACCGAATATATTCCTTCAAACACGAACGCATTAACTATTCTGAGCACTCGTATATAAGTAATTCAATATACATGTACTTAACATTATTCCAGTTAGATGAGCATACATATATTTCGATTTTTTTATACTACTTCACCGGAAAGTAATACATCATATTTTTTATGAAAACTATATCGGCGTTGCTCTTATCAAATTTCCACCCTTAGGGATAGGGTGTTTTTATCCGCATCACGTCCGCAGTAAATACATATTCGATAGCAGATCGAGCATGAAATTCTAATAAAGACAAACACTAAACAATATGTGCACAAATTTTATTTTTGCTATATCACGAAAAAACTTTTACTTAAAAATATAACACATTCATGTAGGTTCAAGTAATGGTATCAGTTTAATTATTGTTATAATGATCATCTGGTTAGAAGTCAGTTTTTGTTTTCTAACGTGGTTATTTCAATTTATAAAAATTGCTCACTGAGTTGTCTTTTGAACCGGTATTCTAGTATTTTTTTAATCTGACCAGATCTATACACAGAACATGGCCAATCGCTACAAGAGGTAGATGAAAAATATTGACACTAGAGACACTCGAAAGAATTTTTTAACAACACGCAACTACGAGTACATCAGGATAATGCAAGTGCTCACACTGACCAAAATACAATTGAGTTTTTGTAGCTTCAAAACATCGAATTATTAGACTACCCACCGTATAGTTCTGACCTAAGTCCCAAGACTTCTTCACATTGCCACAGATCAAGAATTCAATGCCTGGGCAGCGATTCCAGTCCCCAGAAGAAGCCTTCGATGCCTTAAAAACAGCGATTTGGCAGGTGTCAAATGAAGACTGAAATAACTATTTTACCAATTGGTTTGAACTTATGCAGAAGTGTATCGATCTTGGTGAAACATATTTTAAAAAGCAATAAAGTAGGTACTTTAGTCTATATATTTTTTATCTTTATGGCTATTTGCATAACTAAAAAGACAACCCTTGTAGTAACTGTAAGGGTTGCAAAAATTAAAAACGAGACTAAGATTCTTAGGCCATGTTTGCCATACAAATAGCTGTTGATATCGATAGGATTTTCAACGGAAACACAAAAAGATTTATTTCAATATCTGCAGACGCTTTTATATTGTAGAAAACATGCAAAAGCTTCTCCAAACTCTCTGTTTTCTTTGTATATTATTTACATGTCTATAGTGTCAACTCTATGAATACAAGATAGTATAAGCAACTTAATGTAAAACTTATGTCATCTGGTGAATATAAATAGATTCACATTTCTTCTATTTCTAATCTCTAAGGGATACGTACACTTTAACAAAAAAGCAATATAAAATACTAATAAACCAATAAGCAACTCTTAATTTTCACATTTATCTCAGTTAATTCATAAAATATTTAAACGACAGTTTATGTTTACTCTTATCCCCATTAATAATTAATTCAAAGTTAAATATACCTTCGCAATTAATATTATCATTAAATAAACTTACCGGTCCGAATGAGCTTGAATGTAACGGCATTATGTGACTTGAAATGTTCGTTGTAAGCTGGATGTATAAGGTCCCTTAAAGGCGATTCATTTCCCGCCATACTGGTTTCGATGTTTGTTGTTGGATATTTTCTTGATATATGGAGGCTGTTGAAGAAGACTCTCTTCTTTGTCGGCAACTTTTCTATGAAAAGAATCATTATTTGTAAGTGAAATTGAGTTCATTGATACTTAGAAAAATGGAAATTAGTTTTGGGCCAAGTGAATAAGAAGCAAACAAAAACAAATTAGTATTTTTTACAATAAGTTTAAATGTGTTTTAATACACACACCAGTGTGGGATATTGTATGGCGGTGCAGGTGTCTGTATTGATCTTATGTTTTTTATAAAAATTCCACGCTCCACGCAACTTTTACATTATTAAGGTAAACACATAGAAAAGGGGAGGAGAATACAAAGTGTGTAAAGTGCTTATATCGTTTTTAGTAGATGCTTAGCTAGATTAGTTTGAAAACTAATGGAAATTCTAAAATAATTATCCAAGTAAAAGTTAAAAATTCAGTTTTAGAACCTTTTAATTCTCTCCCAAGATGTCCCCAAGGGTTAATCCTGGCAGCATCTATTCAAACGACATTGCTTTAGTCTAAAACATCCAATTATATGCTGACGATATAGTTTATACATTTTCTCAGGGTGAACTGAAATTCTCAATAGGAAAACTCAAAGACTGATGGATCAGTTTTCGGACTATACCTTTTCAACTTCAAATTGGGAATAATCAACTTCAAATTGAGAATAAACAATTTCAAATTGGGAATAATCAATATCAAATTGAGAATAAACAATTTCAAATTGGGAACAAACAATTTCAAATTGAGAAATATTGAATTTTTGATTGATATAATGCAAAGCATTAATAAAAAGTTTAAACAAAGTACAAGTAAACATCTATATGTATTTTGTATGTGCGCTATAAGTTTCTTTTATTTACCTTATTTTTCTGCCTTAGCGCTTTAAACAATATTTGAAATGAACTTCGTCTAAAAAAGATAAATTATCTGAACATTTTTGCGACCAGATGACAAAATTCAACGCTATACAACTAATTACCTAAAATCTAATCAAAGAATATACAATTGAGCGTCTGTACTTAGAACTGTCATTAATAACTGATTTTTTCATACTTTTCGTTAAGTTAAAAATGCCTTACATTAAAAAAGCTCAAAGTAATACTATAAGACAACAGATTCGTACTGTATACAACAATAATGGAGAGTGGAGAGCTCTAGCAGATGCTTTAGGAGTAAAAAAATCTACTGCCTTTCGCTGGATACACCAGGAAGCTGAAAAACCACGGGGAGGAAAAAGGAAAAGCAAAATTTCGGCAGAGCACCGTGTATTAACGGAGCAATATATCGAGAGGAACCCTAAAATAACATTACGGGAACTGAAAGAAAAATTTGAACAAAACCGTTTCAAAAGAATGTTTGCGTAGACATTTAGATGGATTATTGTTTACGTTAAAAGATTGCCATAAGGACCCAAAAAAGGCTAACACTCATGAAAATAAAATAAAAGAAAGGAATTACGCACAACAACTGCTTGAATATCAGGCAGATAGCATGCCAATTTTATACATGGACGAAACACATTTTAATTTATATGTGTCCAGAAGGAAAGGACGATCTAAAAAAGGGAACCGTTGTACATATGTTTATGCAGGAGCCAAAGGTGCAAATGTTCATGTGATTGGTTGTATTAGTAATATGGGGTTGGTTCACCATGAAATTAGGAGAAGTGCTTTTAAGACACCAGAAGCAAATAATTTCGTAAGACAGCGTCTACGAAATGCACAAAATTTGTACCAAGAAAATGTGGTTTTTGTAGTTAATAATGCACCTTGCCACTCTTCAATTGAAAGCGTCTTTGTAGAAGACGAATGTGCGGAAATAAACTACTTCGTTTGGGACCATAATAGTCCAATGTTTAATGCCATTGAACACGCATGGTCAGCACTAAAAGCGGACGTAAAAAGAAATTTAGCAGTGGATATGCCAGAAATTTTATCAGGCGAAGAGAGAGGAAATATTAGTCAGTTCGAGTACCGCCTACAAAAATTGGAAAATATTATAAGAAATAATTTAGCTAACTTGTCAATTGTTAAATGTTCAAAATACATTGCGCATATACAAAGATCCATACCGGATGCGTTAAATATGGCCGATGTTCAATTTTAGTTTATTCTTTAATTTGTTATAAGTTACGTTTTGTGTTCTAATAAAGACAAAAGTTTAAATTTAATATTTCTCAATTTGAAATTGTTTATTCCCAATTTGAAATTGTTTATTTTTAATTTGATATTGATTATTCCCAATTTGAAATTGTTAATTCTTAATTTGATATTGTTTATTCCCAATTTTAAATTGATTATTCTTAATTTGAAGTTGATTATTCCCAATTTGAAGTTGAAAAGGTATAGTGCAGCAGATGAAGAGTACCCCTCAATCCCAGTAAGATCTGAACCACACATCTTAATCTCCGTCAAAGTGTATCTCTCAGATTTATAAACCTTTCACTCAGCTCGATGCACAAGACCGGGTGAACTATGTGATTAAGCTATTTACTCCATCTTTCAGGTGGAACAACGGGATAAAAGAGTAATTTAGTAAAATAAGAAAACGAGCTTTTCTTCTAGTTGCTTTAGGCGGTAGATTCGAAAAATGTCAGACCAAAACTCTACTCCATATTATACAACATTTTCTCGACCTTTTGTCGATTATAAAGCCTCTACTCTACTTTGTCACAGAACATCTGTCCTTGCTACTAGGCATAAATCCACAAAGCGAAATTACAGGACCTGCACACTCACTGAAATGGAAGCCTTTAGAGTCATTCATAAGGATTTTTCTATAGAACTTAACGACCTGATGGATAGCACTCCACTCTTCTAGCGATCAGATCAAACCTGAATTAAAAATTGAAGAAGGTGTCTTTGCTTTTCTTCATCTTTGTCCAATAGAAGACCTCATGCCGGAAAAGACACACTACAGCGTTAACGACTAGGTCTAATTTTTACCTATGCCTAAAATATGTCCTACAAAAAAATCCTAAAATCTAAAACCACACACAACTCAACACTTTTATTCCATCCTATTCTCTTTTGTTATGTTTTCTAAGTAACTATACCAAAAGCAAGATTTCATTAATGGCGAATTTTCGAAGTATGTAAAAGAAACAATTGCTTTTGAAGAAAACAAAAGAACATACAAATCATACTACCTTGGGACAATGTAAGTGCTCACACTGCCCATGAGACAATCAAGTTAATGGAGCTTCACAACATCGAATCGTTAGCCCATCTACTATATACTCTCGACCTAACTCCCAAAGACTCCTTCACGTATATAAAAAAGTATCGATCTTGTTGGGACATATTTTAAAAAGCAATAAAGTAGATACTTTAAGTCTTTATATTTTTTGTCAAGACAACCTTCGTATTCACCATAATATATTCTCTTTCCTGATTGTGACAACTTTTTATTGACAATTTTTAGCCGAAATGATTTACCTACTTCAGCATTATCGCCAAAACCGTTAACCGTTATTTCGAGAAGAGTTTTAAACTTATACCAAACTTATTTATTCTGCCAATAATCTTAACATATTGTATAGAATAGTTAGAAAAAATTTTGTAATACACTTTTTTTTCTATGCCTAAAATTAATTTTGTAGGCAGATTGTGGCCAACTGCGAATGTAGTATCAAAAGTTTAGCACAGAAAGCTTTTTTTAATCGATTCAGCTACGTCGGAAACAGGAAGGATGTTGATCTAAAATAATTGAGAATTCTCCATATTACGGTGATTTTTGGTTCTATTCTTTTATTAAAAAGGTAGCATTTATTTCAGACTTGTGTATTTGTTTCAATTTTATGCAAGTGCATAAAAATCTTGCATTTAAATTTCTCTAGGTCCACAAACAAGCACTCAACCACAACTTCTTTACGGTTTCTCATTAAAAATTCAAAGAGACAATTTAAAAGTAGCAGGTATTAAGCCGAAACATTCTGGATTTAATCTGCAATTTCCAGAACTTGGTACACTTAATCATGCGCTTCAAATTAATCTTGAATTCCACTGCAACTGCGTTTTGCTGGAGTGTACTTCGGTGGTAATTTGGCTCTATAACGAGCAAAGCGTAAATAATGGTGACATACTTAACATTTGCTACAATATTTCTTGATAATGTTGAAGATCATGTTAGGATATAGTTTTGTATTAAGAATTTTCTTTACATAAATTTTTTAAGAGTGTTATAAGTTAACTATATTTACCGCGAGTGGGAAAGTTTGTTAAACGAATCGAATGCTAGTTTAGTGGTTATTATCATTGTACATGTATTTTGTATAGGTTAAAGTTAACGTGTATTTGGTTACATTGGAAAAAACTGAAAATCGTGCAGTGATAAAATTCTTTGTTTTGGAAGGTTTATCAGAAACAGAAATTCATACGAAAATAATGAAAGTGTTAAAAAATAAACTGTGAAAGGTGTTCGCGGCCATTGTCTAATGTATCAATGGTTTTTGGGCTGTTAGGCCGGCGTCGATTGTCTTGCTGACTTGACGTTTCGCCAACACGAGCGGTTGGCATCTTCAGAAGTTGCTTCCTGGTTGACAGTCTGCGAACTACTGAGGAAGTGGGCGGGGCCTCAGTTGTTTTCGATTCCAATCGGTTCTGGTCGGTGTTGTTCGTTAAGGGTAGAGTTTTCGCAACCTTAATTATGGGGACCAATGTTTTGTTGATCTTGACTGCTTCCTCTTTTTTATTAAAGTTGTTCGGGTGCTTGTCTATCTCTATGGCTTCTCTACAGAGTCTGGAATGGTATGCTGATGTAGTAGCGAGGACTTGGGTCTCCTCAAACTTAATCCGATGGTCCATAGTGAGGGTATGTTCCGCTACGGCGGATTTGTCCGTCTGCCCCAGAAGACAGTTGGCCTTGTGCTCTTTAATCCTGGTGTTGATCGAGCGTTTGGTAGTTCCTATGTACACGCTTCCACATGTGCACGGAATGCGGTAAATTCCCGAAGCCGACAGTGGATCTCTTCTGTCTTTTGCCGATCGAAGACATTCTTTGATTTTTCTCGTTGGTTTGAAAACAGTTTTCACATTTTTCTTTCTTAGCAATCGACCAATTCTGTCTGTCACTCCCTGAATAAAAGGCAGAAATGCTTTTGCCACTATGGTTGGATTTGCTTATTTTCTTTGGGTCTACGATTTGTTGGTCCAATCGATCTTTTGATTTCCCGTTCTGAATAACCATTGGCCCTTAAAGCATCATGAATATGAGTTAGCTCTGCGTTTAGTGCCTCGGGTTTGCAAATCCTTCTTGCCCTTTCTGCGAACAACTTTAATAAAAAAGAGGAAGCAGTCAAGATCAACAAAACATGGGTCCCCATAATTAAGGGTGCGAAAACTCTACCCTTAACGAACAACACCAACCAGAACCGATTGGAATCGAAAGCAACTGAGGCCCCGCCCACTTCCTCAGTAGTTCGCAGACTGTCAACCAGGAAGCAACTTCTGAAGATGCCAACCGCTCGTGTTGGCGAAACGTCAAGTCAGCAAGGCAATCGACGCCGGCCCAGCAGCCCAAAAACCATTGATACAGTGTTAAAGAACTCTGCTTCTTCATTTCCAACTGTGCAGCGATGTGTTTTAGAGTTCACACGTAGTCGTACAAGCATCGAAGATGAACCAAGTAGTGGACTTCCAATAATAGCAACAACGATCAGCAAAAATGGTTATGGCATTAGTTTTTTAAGTTGATTATTTCGAAAAAGGTAAAAAAGTTAACTCTGAATATTATTGCAACCTTTTGGACCAGTTGGATTAAAAAATTCCTAAAAAGAGACCCGGTTCACAGAAGAACACAAACATTTTTCATCAAGACAATGCACGTGTTCACACAAGTTTGTTTGAAGGCTAAATTGAACAAATTAAAGTACGAATTACTTGAACATCCACCGTATTTACCAATTTGGCGCCCTCCGACTATTACTTCTTTAAAAACTTGCAACAATTTGTTCGTGGAAAGCGTTTTTCGTCAAAGAAGCTATTGCAGCTCCCGGAAAATCATAACAGAGATGCTATAAAATTACTGGAGGATCATTCGAATACCGGTTTCAAACCCAACATTTTGCTGTAAAAACGTTTAGCCACCATTTAAATTGTTATTGACCTTTTAGGTATGTGTTCAAGATGCTGATTTCAAGTAGGTTTTGAATATTATATCATCCAAAGATATTTAACTTCTCTCACAACTTTAATACTTATTCCATTAAGTCTTAGGCGCAATTCACACAGAACGGACGTCGGGCAGAGACGTGGCGCGGACTTTTGTCTCTTCGGCGTCTCTCCTATGTAAACAAATGGTACAATACTCACAGAAGCGACGTGGCGCGGGCGGTCGTCCGCCCGCCCTCGCCACGTCTCTTCGGCGTCTCTCGTGGCGTACAAGAAAGGGCGCGCCAGTTCTTCGCCACGTGTCTCTGTGCTTTAATTAATTTAAAAATGCGGGATGATGTTGACTTCAACATACAATTTTGCAAAGAAGTTGGCAAATATCCTTGTATATATGATTTTAATCGTGCTGATTATTGTAATAGGAGTGCTTAAGACTGGGTCCGGCAGAAAATTGCTGATGAATTTTGAAATCGTTCTGGGTACATGTTTAATTCTCTCATTAGGTCGAATGTTCCACCAATTTTCTCCTTCTGTAGCCACAATGGATGAACCCAATATCTTCTTTTTGTTTTGTTCACATTAGCCAAATACACTATATCCAACATATCTTCATCACTGCTTGAAAAATACATGTTTTCTACAAAACCAACAGATTACTGACGTCAATTCGCGCCACTGTCCTGCACCTCTGTGTGCATTGCATACGCCACGCTTCCGCCACGTCCGTGCCACGTCGAAGTCACGTCTCTGCCCGACGTCCGTTCTGTGTGAATTGCGCCTTAGGCACAATTCACACAGAACGGACGTCGGGCAGAGACGAGACTTCGACGTGGCACGGACGTGGTGGAAGTGTGGCGTATGCAATGCACACAGAGGTGCAGGACAGTGGCACGAATTGACGTCAGTAACCTGTTGGTTTTGTGGAAAACATGCACAGAGACACGTGGCGAGGAACTGCCGCGCCCTTCCTTGTACGCAACGAGAGACGCCGAAGAGATGTGGTGAGGGCGGGCAGGCGACCGCCCGCGCCACGTCGCTTCTGTGAGTATTGTACCATTTGTTTACATAAGGCACAATTCACACAGAACGGACATCGGGCAGAGACGTGGCGCGGACTTTTGTCCCTTCGGCGTCTCTCCCATGTAAACAAATTGTACAATACTCACAGAAGTGACGTGGCGCGGGCGGTCGCCAGCCCGCCCTCGCCACGTCTCTTCGGCGTCTCTCGTGGCGTACAAGAAAGGGCGCGCCAGTTCCTCGCCACGTGTCTCTGTGCTTTAATTAATTTAAAAATGCCGGATGATGTTGACTTCAACATACAATTTTGCAAAGAAGTTGGCAAATATCCTTGTATATATATATATATATATATATATATATATATATATATATATATATATATATATATATATATATATATATTTTAATCGTGCTGATTATTGTAATAGGAGTGCTCCAGACCGGTTCTGGCAGAAAATTGCTGATAAATTTTGAAACCGTTCTGGGTACATGTTTAATTCTCTCAACAGGTCGAATGTTCCACCAATTTTCCCCTTCTGCAGCCACAATGGATGAACCCAATATCTTCTTTTTGTTTTGTTCACATTAGCCAAATACACTATATCCAACATATCTTCATCATCTTCATCACTGCTTGAAAAAGACATGTTTTCCACAAAACCAACAGGTTACTGACGTCAATTCGCGCCATTGTCCTGCACCTCTGTGTGCATTGCATACGCCACGCTTCCGCCACGTTCGTGCCACGTCGAAGCCTCGTCTCTGCCCGATGTCTGTTCTGTGTGAATTGTGCCTAAGAGAGACGCCGAAGAGACAAAAGTCCGCGTTACGTCTCTGCCCGACGTCCGTTCTGTGTGAATTGTGCCTTAGAGGCCATGTTTGAAAAACTTTAAAATTTTAAGAGTAAGTACGTTTGTACAAACATTCATTCCATAAGACTACAAAAATGTATTAAAAAGAAAATATGTTCCTTAAAGCAGTTTGTAACTTATATGAACCCAAAAATTTTAACTTTCAAATCAAAATTTTACTTAAGTGTTTCTTTGTTTATGTTAAATCTAACGATACCTAAATATAATTTTATACTTTTTATGAGGTTAATCAGTCGTGATTTTTACAATGATCTATATTTTATTACGATTTTAGTCCAAAAAGGTTTCATTGTTGGGAAATCATTTTGGAAGTTAAGTAAGTATTTCTATTTATAGTTTCGATGTGTTTTTCCTAGTGGTAAAATATCGACACACATCAACCGAAAATAATCAAATATACTTCACCATTGATATTTATTGACACTTAATCGATATTCAGTGGAGCGCGAGTTTTAATATTATATGATGCCTTTAGATCAAATTCGGATCGACATACTACATGTTTTGAATATCATAGCAATATGTGATAAGTACTCTATTCCCTTAGTTTTACCTATGAGTTTTGCAAAATTCGTTGCTACGTATTTTTAACATTTATTAATTAAAGAACTCTTCATATACTAAAAATTTTTAGTAATATTTTAATAATCAGGAACTCTGAGGAATGTGATGATTTTTACCTATAACCGGTTGTAGCTTTAACCATTCGACAGAGTTTTTGATCGTATATTAAGTCAAGATTATGAAAATTTAAGGAAAATTAAATAAAACTAATTTTTACCAAAATTTTCTTTCGTGACTAATTATTTCATTGAATATTTGACTGACTTCACTGTACTCATAAATAATTCAGGTGCTACTATTTTTATATATTGTTTGTTTTTCAATAAAGCTGATCCCAAACCACTTTAGCAATTTGAACAGTTGTATTTTGTTTCCTGTCAGAGCTCTGAAGGGCGTAACGCGACACACCCTTTAGATTCAGAGCATGAAAGGATACCCCGAATTGAAACAAATAATTTGATTTTTGTGTTTTATCAAATAATAGATAGAAGAATGTAAATTAATTTGCCGGTATGCTGATAAGGAGCAGTTTTTATATTCAAATAAAACTCCAATACAATCGATAAACTTGTTATTAAATCATACGAGGCTTGTTATTTTTAGTTTTGCATATAGCCATAAACACAATTTCTTTTCAAAATATGTCCCACCAAGATCAATACACTTTTGCATACGTTCAAACCAATTGGTAAACAGTTATTCCAGTCTTCAGTTGACATCAGCAAAATCGTAGTTATGAAGTCATCGATGGCTTCTTCTGGCGACTGGAATCCCTGCCCAAGCATTGAATTCTTGATCTTTAGGAACGTGAAGAAGTCCTTGGGAGTTAGTTTGGGACTATACGGTGAATGGTGTAACAATTCGATGTTTTGGAGCTCTAAAAACTCGAGTGTCTTCTGGACAGTGTGATCACTTGTCATGTCCTGATGTAGGATGATTCGCCTTTATGTGTTGTTTTGTCAGAGTTTCGACCATTTCCTTTGAGACACTTCAAGAACGGATCACTTTTGTTAATTTTTCTTTATCATCGTGAAACAGCTTAAAAATTGAGGTCTTTAAAATGCACAAAGATGTCACTATCTTCCAGTGTGTTACACGGCGTTCATCCTTAATAAGCTGATGAACATCATCAATGTTTTGCTGTGTAACTGTTGTTTTAGGTGGACTTAGCCTGGATTCGTCGCTGAGACTGGAGCTATATCAAGCCTGCATCAGACTCTGCTACTTCCCTAGGGAATGGAAAACTGGCAAACTAGTTACTATATTAAAGAGCAAAGATAAAGATCCGTCGGATCCGAAGGCACTTAGACCCATCACGCTGCTCTCAGAACTGGGAAAGATACTAGAGAGATTAATTCTGGCTGAAATCTATAAATCAGTGAGAAACAATATGGCTTCAGAAAAGGCAAATCGACGATCGCAGCTTTATCGGCCCTGACAGGATACATACGAGATTCTTTACACCACAACCTGGTGATCTTCGTTGACATCTCGGGTGCTTTTGACAACGTCTGGTGGCCTAGCTTGATCACCGAATTGGCGCAGAAAGGTCTCTCAAGCGATGTGTTAAATATCATCAAAAGTTACTTATCAAACCGTACCGTAGAATACTCCACTATTTACTCACACACAACCAAAGAGGTGAACAAAGGATGTCCGCAAGGCTCCATTTTGGGTCCAATTTTTTGGAACACGGTAATGGATCCTCTATTACGATCCAGATGGCCAGATGGTGTTGACCTGGTGGGTTACGCAGACGATTTCTCCATTAGCATCAGCGGAAAAAGCAGAGCATGCTTAGAAGCCAAAGCAGGAGAGTGTATGAATTTAGTGACAACTTGGGCTAACAGAAATAAGTTAAGAATATCTGAATCGAAGACCAAGTACATTGTCTTCTCAAATCTATCCATAAACAGAAATCCTGTTATACGATACAATCGCAGGCCACTACAGAGAGTCCAGTCAACGAAATGCTTAGGAATTATAATAGATCAAAAACTTTCATATACAGAGCACGTAAGATAAGTATATCTCAAGAAAATGTCAAAAAATCTTTCAATCTCTTAGAAGGTTGGTACGGCGAAACTGGGGAAGAATTACCGATTACTTCAACGCCATAAGAGAAATCTATCTTAAAGCCATCATTCCTATTCTAGTATACGGAGTAGATCTATGGGGGCACAGACTGAGCAAAGTGGTCAACAAGATACAGCTTCGGACCACACAAGCAATGTGTTTGCGGGTGATGTTGGGAGCGTACAGGTCTACGCCGAACGAATCGCTTTGCATTCTGGCAAAACTTCCTCCGCTACACCTCCACCTGGAGCTATGCACGGCTACCATCGACTTAAAACGGACAGGCCGAACCTATCTACTTGGACACAATATTATAGCGGAAGACTTCAGATATTGGATCTCTGTTACCAGTTGGCTTCAACACGTCGTTATTAGAACCTGGCAACAGGAATGGGATGCAGTAGATAAAGGGAGGCACCTATACACACTTCTACCAGAAGTACAGCCATGGCTGGAAGCCCACACTGAAACAATGACCAGAAAAGTCATTCACTTGCTGTCGAGTCATGCGGAAACAGTATGATCCACCTACACCGTATTGGCAAATCTGTTAGCCCATTTTGTCAGACCTGCGACGAGGGAGACACTCCATCACACCGAATTTTCCACTGCACAATATACGCAAATCAACGAAGTAGATTAGTCCAGGATTTCCAAGAAGAGGAACAGCCGAACTACCCAGCAAACCTATTTAAAAGGTTCTGGGCTAACCTGAATTCACTATCAGTTTTTGAACCGGACGAGTTTCCCTGAGAGAAACCACAGCTTTACATGCAAACTTCTAGGCATCACTTAGAAAAGTTAAATATAAAATATTGTGTTGTGTTTTTTTTTAGATTAATTTAGTTTGTCGGTGCTACATTTTTTTTTTATTTCCTCAAATGACTAATTAGGCTATTAGATTATCATTATTACTTATATTTTTTTTTTATTTATTTACTTTTTGGCTGGAACTTCAATGGTTAGTTTCAGTAGATAGTAGGACAAAAAAGCTATTTTCTCCTCTCAATAGTGGCCTTCGGAGGTAAATTTAAAGGGACCCCGCTCTAAACTGAACAAGTGACTTCAGGTTCGCCGGTTGGTTCCCTAAACATGATCTATGTAACCAAAAGACAAAACTAAAAAGACAATCCTCGTACTCGAATAAATGCACAAATTTGCGTTAAGGTACGTTTGAGAGGTGAATGTAGAAGTTTTATTTATGATTGTTACAATTGTTCATTTTTTTACTGCATTTCAAAAAATGCTTATTTAGTCATATGCAAGTAATATAATAAACTTCATTGTTGAATCCACTCATTAAAAAAATGTGTCAAACTGAAACGATTTTTATAAAAAAATCACGTTTTTATATATATAAATAGCTGGAAGTATTAAGAAGGTGATTCAATTTGGCAGATATCCATGAAATTATAAGCAGGTTATTTATTAAGAGGCTTCTTTTTAAATTCCTATTAATCCAGAAATATTTTAAACCACGGTCAAGTGAACTAATGGCGCTTTAACTAAGCATCTAGATTTAGAACAAATAACAGGAAAATCATTGAATGCAAGTGGAATATAATCATTTCGCAACAAACACGAATGGAATGATTAAGCAACTATGTATAATAGTTATAATAGAAAGAAAGGTCAGGGAAACTAGAAGAAAAAGTACGATACTAGTACATAAGATAGGATAACTACAGTTAAGTAAGAAAAATCAAAAAGGGGAAGAAGACTTTTATCTATTCCTAGAACGAAAAATGGGTGATCTTTAAAAAAGAGCCCAAATAGCAGTAAAAAAAGAAAAAAAGAGGCTTATCTTGTGTATACACGTAATTCTCAGAAAGAAAATGAACGTTTGAAATAACTTTGTTGTTTAAGTCACGTAATTTGCTACGCACATTTATCACGAATAGGTCTTCTATGAGGTTTAAAAAGTTATCCCGGAAAAATAAATGGGTGTCCAGATTTCCTGAAAACTAACAGCTATTAACCATCAGTCCTTGATACCCGTAAATTCTTCCCAATTTAACCCTTGTCTGTCTTTTTCGATTTATTAACTCTCAACTCTTGATGCATCGATTACTTTAACGCGTTTTCTGGATTTATGGTCAACACTATCTGAAAATGTAAAACAAACTCAGGATGGATGAAACTACCGCTCTCAAATTAAATAGATTTGATGAAATTGTAATATAAGTTATGATATGCAGGTTGTTTGAAAAGTTTTGAAAGCAAAAATGAAAGAATGTGTATTTTTAATGAAATTGTTTTTTTATTTAATATAATCTCCTTCAGCTTCCCCTCCCCAACCTTAGACTCCTGCAATCCGTTGTAGACATGGACCTTCCGGAAGACCTGCAAAATCTACTGGATGAAACCCCCTTTCCTACAGATAGATGGTGCCTCCAACCCCACATTGGACACGATAATTAAAAAAATAGAAAAAATACAAAAAAAACACAAAAATACAATAAACAAAACGGAAAAAAATGGGCCCTTGGCGAAGGTTTCTGTGGTTCCCTCTGTCCTTGTCAAATGAAAGTGCTCCACGACGGAGGAGACACGCCACAGCGTCAATCTCCCAACCCCACATTGCACCCCGTGGGTTACACTCCTACACACACTTACACTCACACCAAAAAGAAATTACCTTTTGGGCACGTTCATCCATCACGGAAGAAAGAAACAGAAGAAAGAAGACCAACTCCAGGATCAAAGAAGGAAGATTTGTGAGAGCAGTGCCGATGACAGATAGATGCTAACTCCTTCCCAACATTCCATCCATCCCCTGAGAAGGACGCAAGTCCTACAACAGGGTCCTCATACGCACCAAACTCCTAAAAATCTCCATATTTTTCTCCCAAAAAACTCATTCTTGAACTTGAACTTCAGCTTGAACACACTTATTCCAATGATCCTCCAGTAAATTTATATTATGTCTTGTGCCCCTTTATACGTTCTCGTTTATTGAACAAGGCATATTTAATCGTAAATTCCCCAAATTTAGCAAAAGAATCGTTATGTTGGCAACACTAGAATAGAACGCAGTGTTCAAATCGGAGCAGCGCACTGCAGAATCCCCGACCATAGAGAAGAAAAAGATTATCTATATATTTTTTAAGTTTTAGTAAGAAATATCACTTAAAAAAATTGGTGTGTTGGTTTGGTGGAACAAAAGAACGCAAAAGGTGCACAGATTTGCTTGGCGTGCGGCCTTGGAGGTAATTCTAGACGTTCTCATCTTGTATTGGCATGTCAAGAGGATTGCTCTGGAAAGTGCATATAGGTTATAAAGGACTATGTCTGTAAAACTCGGAGATTTTACAGGACATCTTGGGATTGGAGCAGCCCTATCCATGAGGGTGCCTACATTATATCTCCAAAACGAGATTTCGAACTCCCATTAAATGTTAGCATTAATCAGTGTAAATTAACACAAAACGAAATCACTCAACTTTCAAAAGAAGCCTTCACTTATTTTACTAATGGGTCTAAAACACCAGAGGGAGTATAGGTATATGGGTTACAGGTCCTAACGTTATTCTCTCAATAGTCCTGAGAAACACTACTACAATCTTTTAAACAAAGCTTTTAATAATAGACTTCTGTGCTCAAAATTGCATTAAAAACGCCCAAATTCAACCAGAAGGTTCAAATTGCTTTGAAGGCTTTATAATCTACCGACCTTCGAGACCATAACAGACTGGAACTGTAAACAGTCTCTTCAGCAACTGGCTAATCACAACAAAGGAACTTATCTATAGGTACCAGGGCAAGGGAAACTGGAAAAATACTCCAGTCGAAAGAGAAGCAAAAATGTTATTACAGCCTTCACTGCGCTACTCTAAATTACTCTTAGAGTTTCAGAAACCTGAAATAAGAGTAATCAAAGGAATTCTCATAGGATACTGTCCACTGAGGTACCTATGCAAATAAAACGGCTAAACGTATCAGTAACAGCAGAGTAATTGTTCACCAACGATATAAATATCTGGGACAGGTCTTCTTAGAGCTTGATTAGATTACACACATCTAAGCGGATAATAGAATTTCTTAAAAGTCTAGATGTACGATGTAGGGCATACACAAAAGGTCTTTTAATCGCAGTGTTGTCAATACACCTGGACCAATCGACCCCACGAAGAGGCTTAAACTTCTCCGAAAAAAAAAAAATGAGGTTGAATTAATTGCAGTCCATGAAAGATTTGCACTGTTGAATGAGTAGGTATTCGGAATATTTGTCTTTTTTGTACAATATAAAACAGATGTATATGTACCCAAATGTTTAACATTTTAAATATGTATAATTTACTTTTCCCATCAAACATTATTTAATTATTTTGTAAATTCTATGATTTATTTACAATTGTCATATAATGCTGTCGAACTATTTTTAAACCTCCTGCTTTTTGAAGATTATATCATTATAGTTTACTCAACATGTTCCAATAAAAATAGAACATCTGTTGATAGCTGAAAAATAGTGCCACTTAATTTAATGCATGAGGAAACGTGTCAATATTTTTCAAGAAAACAGAAAAACTATGAAAATTATTCATCATTAAAAACAGCAAAATTTGATTTATTACTTTTCGTTTATTACAGTTTTTTATAATATAAATATTGTAAAAGACTTTATTTTATTAAAACTCTTAAGACATTTTCATTTTGACAAAATTCCTATTCATACTAATTTTTCTTTTGTTATGATAACCAAAAAATTTGCAAAGTAAAGTGATGCATAGTAAGCAACTTAGTTCATGAATTTATCATTATGTTTTTAGAGGTTAAAAGTTCTTAAAAGACATAGAATCACAATAGTTCTAACTTCATACATATTTAAATTGTTTCACATTGTTCTCGCATACTTATTTGTTGGTCTTTACTAATTGCTTCTAGCTTGCATAATTTACAACACTGAAGTTTGTAGTTATAAACGGTAGTTAATTCGATCAAATAAAAGGTAAGTTTATTTTAAATAAGTAAATCAGAGTTATTTAGAGTGCCACGTATTTTAATGAAAGTAAAACTAAATCAAATTTTGAAAAACTAATAAAAAGGTTAACTCAATTTACCCAATTGAAATTCAACTCCAGCTGAGTTCGGTAGTGGTTTCTCTACTGGCAAATTAGTGCCCAGCTCAGCCGTAGAGGGTAAGTACCAAAATAGAGTGAGTGCGCCACCGATTTGTACGGTTAAAATCGGAAACCCCTGATGATCCAGGCACTACTTCACCCACTGGAGATAATTAAATAAATTCAAAATATTAAACAGTCCTAATTGCATTGCACAATAAAAAAAAATAACGATAAAGTGAGCTAAATAAAACAAAATATCAACTAGACCCTTCTTTAATAGAAATATTAAGAATTACAAAACTGTCAAGCCTCGTGCTTGACAACGCTATTGATATTTATATAAAAAAAAGAATATATGAATAATATTAAAAGATAAATTTACCGATATGTGTGATCACACTCAATACAATAAAAAAAAACAAGAAAAATAGATTTTTTTTCTTAACTACCTACTATAGTTGCGACTTAAATCTAATTAGGCTTATCTGTTAATCCTCGGCGTCTCTAATACTTAGGTCGGTTCCAAAAACCAAGCCTGTTCCAAAACCAATAGGCTTGCACCAACCACAATAACTTAAGGTCGAACTAAGTATCAGGTCTGCACCCAAAATTAAAGCCTGTATCTAGCGCTGTATCTAGGATTTCAGCCTACAACTAGGACTTAAACCCGTAACTAGGATCCTATTAAGATAGGGTTGTTTTATTTCTTAATACTCGTGACACCCCTGGCTGGTAAACGGGTGGAACAATATTCTCGTTGCTAATTGCACCAATCGGGAATTCTACCACAGTTCACCGTCTAAACGGTTTTAAATCACCAAATCTACCTACTGTCTGCTCTATGGGCTACCTACACTTATAGGGAACGGAAGAACCATAAGAATCGAACAACCACATAAATAAATAACGTGTACTCACCACAGAAGATTTCCTAAAATCCGCCAAAGCGATTTTCCTTACGAATCCAACAAAACTACTGAAAATCTCACTCCAATACTTGTTTGTTAGGAAAACTGAGGTTTAATTTCGTAAATCCAAAATGAATTGTCTCTGATGAATAGAGATTACAACTTAAACCCCGAAAATCTTCTCAATGCCACGTTCTTACGACAAAGGCTGGTAAGAGAAAGACCTCGTTCTTTCATATCACATGCACGAAATTTTGACACACGTCGAAATAAGAGGTGGCCTCTACTACTATAGGGACAATAACCGTAGGATCTCCAGCTACCAATTTACGAACAAACAGTAGTCGTTAGATACGACTAATCTTATTATTTATCTAGATATCGATAAAAATCTCAACATTATCTAATCCCTCGTTCATTTTCGATTTTATAAAGCAAAATAGAAATATAACTGAACACTGACTGTAGAACACTAAACGTCAAATTATCGACAAAAGAAGAGAAATAGTACCTCAAGGATTCATAAACGTAATTTTAATAAATATACTTCCAAAAATTATTCCAGCGATATCAGGGATAATTTATGGCTAGAATAATAAATAATAGCTGGCGATTATCTGTGCCGAACCAGATCAACCGGTTCCCGACCCAAATAAATCTTTAATAATGGAAATTTCAAGGTAGGAAGACGCTTATGTTTACAATTAAATATTTATCACTTGCGGAAATTTAACCCGTGACAAGAGACTTTGGAGTATATAAACTTGATTTAAAGCAGTTTAAAAATGATAGTTACGAATTCAGGCTAGGTCCACCCAAACCAGAAGTCACACAGCAAAACATTGATGCAGTTGGTCAGCTAAATAAGGATTACCTACATACGAGGAGATAGAGATATCTTTGGGCATTTCAAAGACCTTGATCCACAAGATCCTGCATAAAGAACTGGTTGTTATGAAGTTGGTTTCCGGTTGGATCCATCTTTTGCCTACAGAAGAGCAAAAAGCGCTTCGCTTCAATGGGTGTCGAAGAACATTCAAACAGTTCAACAAAGGAAAATTAAAAAAACGTTTACAGTATTGTTAGTGTCGATAAATCTTGGATTTACTCCTACGGATCGGAAATAAACGTCAATTCGCTTTGTGGGTATTTTACGATAAGGAAAAACCAATAAAATTGGACCGTTCTCAAAGTATGTCAAAGGAAGTGGTCGCAACAATTGCTTTAGAAGATCAAAGAACAGTTGCTTAAAACAAATATGATATAGAATGTCATCCCCGGAGTACCTGGTGCCTAGTATCCCTACTGTTTACCTCGTCTCCTGGAGTTTTCGGTAATATCGTTCTACAATTAATAAAAACTTAAAACCAGTTTTGGGATCTTTGAAAAAAATATGACATCGAATGTCATCTCCGGAGTACCTACCTGGTGGCCAAGTACCAACTGTTTACCTCGTGGTTTTTGGGCTCGCTGAAAAGAAATATGACAAAAGCTTCCATAAAACCATTTTTTAGTCCAAGCTTTTTAATCACAAGAGTATAACTAAACAATCAAATCCTACTTTATGGGCTGCTATATTAGTTTTACTAAAAGATTGTAATTAAATACCAATTGAAGTGTAAACTAATATGGGAACCTGAAACGAGCATTTAATCTAAATCATTAAATTTCCATAAAATTTAAATTAGCTTGTAAAGTTCGTAATTAAATTTTGTTACGATAACTAGATTTTAAATAAATTTAATTATCGTTGTTTTATATTTAATTTCAATAACTTCAAACAGAAGTTTTGTGCTTTATAAGCATCTGTACGATGTTATTGATATTTAAAAAGCATATTATATTCAAAAACAATCTATATTACTAAAAAGATTTTTATGATACTGAACCGTATCCAATTACCACCGTATAAGTCCTTAAAAGCGTTTTAAATTATAGTTGAGAAAATATTCAAGACGTAAAAGCCTCTGGCAAATCATTAAAAATATATTGTGGTTAAGCAGTTTCCTGAATTTAAAAGCAGGAAATACTCACCATTTTTACATTTTCCTTAGCATAACGAAAATCATTTATTAAGGAGTCCTTTTTGTTCGTTTATCTACAAGGTAAGCATTGATTATTTAAGGAATCTGAACTGTAACATCCAGTTTTATCCAGATGTTAAGGTTGATTAACTTGGTTTTACACAGCTATTTGAAAATCGAGTTTTCACCAGAGGTCCTAGGAAGTTATCTTGGCTATTCCTGCGCTGATGTCCGTAAGTCTGTGCGTGCGTGCGTACGTGCGCAGATGCGTGTGTGTGTTTGTGTGTGTATGTGCAAATAATTTATTGTGCGCGAGCGCGTATGTGTGTGTGTGTGTATGCGTTTGTGTGTGATAGAGTGTGTTCGTGCGTGCGTGTACATGTATACATATATACGCGGGAAATAAATAAAGTAAGGTCTCCACATGGTCAATTTATTTTTTTTTTCCACATAGTTGTACCACTACACCTCCCCCTCGCGCAGATAGTCAGTGACCGCTTTCAATTTCGTCATACCGCGTTCTAAGATTTCTCAGAGTATTGCAATAACTGTCAGAATTTATGGTTGTCCTCTTTTCCATATATTCAATGAGAAACAACCACTTGCAATGCCAGAACACGGTCGCCATGACCTTACCGACAGATTTATATTTTTGGGGTGGCGCTACTGTTTTGATTCCTGCTTATTTTTTAGAGTAAAATAATATTTCCTTGCCTCATTTCCGTTGACAATCGAGGCTAAGAATGCTTTAGCTCCTTAAGGGCACAAGCAACTTCCTGCAATTTGTGTTCTGCGGTTAGTTAGTTTGGCACCGACCCGACCTCGCTGACACCAGGGTGTCTGTCAACACATTGAACACCAACTGTATGCTGACCTCTTTTCCAAGGCAATTGGTGATTTTAATAAATACTTAGAAAAATTTTCGGACCTCACCATGACATCACCACAAACCAGTATAAGATCAGAACCAATATCGAATTAAAAGCACTCTACAACGACGCCGATATTGTCCAAGAAATTAAATCACAGCGACTAAGATGGGCAGGCCACGTGCACAGACTGCATAACGAAAGACTTGTAAAACTGGTATGGGAGGAGATTCCCACAGGCAAAAGACCACTCGGACGTCCCAGAATGCGATGGAGAGATAACATCCAAGCAGATTTCCGGAAAATGTACATTCCATTTGACCCTAGGTGGATGGAAGACCAAACAAATTTGAAAAAAGTTGTACAGTCAGCCAAGACCCACCCAGGGTTGTAGCGCTACGTGATGATGATGATGAATTGGTGATTTTGTCGTGGACTACTATTTGATAATCGAGCACAATCTGCTGAATTTTTGCCATTGTTCAGTCCGTCAAGCTGACTTCGTCGTGGATGAATTTCGAAAGAATAACTTTTTTTGCATTCAAAAAACATACGACTGGACGTGTTTTGCACTTGGAGGGAAACAACAGAACAAACTCCATCGCAGATGGTTGCCACACAGCGACCGAATCGAGCTCTACCAGCTCTACAGTTTTTTCTAAAAAAAGTGTTTTAAAATATATCATTTTGGTAAACAGATTTTTTTAAACATTGATATTTTTATTTAAATAAAAGTTGTGACTTGTTTTCAATTAGATGTTTTTTCGAGTCTGGAACGTTTTTTAAAATAAAGACTTTTTTATTGTTAATTTGCTGAAAATTTTTATATTCTAAATACATATAAAGTAAAACACCAAAAACCTGGAAATAATAAAAGTTTGTATCGTAGAGTTACTCATTCTATTGCAGAAGTTCAAGAAGATATAAAAAAGTAACTTTCTTTTCAAGTATTTTCCGGAGTCCCAATTAAAAGATCAACGATGAAAATTTAAAAGGAAGGAAAAAGATTTTAAATTAATTGAATTCATAAAATAATTGTTATTAAGTTAAATTTTAAGATAATTTTAAAAGATTATATCTTGTAACCGTAAATAATCGATATTAAATTTAATCGGTTATTTGTTTTAAAAAAATGATTAGATTAGATTAGATGTTTATTGGGTTGGCTGTTAGCCTGTATTACTGCGACATTTGCAGATCTATTGTGACCACCCATTATCTCAAGAATAGGATTAGAGAACCTTGTCCAGCCCTGACCTCTTAATGAGACTTAATAGCCACTCCGCATAACTTGGAGCAGCCGGTTTCTCCTCCCCCAGTACTAGATACAGCGTCCTTGCAAGGCCTTCACATTGGCATAGGACATGAAATGCGGTTTCCTCCTCCTCTTGGCAGTATCGACAAATGTCTTCATCTGCTAAGTTCAGCTGACTCATGGTTTTCTGAGCCTACAATGTCCTGTCAAGAGACTGACAATCATTCTGACATCATTTCGCCTTTGTGATAGCAGCTCTGCAGTAAACTTCGCCGAGCGTTCCTTTATAAAGAATTTGGCTTGTTGCTTGCCCGGTGATTTTTCCCACCACTCCTGGGCCTTCTATAGCCTCCATTTCTCAATGGCTGCCTTTCTAAATGATTAAGTCTTAATACAAATAAATTCACTTGAAAACAAAGGAAAAGAAATGTCTTCTATTTTTGGGAATTTTAATGAATACAAAAATAATACTCTCAAAAAATCACTACAAAAACAGATTTGTCGAAAGCTTTGAAGGCGCCACCAACAGAAGCTTTAGACGCGAATCTAACCTCAATCTTTTGTTGACATAAATCCAGAGTTCCATTGCGATACAACAAGTAAATTTTTGAAATTAGTGATTTGGTAGAAATATGGATCTTGGCCGAAAAAAATTTTAAGCAATATTGGGAGTGGATTATTAGAACAGCAATATATCGCTAAAATGGTTTCTGTGTTTGGGAATGAAGCACCACACCAGTCAACTATTTCCCGATGGTATTGGAAATTTCAGCGTGGTCGCTCCAGTTTCAGCAAAGAATTCAGGCTAGGTCCACCCAAAACATAATATACCGGAAGATAGAGGCATCTTTGGGCATTTTAAAAAATTGGATCCAAAAGATCCTACATAAAGAACTGGGTGTTACGAAGTTGATTTCCCGTTTGGTTCCTCATTTGTTCACAAAAGAGCAAAAAGCGGTTCGCGTCAATTTTTGTGTGGGTGTTTCACGATGAGGAAAAACCAACAACTGTGATCCGTTCTCGAAGTGTGTCAAAGAAAATGGGCGCAACTTTTGGGTGAGAATCTGGTCATGTGGCACCAATCGCTTTAAAAGATCAAAGAACTGTTACTTCCTATTGGTATATAAACGTTTGTTCAACAGAAGTTATTGTGAAACTCCGGCAAAGCAACACACAACAGCGAATCATCCTACATTAAAACAATGAAAGGGCTCACACTGCTCAACTGACAATCCATTTTTTGAGAGTTTCAAAACAAATTGTTATACCATCAACCGTATAGTCCCATAGACTTCTTCACGTTCCCAAAGATCAAGAATTCAATGCATGAGCAGCGATTCCAGTAGCAGAAGAAACCATCTATGACTTTATAATAACAATGTTATAGTTTCAACTGAAGACTGGAATAACTGCTTTACCATATTTTGAAAAGCAATAAACTACTTTAAGTCCAGATATCTGTTATCTTTATGCCTATATGCAAAACTAAAAAGTCAACCCTCGTAGTACCACAAAATGTCAGAGACGCATTTCAGAATCCAAATCCCTTTTTAATCTGTAAGTAAGCCACTTCAAATCAAACATTATAAAAAACTACATTCTACTAATAATAACCACTAAAAAAATTCAAATCAAGTTAGTCTTTCAAACCAAACCTCAAAATATTAGTAATAAAAATGATTGTTAAAAAAAAACTAACCACGCTGTCTCACTCTGCTTCACCTGATAGTCGACCAGTCAAATTTGTATCAGACCCAAAGGCAGTCTTATGTCTAACAGTCAACTTTCCCGGATCCTGTTTAAATAATCCGTCAAAATCAAACGCACTCTTATCCCTACCTAAAGTCCTTGGACTTGAAGATTTTGCGCGAAAAAACCGTATCACTGGTGATTTTTCACGTTTAGTATTAAGTATTTTCGCACTTTTATTATCTCCTCTTTGATCACTTCTAGTATTAATAATATCACTACGAGGTACTGTTTCACGATTTGAAACCTGGCAATCTATAGGTGGAAGTTTATCTTGAAGTCTTTCTTTTTTTCTCTCAGGCCTTACTGGTGGTGGTTCTGGAGTTTTTTCTCTTAAAGATGATGGTCTTAGAAAAGACCTAAAAGAACCAGTACTAAATTTTTTCTTTGCTTCGCTTTTTGTGTTAGTTATTGAATCGGATACAGTTCTTGATCTAGTTCCAGTTTCTTTAGCTGATTTTGAAGAACTGGAACTATTTTTACTTGATTTACTTGATTTATTGCTGTTACAATTATTATAACCCCGTTCTAGTGGTTTTGGTAAAGTACTATCTACTTCTCGAGTTCTTAAGAATTTGCTACCACTTTTATCTCTATTTAAAGAACTTGTATCTTGAACTTCCTTGACTTTTTGTGAGGTATTTTCAACCTCTGTTTGATATTTAGTTTTTGTAGATACACTATCTGGTTCTACTGAGCTTTTAGAACGTACTGATCTGTTTGGTGTAGTAGTTCTACTAATTTCTCGTTCCAAATCTTCGCTTCCTGTTCTTGAAGATCTATTTGCAGGTCCAAAAACATTTGCACTAACTGAATCTTGCTTTTCTAGAATTTTTTGTGATGCATTTTCCTTCTTAGATCGTACTAATCTATTTGTAGTAGTACCGGAAGTAGTAGCTTCTAATATTTCAATCTGACTTTTTTGTCTTGGAAGTCTATTAGATGGTCCAAATTTATTTAGTAAATTAGAATTTTTTGGTTCTAGCAACTTAGCTACTTCTTTAGGGTTTCTAACTCTAAATGAACTACTAAATATGTCGAAATGATCAGGCTGTGGCGATACTGGAGTCGGTGGTGTAGGAGTTGGTGTTTTGGTTTTAATAGATCTATTCTGAGTTTTATATCTATCAACAGTGTGTCTTGATTCTGTTTGTTCTAAATTTTTTGGATTTTTTGTAGATAGAGATCTGTTGTATACGGATGTACTAGGTTCTTGGGGTATTTGTCCAGATCTGTTTATAATATCAGATCGGCTAATAAGTTGGGTGGGTTCTGTAGGTTTGGGGTCAGAGGTAAAGTCGTTTGTTTTAAATCTATCCACGCTGACCCTGTATCTCTCAGCACTTCCTCTAGATCTATCTATCTTTCCCGTGGTCTCCAGATCTATACTTCTGGAACCTATGCAATCAAAATCGTCCCAGTTTTTAACTGGTCGGACGAATTTATCTTTTTCTTTCTCTGAAATATGAATAGACTGACTAGAACTATTTCCAGACGCTTCAGAAGTGCTAGGAAAAGACAATTGAGATTCTGCCAAAGAAGCTCGAATAGGAGGAGTGCGTAGTTGGTTGTCGGGTTCTGGGGTTGTGGGAACGTATATAAGGTGACCATATGACAGATAGACTATTTCATCTGCCGGAAATATGACATACATGCTCTGCAAGGCACCCACATTGCGATTTTTTGCTCTGTGTTACGGATATAGGGTGTGACGTTTTGATATTTTAATTGCATACGTTGATTTTATTTTTTTAGTTGACTACGGTATGTGCTTCATTGGGTCTGTTGACTACCTAGAATACAAATATTTTTATATTTTGGTATAACATGTTTATTTATAAATTCGTTTTAATATTTAAAGATATTTAGAAAATATGAGTTAAAATTGTTAACAAGGAAACAAAATTGATTATAAATATAAATATAATAATTACAACATTGTATCGAATATAGTTTAGAAGTAATTTTTTAGAGTCTTAAAAGTTTTAAGAAAAATTTTAAGTTACATTTTTTAAAGTTAATTAATATTATAATGATAGATATGTTCAAAAAAGTAGAAATTTGAAAAATTGTTGTCACAATTTCTTAGACCTATAGCGTATGTGGTCAGCACTTGTGGATGACCTCCTTAAGAAACTCCTCAAAAAGGCTTTCACTGCCTAGGATTTGCTTATGATATGGCCATAATCATTCAGGGGAGGTTTCTGAGCACAGTCTCAGAGCGGATGCAGACCGCAATGTCTATGGTGTACAAGTGGTGCAAGGATGAAGGCCTAACAGTCAATCCACAAAAAGCATAAGTTGTCCCTTTCACAAATAAAAGGGCGTCGCAAGTCTAAAAACCAACAACGCTGAACAACGTGCTGGTACCAATGGCCACAGAAGCCAAATATCTGGGTGTGGTGTTTGACCAGAGGCTAGCATGGAAGCAACACATTCAAAAGGTCACACGCAAAGCTACAATAACCCTTGGTAGGTGTAGACAGTTGGGTGGCAAGAACTGGGGCCTGAACCCAAAATGGAACCTTTGGTTGTATACACAAGTCATTAGACCAATGTTAACCTATGGTTCGGTGGTGAGGTGGAGTAGAACGTATCAGTCTGAGGCGCTCAGGCGATCAGAGGATGAGGAAACCTCTCTTCATGTCCTATGCCAATGTGAAGGCCTTACAAGGACGCGGTATCTGCTATTGGGAGATGAGAAACCGGGTGCGGAGAGGCCACTGTCAAGGCTACTAAGTCTCATTAAGAGGGCAGAGCTGCTGATACAGGGTAACAGCCAACCCAATAAATATTATGTATCTATCTATGGGGACAATTCTCTATCTCGTGTTTTTGAGTGGTAAAAGCGCTTCAGTCAGGGCCTAGAGAGCACTGAAGATGACCAGCGCCCAAGTCCACAATTGAAAATAAATTCTTATAACATCGGAATTTTTTTATTGGGCAGTTACAATAAACACTTTATGTTCTTTAAAAAATATCTATTAAGATGTTTTGTATTCGGCTATAACGTGTAGGTACCTAATAATGGCTTGGAAAGCTATAAGGCCGACATATTTCAGCTGATAATAATAAAATTAGATTAAGAAATGTAGAATTCACCAAATAAAAGAAGTTGGTAGATAAAATTTCGTTTTAATGCAAAACTTTGCTATCTCATAAAATGTTTTATGTTTTTACTGGGGCGCTTAGAGAACAAGTCTCAAAGATAGCAGATAAGTGTTTCGAAGTGTTTATTATAAAAATAATACATAGCAGGATAAAGGAAACATCTATTTAATTAGGTATATCGAAAACCTAATGAATTCGTTTTTTACGTGTATAAAAATAAACGTAAGCTTTTGTTCTTGAAATACCATCCGGAAATATGGTGGGCGCTTTTAAAAATGATTATACAACTAGTGGAAAGTGACGAAAGATTTTTGGCCCATAAAATATTATTATAATAAACTTTAATTGTTACCAATAGATCAAATCTTATTAGTGTTCATGAATACATTTAAATATTTACTTTTCATCAATATGCATAGTAATCTTACGTAAACATAAACGATCTCCATGAATCTCGGGACCAATCAATTAACTTAATCCCGATTAATTGAAAACGTACCATAAACGCTACGTTTAGAGGAGTGAGACCAAATAGCTAGTCCAATGCTATTAGTAGTGTGTTCTTATGGCTTAAATTAGCATGGATGATTGTAATCTCTTGACAGGACATTGTCGGCTCAGAACATGCCAGAGTTAGCTGAACTTGGCAGGTGAAGACAGCTGTCGATACTGCCAAGAGGAGAAGGAAACCGTATTTTATGTCATATACCAATGTGAAGGCCTGGCAAAAACGCGGTATCCAGTATTGGGAGAAAAGAAATCGGTTGCTCCAAGTTACGTGGAGAGGTCGCTGTCAGAACTATTAAGTATCATTAATAGGGTAAGGGTAGACAAGGTGCTCTAATCCTATCCAAGAGATGATAGATGTTCACAATAGGTCTGTAAAGGTTACAATGATACAGACCAACAGTCAACCCAATGAATATCTATATATCTTTTTATCTAATGACTCAAATTAGCCTAGGTCTTATGATGTATATGAAGATCTAAATGGTGAGATTAAAGAATAGTTTCACGATCTGTCCTACGTTTCGTTTAAAAATTGTGCTGTTTTAATTCTATTCCTGCTGTGACAGTTTTGATTCTATATTTTATATCTGCAGCAAAGCTTAATTATATGTTCGGAAGACTATCTGCTTTTAGTCCCTTTGTTTCTCGCAAGAAACACTATTTATTGATAAATTTCATTCGCTACTATAGTTTGTTAAAGAGGAAAAGCTATAGAAATCTCGAATTAAAATAAATTTTTAAAAAAATTGGAATGTCTAGATAGACGAAGAACAAGACCGTGAGGTGCTCCAGGAAAAATGAGCTTGAATGTGAACGCAGCATGCAAAAATATTGATCATATTTCTTGAGAAGGTTCATGATGAGATGGCCTTATAAAAAGATGTAGAGTGTACACAAAAGATCTTTTAAGGTGGACCGCACTGCACAAAGTTTGGTAGGATGATGGATGGTAAATATCCAGCTATTTATAAACATGAGTAAAAGAATGATGGTAGCTGCAGTACCCACCCACTATCATCTAAGCTTGGAAATACATCCTAGTGTACACTAGGCGTCTGTCCACCATAATCAGTCGTGTTTGATATTTCATTCAAGTAACCTAGCTATGGAGAAAATTTTAACGACACTATAGGAAGACACAACTTCCGATGTCCGATTGGATAGTAGGTACACTTAATTATAAATAAAAAATACTATTCGGTTTTATCTTATTAAAACAATAATAAGTAAAATATTGGCAGTCAGTTAGCTACTGGCTTCATTTAACTGCGACCTAAATGCTGTAACGTTAATAACGTTATTTGTGTCCTGGCCTATTGACTATTAAATTTTTATAATTTTCGGTGTTATTGTGAGTCGTTGCGTATACTTTATTAAATTTGAGAAGGGGAATTTTTAGTTCGATCGTAATTTGCGTCGCTATTTGGATTCTTTTTATTTTGTGCTTCGATAGAAATTAGTTCTCCTCACTTCTTACACCCTTCTGGTGAGTAAAATTTAATTTGTTATAATTTTAAGTAATAGTCAAAAATTTGCTAAATATATTATTGGTAGTTTTATTTGATATTTTTACTAACATTTAAATTTTTCGATTACAATCATTTGTCAAGAATCAGTTTTTTATTGAGTTCAAAATATATAAACACAACAAGTGATTAACTTTTTTCTCGAACTTTAGAGAAACCTTGGATGATTGTAATCGAAATTAAGGTTTATTGGAACGGAATTTTGACTGCTATTATTTTAATTCTTAGGGCCTTTGCCAAATAGTGAAGGGTGCTAGGTGAGGGCTTATCGAGCCAATTTTTCCTGTTAAGAGAAACCATCTTGCCAGCGTCACCATAGACCGTTTGTTATCCACTACGGAAGTTTTTCTTCAGTTTTTCCTGTTAAGAGAAACCATCTTGCCAGCGTCACCATAGACCGTTTGTTATCCACTTCGGAAGTTTCCTTCAGTTTCCTGTTAAGAGAAACCATCTTGCCAACGGCACCATTAACCGGTGCTCAACAACTTCCGGAGGTCTCAGTATTCCGTCCAGAAAACTCCACCATATCGAATCCGTAGAAACACCAGAAAAAGATAAGAAAAGAGTTAATTACTTTTACTAATATCTTAAAGTTATTTTCTTTGAATAAACAATTTAACACTGATTTCACTCTTTTATTTGTATGTCTGTACTTGGCGCCCTTTATTATTTGTTTGGGGAGAGTTAAAAAAAGAAAGTCAGAAGAGACCCATGAACCCTGGAGCTAGTCAAGGGTATATTTACGCTACAATGCATAGCCTTTCCACCATCTACTTTTACTTTCCACCATCCAAACTACTATTCAGCATCCTGGAGTGCATTTCCGTCTTTAGAACGCTCTATAGTAAGGTAAACTAGGCCAATCGACTCAGTCCTCAATTAAACTTTTTAATTATTTGTGTATATCTGCAGATAATTTGTTTTAGCAACAATTTGTTGTATTTCATAGAACCAGTAATTAATTTCCAGCTACAAAAACATTTTTTATTGATAAACTGTGAAAATGTACAATGAGATCCTTCATTTTAAAGACGCTCTACAAACTGAACTATCAAGATGTTTAGTATTCAACAGATCAACCTCCTAATCATATCTTACTCCATAATACTTCAATTTATCACCGAAAGGACGTTATTGTGACAAATTAATCCTGAAATTTTATGTTGCAGCATTGAGAAATTACTAAATAGATCCGTGAATATAACGTATTTTGTAGCTCCAGAATAATGAGAATAAATAAAATATATTTTATGTATAGTCTAATCGACAAGTTGAAAATGGTACAAAATAGAGATACTACTCTTAAAATTATGTGCGATAGCTCATTGGATCCGGAATGACGTCTAGAAAAATGTGCCAAAAGCGTGTATTAGCACATAAAAAATTGCAAAAGTTATAAACAATTAAAGCTGAAAAAAAATGGCATTTCGTTTTTTGCCGATATTTAATAAAATGTTAATTTTTAAGAAATTTCAAAAAAAGATTCTGAAAGAGGAGGAAATTTCCAATAAAAAACTCCCAACTCCCGGAACTCTATCTCCATTATTTATAATTTTAATTTAACGCTGAAAATAGGTCTGCGCGCGACATTTTTAGGTTGCGCGCGTGTAGGTCAAAAGCGAGTACGGCACATTAATTAATTTATTTAAGGTATTTAATATCATTTTTTAAATTTGAAAAAATTATGGTGTGTTCTGAACACTATAAATAATTTATTCCCGTTGGAAATTTTACTTAAAGTTAATTTTTTAACAGGTTAAACAATTGTTAACTAACAAAATTTTCTTGAACTTTCGTCTTAATTGTAAATGAAAAACAATGTTTAAATAATTGCCGTAAAAATTTTTCGCTTCGTAGAGCTATTCTTATATACATACTTTACAAGATCACGCCATAAAAGTTAAAAAAATATTCATACTTTGTTTATAATAATTTTTGCAATTAACCAAAAACTGAAAAATCCAAGCAATGTTGTTTAACTACAAAAATTATTATAAACAAAGTATGAATATTTTTTCAATTTTTATGTCGTGATCTTGTAAAGTATGTACATAAGAATGGCTCTACAAAGCGAAAAATTTTTACGGCAATTATTTAAACATTTTTTTTTATTTACAATTAAGACAAAAGTTCAAGAAAATTTTGTTAGTTAACAATTGTTTAACCTGTTGAAAAATTAACTTTAAGTAAAATTTCCAACGGGAATAAATTATTAATAGTGTTCAGAACACACCATAATTTTTTCAAATTTAAAAAATAATATTCAATACCTTAAATAAATTAATTAATGTGCCGTACTCGCTTTTGACCTACACGCGCGCAACCTAAAAATGTCGCGCGAAGACCTATTTTCAGCGTTAAATTAAAATTATAAATAATGGAGATAGAGTTCCAGGAGTTTGGAATTTTATTGGAAATTTCCTCCTCTTTTAAAATCTTTTTTTGAAATTTCTTAAATATTAATATTTTATTAAATATTGGCAAAAAACGAAATGCCATTTTTTTCCATCTTTAATTGTTTATAACTTTTGCAATTTTTTATGTGCTAATACACGCTTTTGGCACATTTTTCTGGACGTCATTCCGGATCCAATAAGCTATCGCACATAATTTTAAGAGTAGTATCTCTATTTTGTACCATTTTCAACTTGTCGACTAGACTAGTATAACTAGCTAACTTTTCCATTTATGTGAACAACATTAATTAACCGTCTTGTTATGTAACATAAATTCTGGATTTGAATACATAAAATAAATTTTAGAAAAATACATTGCATGAAGTTGTTAGTTAATAGAAGCTAATTTTTTTTTAAAACACATTTAAACGAAGAATATTTATTTTATAAACTTTGAGTTCATATAAAAAGCTTGAAAGTTACACTTTAAATATACACATCTTACTATTTATTTATTTTTTCCATGTCAGTGACCCCACACCGACGCATTGATTAATGAAAATTTCACCTAAGAATTTCTATGCAAAAACTTTTTCAACGTATTGATCTACCGAATTTCAGCGTCTTACAGTTAATTGAGTAATTAAAGTTGTTTGATGTAAGATTAAGCAGAAAATTATTACAGTTATTACGATTATTTCTGGTTGTTAGTGAAAATTTGAAAAGCTGGATAATGATTTATTGAATTATATACAAAAAATTAATTTAACTTCTAAAACATGTAGATTATTTATGTATGAAATGATAATTTTATATTTGGAGATGAAATAATGATTTAAATGTTTTTCAGGTAAGTATGTTCTAGTTTTATCTTTAATATTTCAATGCGTGGCCAGCTATTCCAGTAGCCAGAAGAAGCCATCGATGTCTTTAAAAAAGCAATTCTGCAGGTGTCAACCGAAGACTGGAATAACTGTTTTACCAATTGGTTTAAATGTATGTAAATGTGTATCGATCTTGTTGGAACGGTACCCCGTCAAAATAGCCACGTCAAAACAGCCCCGACAAAATAGCCCCGACAAAATAGCTCCCGTCAAAATAGCTCCCGATAAAATAGCCCGCCAACAAAATAGCCCCTGACGAAACACTCCGCCAACAAAATAGCTTCCACTAGTTTTTTTTTAGACAAGGACCTTTTTAAATAATGTTATAATTTTAATAAAACTTAAATCAAAATATAGTATATTGTAATACAAGTGTTACAATGACAGAGGTTTCGTAGTACGAGTTCAGTTTGTGAAACGAACCGCGAAGCGGTGAGTTTCGCAAAGAACGAGTACTACAAACCGTCATTGTAACTCGAGTGTTACATACTATTTTTTATAATGAACTTTTAAAAGTATAAAAAATATATAAAATGAGTGTTTTTCGAAATATTTATTTATGTTGGCAATCTTGACAGTTTTGACACTTGTCAGTTTTAATGATTTTAAATTAGAATGTTTGTCAAATTTGTATAAAATATTCCGAATTTAGCAATAACGCTGATAATGTAGTTAATAATTTACTACAACATACTTCTTGATTTACTACCTGAACTCTTTCGTTGAAAATCAGTGCAGTGCAACCAATTGTGTAAAACAAAAAGTTACCAAAAACAGTGTTACAATGAATCTATTTCGATACTGTTTTTGATGTCGAAATAGAAACTTTGTGAACGTGAATTATAAAAAATAATTTAAAGTGCTATATTGTGAGATATTGCATCTTGTTTACAATATTTTCATAATTTTTTGTAACTGTCTGCAATCTTTTATTTAACTGTAAGTATTTAATTTTGGATGCTGGAGGAGTTCTGAAACCTGCCACATACCACTCAATTTGAATTTCTACTCGATCTTGTTCGTCTCTTAATTGATCTACTAATTTAAAAACAGAAGGATGATGGCAATTAATAGTGTGCTGAAATGCACGATTCCATGCCTCAATTGAATTGGTGTCGGTTACGCGGTTATACATATTTCAAATTGAAATCAGTGCGTGTATTGTATATAACTGAAAGAACAATTCAGGAGCAACTTTAAAGGTTCCGTCTATCATCCAGTGACGATGTTCTTCCAAAATCCTTAAATTTGTCGTTGTTCCAAAGATGAAAATGCGGTCAGGATCATCTGCTCCGGAATCCCACAAAACAAAGTTTTTGCCTCTTGTTGTGTTTTGTAATATATTTGGAATAACTATATCTGCAATACGATGTATCGCTGGATATGGATGCCTTGCTGCTTGTTGCACCCTTTCTACGGTTCTTTGGGACGCAATGTAATTTGGTAGATATACAGACGCTTCAAGTAGCAATTCCTTGGTGAAACTTGGATGATTTGTCTTGGCCTTTCTAATCCTTACAATGCCCCTTCTTTTATGACATGCATCGTTCTAGATGCCAAATTCTTTGCAGGATTTGGTGCGTGCATACGATTGGTGATAGTTGTCGAAACCTCGCCTATAACACTAATACGTCCTTTACATTTGGATTCTGCACATCTCCAGGTCGTACTTCCGTTGCCATGAACTCTGACTTTTTGATAGCGATAGCCATCCTTTATTACAGTTTCACCACCTTTCTGAGAAGTATTTTTTCTAGAAACTTTTTTATTAAAACATTTTTTGTTTTGCTTTTAAATGGGACCATTTGTAGGTTTTTAATATTGTCTTTCAGTTTAATATACAATTGCTGAACATATACATTCTAAATAGAAAAATATTAGGAGCTGTATTGCCGGGGGCTATTTTATCGGGGGCTATTTTTTGGCGGGCTGATTTGTTGCGGGCTATTTTGTTGGTGGGCTATTTTGTCGGGGAGATTGTGTCGGGGCTATTTTGTCGGGGCTGTTTTGTCTGGTCAAGTGTTGGAAGATATTCTGGAAAGCATAGAAATAAGATAACAAATACATAAATCTACGTGGCGGTAGCAAAACGGTCAATTCACACGTTTTAAGTAGAATGTAGAGTATGTGAATGTGAATAACCTCAGTACGGACGAGCAAACTTTGGTTGAGGACACGATAGTAGAAGAAATGTTCGCCGGATAGGAGCACAAGCTCCAATTCGGTGGAATACATTTCAAACCGGGACTAATCATAGTCGACTGTGAAACACCATAGTCGGCAGAATGGCTCCGGCTGAAAGTACCCCACCTAAAAAAATGGGAAGGAAGGGAGTTGACGACATGTGGGGGAGACGACATCCCCAAATCATATGTCTTTACTGCCTTCCTCTCCAGGAGCAAAGAGCTATCAGCTGAGAAGCTACTTCAGTTGATTAAAGCCCAAAATGAGAGTCTGAGGATGGACCAATGAAAAGTCCTCAGCCTATAAGAAGAGGCTGCAGGGAAACTCTTGAGGGCAGCGATAGACGAACTATCCTGCCAATCCCTCAAGGACAAGGGCTTCACCCATAGGGGAAAACCGCCACAGAAGAAAGTGGTTCACCCAGAGAGACACCTAGCGATGCGGGAAGCATCGGGTCCTTCCACATCGCCGACCTTTATGGCAAAGACTCAGAAAATGAGGCAGCCATGCAGATCGGAGAAGTGCAGGACGAGGATGTCACACTCGCGGGTGAGTCAGACAACGACACCCTCGTTGGAAGTGAGGAAGGAGCCCTTACCTCAGAAGACCGGTAGGTAAAAAAAATGAGGCGCATATATCAAGAATCTTGGCTCTGCATGAAATGTGCCCACAATTTAATACATTTTGACTAAAGTGTAGAGTTTGTGAAGTTAGAGTTGCAGGTTTAGAGCGTGCCGTCTTTAGAGCTTTGGCTTTATACGATATATGATAACATTTTCACAGCATAAGCAAACTAGATTCGTCTTGGCAACATTTTTACATAAAAATGTTTTTGGTGGAATTTATTTTATTTATATACGTACATAAAATAAATAAAATATCTTCATACAATTCAATACAAAACATTTGACATCTCACTAAATAATATAAAATCCTGTTTTATTTAAATTTATTAAACTTTTTATCTTCTATACTTATAATAAATCTGTAGAGAGGTCAATTCTGTACATAAAATATATTTCTAAAATAACTATCAGGGGGTGATTAGGGATCGATACTGATGCCAAAAATGCAATCAGTATAGTATATTGTAATACAAGTGTTACAATGACAGAGGTTTCGTAGTAAGAGTTCAGTTTGTGAAACGAACCGCGAAGCGGTGAGTTTCGCAAGGAACGAGTACTACAAACCGTCTTTGTAATTCGAGTGTTACATACTATTTTTTATAATGAACTTTTAAAAGTATAAAAAATAAATAAAATTAGAGGTTTTCGAAATATTTATTTATGTTGGCAATCTTGACAGTTTTGACACTTGTCAGTTTTAATGATTTTAAATTAGAATGTTTGTCAAATTTGTATAAAATATTCCGAATTTAGCAATAACGGTGATAATGTAGTTAATAATTTACTACAGCATACTTCTTGATTTACTACCTGAACTCTTTCGTTGAAAATCAGTGCAGTGCAACCAATTGTATAAAACAAAAAGTTACCAAAAACAGTGTTACAATGAATCTATTTCGATAGATACTGTTTTTAGTGTCGAAATAGAAACTTTGTGAACGTGAATTATAAAAAAATTTTTGTCTGTCTGTCTGTCTGTATAACCGCTATAGAAACAAAAACTACTCGACGGATTTTAACGAAACTTGGTACAATTATTTTTCATACTCCTGTGCTGGTTATAGTATACTTTTCATCACGCTACAAATAATAGGAGCAGAGAAGTGAAGGGAAATGTTGGGAAAACAGGAGAAGTTACTCCATTTTTTAAGCTTCCATCGCGTGTGCAACCTTGATGGTTAAAGCTTTACAGAAATCATCTTATTTTTATAATTTGGAGGTCAACTGTGATCGGATTTTACAAAATTTCACCCACAAGGGGAGTTAATTTGCGAGGGCGTGAAAAATAAAAAAACAATTAAAATTCAAAATCTATAAGTCCTACAGGTTTAAAACTTTGCAAAATAGTTATTTTTATAATTTGGAGGTCAACTGTTAACGGATTTTACAAAATTTCACCTACAGGGGCGGGGTTGCGGGGGCGTGAAAAAAAAAATAAAATTAAAATCTATGAGTCCTACAGGTTTGAAACTTTGCAAAATAGTTATTTTTATAACTTTGTGGTCAATTGTGAACGGATTTTCTGAAATTTCATCCACAAGGGGAGTTGCAGGGGCGTGAAAAATTAAAATTAAAATTAAAATTTAAAATCTATAAGTCCTACAGGTTTGAAACTTTGCACAATAGTTATTTTTATAATTTTGAGGTCAATTGTGAACGGATTTAAGAAAATTCCTCCCACAAGGGGGCATGCGGGGGCGTGAAAAATAATCTATACATATAATAAATCTGTAGAAATGAAAATTCTGTACATTAAAGATATTTAAAAAATAATTAGCGGGGGTTATTACTACATCAATATAGAACCCAAAAATGTGGTTAGATTTTTTTTGTCTGTTTGTCTGTATGTCTGTATGTTTGTGCGCGCATCACATTAAAACTACTGATCCGATTCAGATCCGGTTTTCGCAGATTTATTTGTCTTCTTTCAACATAATATCTGGTATACAAAGATTTCTTGCCCCACCCCTTTAACGAATTCGGGGAAGAAATTTTTATAGAACATTCAACACGCCACGCGAACTACGTCGCGGGTACAGCTAGTTTTGAATAAATTTTATAAGGACTCTCCTATGAAATGGAAAATCAAATATTGATAGAATGTCATGTATATATGAACAAAACAAGTTTACCGTTAATTAAATTTAAATCTAGACACTAATATCAATAAATAATAAAAAAGAGCAATACAAATATTAAATATTTGTTTGTTGCATATTTGATAAAAGCAATTTTGAAAATAGCTAGTAATCTCGCATTTATGTTCAACGATTATTAAGTAAAAACTAATTGCGTTGGTTCAAATATTTTATATATGTCAAATGCAAATATAATTTAAAATCAATATTTAATATACAATAGTGTTAATTTTATATTTTTAATGCTTGCGTGTTTATGAGAAGCTTTTAATGAAGTTTTCACAAAAGTGAACACGTAGATATAATAATATTTATTTATTACATGGGCTGCATATTAGCTCGACCAAGGAGCAATAAAACCCTAAAATTGGGGATTAACCAAAAAGGGCCACAAACCCCCACAAGGATTAAATTTGGAATTACTCGAAAAGGTTTAAACCCCACACCGACAGGTATTAAAAACCGATTTTTAGAACGTTAACCATACATAGATTAAAAAATTGACACTTAGTTCCTTTAGTTTATGCTTTGATGCTTGATAAGACATGAGATACAATTTTAATGGTAAAAGAAAAGACCTAAAAAATCGGTTGATTATACAATTTTTGTGATGAATTATCAAGAGTGTAACGTTCGTTTTCGAGCATACCATCCGGACTATATATTTTTATTCTGTTCAATTTTTATCGCGCCGATGCGAAAGGTGGATTGCCGACTTAATAGGAGAATTAATGTTTCTTCGACAGAATAATTTTTCAATTGTTTCATTTCATCTGCGATTCTTAAAAAATTCAGAATTAGTTTCTGACTACCTTCGCCCTTCATTCTGGTGAGTACCTTTTTGCTTTTGTTTTAATTTTATTTGTTAGAAATAATCCAAAATGCGGTGAATATATTATTTTTAGTATTTTACTAACACTCAATTTTTGCATACAATTGCTATTGTAAAAAGGTCAGTTTTTTGTGGTGTTAAAATATATAAACATGGAATGTAATTAATTTTTTCTCGGAATTTGGAAAACTAGATAGCGATTGTATTCGATAGCAATTACTTAAAGGACGGAGTTTTGATTTCAATTTTATTATTAGGGTTATTGCCAAATCTGAGAAGGGCCCTATTAAGGAACCAGCTAAATTAATCAGAAAAATTTCGCTGTCTGCCGACAGGCATTTTGAAAGCCGGCACCAGGTGTAACCATTCCCGGGATTGGTGCCAAAGAAGTTCCTTTGAAGGAAAGATCACTTCCATCCACATTTGCAGTTCCGATCCACATCTAAACAAACTCCGACAGGAAGACTTCGAACAACAAAGATAAGAGATTAAATTAATTAATGAGATTCAATATTTACTAAATTTTTTATTGATCAATAAATCAACTTAAAACTGATTTTTCGCTTTTTATTTGTTTGTCTGTACTTGGCGCCCTATAATTAATGTTTGGAAGGGATTAAATAAAACTCAGAAGGAAGCCACGAACCCAGGTGCTAGCCTAGGTTAATTAAGGGTTACAAATTTGGCGCCCAACGTCAATTTAATTTTTTTAAAGGGTAATTAAGCTACAACAGACATAATAATAAATTTTTTCAAATATATTGTAACGGGATAACCGAAAGGAAGGGACCTTAATTTGAAAGATTGTTATTGACAGTTTCAAATTGGTGTCAGGTGTGGGGTGAAGATACAAGAATGCCTGGAAAAAAGATAAATGAACTATTGGTGGCTGAGCTCACAAGGGAGCTCGAAGAATTAGAGTTGGAAACTACTGGAAGCAAATCCGTATTGTTAAAAAGGCTCCGTGAATACTACCTAGATAATAATATGGACCCGGTTCAAAAAGCAATTTCCCGACTACAAAAAGAACAAACTCAACAACTTTCCCGGCTCCAAGAAGAACAATCACAACAACTGACCCAGCTCTCACAACGAATGACGAGCCAGCAAGACGAGCTTTCCAGTCAGATGAAGAGCCAGCGCGAAGATATGTCCCAGCTGTCACAACGAATGACGAACCAACAAGAGGAGCTATCCAGTCAGATGAAGGGCCAGCAAGAGGAGCACTCCAGTCAGATGAAGAGCCAGCGCGAAGATATGTCCCAGCTATCACAACGGATGTCTACCCTACCAGAAGAGTTATCCTTCTCCCAGCAAATATTGTATTTGCGCTCCGAAATGTACACTCTTCGTGACGAACAAAATCAGCAAGTGTCCAGCTTGCGAGACGAACAAAATCAGCAAGTGTCCAGCTTGCGAGACGAACAAAATCAACAAATCGCCAACTTGCGCGACGAGCAAAACCAGCATTTGGCCAACTTGCGAGAGGAGATCAACCAGCAAATCCAGTCCGAAATAAGAAAGCTTCAACAAGAGCTGGAAGCTTGTCGCCGAAACCAAATCATCCACCACGGCGACGGAAATGCAGAAAGGAGGGAAACCGGCCACGTAGACGTCGAACGACGAGGAAACGGAGAGGCGGCCCAAGTACGGATGACGATAAAACCCCCGACCTTCGACGGGATGACTTCCTGGTCAAATTACCTGAAACAATTTGACGCAGTGGCCAAAGCGAATGGATGGTCACCCCAAGAGAAGGCATTGTTCCTAACCATGGCTCTGCGAGGCGAGGCTTTAGACGTCCTGCATGTATTGACACCGGATGAGGTTGACAATTTTGAGCTATTGGTAAATCGTCTAGAGATGCGTTATGGTCAAAGTCATCTACAACCGGTATACCGAGTACAGTTGAAAAGCCGGAAGCAGAAAAATGGAGAAACTATCCAGGAGTTCAAAGCTGAAGTGGAAAAAATGGTACGGATTGCGTATCCAAATGCAGCGGAAGATTTTCTGGAGTGCCTGGCGATCCAAACCTTTACCGATGGTCTTCGAGACGCCGAATTACAACGGGCTGTACGGTTGGCGAGGCCGAGATCTCTTGTAAACGCCTTGACCATTGCCCTGGAGTTCGATACGGCGACGGAGGCCTTACATGCAGCTGCTCGACTAATGGAAGACACTGGTAACTTCGACCATGTCGTTTATGCCGTCAGAGAAGTCGAAGCGGTAGTGGAGAGGTTAATGAAGTTTTCTTCAAAAAGAAGGCGCCCAGTGAGGTGCTGGAACCGCGGAGAACTAGGCCACATAAGAAATACTTGCCCCCATTGTACCCGAGTGGAGCAGAACGAGGAAAAACTTGCCTTAGTTAAGGTTGTGCCAGAAGACGAGAGCTCTATGCTGGAAGAGCAACAAGAAAACGATCCCGTTCTAAAAAAGATTCGAGAATGGAAGAGAATGGACCGTCGTCCGTTGTGGAGATATCCTCATCCTCTCCTGCTTTAAAAGCATACTGGTCCCAATGGAACTCTTTAATTTTGGACGGTGGGCTCGTTAAAAGACTTGTAGAAAATTCCGAAGGCACAGAAACAAGAAAACAAATAGTCGTCCCAAGAAATGCTGTACCGGAAATTTTAAAACAGATGCATAATGATAGTTCCGGAGGACATCTGGGTATCACAAAAACGCTGCAAAAGATACGAGATAGATTTTACTGGGTAAATTACACTAATGATGTTAAAGATTGGTGTCGTAAATGCACCACATGTGCTGCCAGTAATGGTCCGCACCGAAAACCGAAAGCGGAAATGCAGCAATATCTGGTCGGAAGTCCTTTTGACAGGATCGCAGTAGATGTATTGGGGCCACTTCCACAGACCGATGTAGAAAACAAGTACATCTTTGTTGTAATGGACTACTTCACTAAATGGGTTGAAGCATATGCAGTTCCCAATCAGGAAGCCACCACTTTAGCAGATATATTGGTTGAAGAATTCGTAAGCCGATTTGGGGTACCACTAGAACTACATTTAGACCAAGGAAGAAATTTTGAGAGCAAGCTGTTTTAAGAAGTTTGCCAAAGATTAGGCATTCACAAAACGAGAACCACAGCGATGCACCCTCAGTCTGATGGAATGGTGGAACGAATGAACCGGACTATAACCAACTATCTGTCAAAAGTGGTGTCAGATTGTCAGAGGGATTGGGATCGACATATTCCACTATTTCTAATGGCAATTCGATCGGCCATCAACGAATCAACTGGCCAAACGCCTGCGAAGGTCCTGTTCGGTAGAGAAATGAGGCTACCATGTGAGTTGGTGTTTGGTTGTAAACCTGGTGAAGAAATGGCACGTGAACAATATGTCGCCGACCTTCAGAATCGAATGGAGAATATACACAACCTGGTGCGTGGAAAACTACAATTATCTAGTAATCGGATGAAGAGGTACTATGACACAAGGACAATGGAAAAGAGTTACCAAGTTGGAGATTTAGTCTGGCTCTATAACCCCCGACGGCGTCGAGGTATTTGTCCCAAATTACAAAAAAACTGGGAAGGTCCTTACACCATCAAGAAGAAGATTAACGATGTCATTTATCGGATCGTGAAAATTCCCAGAGGGAAACCCGTCGTGGTCCATCATGATCGTTTGGCGCCTTACCAGGGAAACCACAGTGGAGATGCACAGCAACTCCAAGAAGATGGTTTGGCTGGCTCAGGGAGTGTGCGGGATTCCGATGTAGGAATAACATTCCAGGAGGAATGAATCTGAGGAGGGGGCAGTGTAACGGGATAACCGAAAGGAAGGGACCTTAATTTGAAAGATTGTTATTGACAGTTGATTTTTAGAAGTTTCTAAAAATCAACTGACCATTTTAAATAATGTTTCTAGAAAATTCTAGAAAGATCTAAACACACTAACTAGATTAAATAAAGTTGTATATAAGGGGATGCATGGGCAGTTAACGTCAGTTCAAGTTCAAGTATTCACAAGAGTTCATTGTATTGTCAAGTAGTTAGACGTTATCCAGCACAGTTCTGTGTATCTGAACAATTTTGTAAATAAATTGTGTAAAAGTCTCCATAAGTGTTTCAATATGAATAAAATCCACTAATGAAATCAAAAGGTCAAAGAACGAACGAAAAATAATTACATTTAAAATTAACTGAAAATCGATGATGATCATAGTTTGTAAAAGTTATATACATATATCAGGTAATTACTGAGAGACCAGTAATTTTTATATGGAATATTTAGTAATTAAATTTTCATCAATTATGGTTGATATAATTCGAGTTTAATTTTATGATATTTGTGAGAGCTAGAAGTTAGACCGAAAAACGTATTTATGTAAACCTAGCTTTATTGTTTAAATGAAAATCAATGTTTTACATTAATTAAAGCCAATATTGTTTAATTTGCAATAATGTATTTTCTAATAACTAGATACATTTCTCATTACGTTGTTCTATGGACCATTAAATTTATGCACTTTTAGACTTAATGTGTTTTTGACTCTACTTTTGTTAATCGTATTCCTCTAGGTCAGTGTTTTTCAATCTTTTTGATTTCGCGACCACTTTACAAGTTGAAAAATTCTGGCGCCCCCCTTGTGTAAAGTATAGAAAGACAAAGATAATAAAATTTAATTAAAACACCACGTTAATTATTTTTTTTTCTATTTTGGTACATTTATCTATAATGTAGATCTGCTCTGCAAGAAGCCGCGAGAGCTTTGAAAGTGCGAGGAAATTATGATCAGTGAGCAGGAGGCGAACAAGTTAAAAAACATACCACTTTCGGGTAATACTATTTCACGCAGAATAAACGATATGGCCAATGATATTTAAGAACAAGTAGTCGAAAAATTAAAGAACAGCCAACATTTTGTTTGACGAATCCACAGATGTTTCAGATTGTGCTCAGTTTGTAGTATTTGTGCGCTTTGAAGCAGACAAGGGTATCATGAAAGACATTTTATTTTGCAAAGCACTTCCTGCAAACACTTCTGGTCAGTGTATGTACGATATGTTTTTAGAAAGCACTTGCAACTACGATATCGATTAAAATATGTATCGCTATTTGTAGTGAAGGCGCTAAAACTATGACTGCTCAAGGAGGTAATAAATATTGTGAATTCTATAAAAGGTAAAGTCTTGCAAACCCGGCTATTCAGAATCGTTTGTGAAGATATGGGCTCGCTTCATAAAAATTTTCATTATCACACAGAGGTCAGGTGGCTATCCAAATGAAAGGTACTATCAAGAGTTCTAGAACTGAGAGCTGAACTGTTAATGTTCTTACAAGATGCAAAATCTAAATATATGCTTATCGCTTTTGTGACCCTATTTGGCTCTTTAAATTAGCATTTTTGGCAGATCTTTTTAGCCACCTTAATAATTTGAACAAGAACCTCCAATGTCAAGAAAAAAATATTTTAACAGCTTAAGATAAAGTAAAGCATTTCACGCAAAACTTCATTTATGGTCATCCTCTCTGCAAAACAATATATTTGAGTCTTATAGTAAAAGCTCACATCCCTTGCATGATACAGAGCTTGCATAATTTACAAGAGAAACTCTTGACATACATTCCAGACTTGCACTCTGAAGCTGGCAATGGGCGTAGATGGATTTTAAACCCTTTTTTGAACAAGTCAATAGATCTGGCTGATGTCACTATAAATATGAAAGAATCTCGTCTAGACTAAGTTGCTGATGGCATGTTTAAAATGGAATTTTATTTGCAAAGTATTGACGTATTTTGGATGAAGAAAACACGAATTTCCAGAGCTGCCAAGGGAAGCTCTAAATAGTACCATTCGCCACTTCATACTTGTGCGGACTGACATTTTCTTCAATGGTAGACATTAAAACCAAAAAGAGAAATAGACTGCAAGTAGAAAACGATTTGATTATTAATGTTTCAAAAATAGCACCACGACTTGATAAACTTTTGAAAAATAAACAAGCCCATTCTTCTCACTAATTTTTTTTTTTATTGTAGTGTTAGAAACTTGCATTTTTCTTTTAGTCGGCGATCTCCCGAATAAGGCTTCGCGACCCCCCTAGGGGTCGCAACCCACAGATTGAAAAACACTGCTCTAGGTGTCAGTTCAAGCTTCTTCGCAGTACTTGTAAGCAATTACGTTGGCTGTAATATTTAATTTATTTAAGGAAAAGAATTTAAATGAGTACGTATACCTATTGCTTTAAAAAAATCCGCTACAATGATGAGCTTTCCACCAATTTCTAATTAGTTGTTGTGGTGTAACTACTTATAAATCGTCAAAACAGCAATTGCACCTTGGTTCAAAATATGAAAGGGTTGATGATTCTTTTTAACGTTTTTCCAGTTCAACCCAGAGATGCTTAATAGGATTTAGAACCGGACTATAAGCTGGCCATCTCATGATATTGATAATGTGTTCCTGTAAAAAATTGTTCACGACGCTTGCTTCGTGTGACCTGATATTATATTGTTGTAGAATGAAATCAGTGCCCATATGAGGTTCCAATATTTCCTCTATGTAAAGTCCCTTGCCGATATACCGCAAGATCCGTGTGTCCTGTCAAACTTATACCAGCCCATACTACTATCGACCAACCTTCAAATGGAACAATTTCTTGCACACAGTCATCCAAATATTGTTTACTCTATATCCAAAACACGCCTGTTATTATTAAATGACATGATTTTAACATTGGTCCACTGCTCCAAATTCCATTTAAGAAGATATTAACAAAAGTTTCTACGATAACATTGATAAGCTGGGGTATAAATCTAGTAGCAGGTCGTCTTGCACGTGAAGTCGGTTTCGTATCGTTTGCTCCGAAATCGGCGACTCCATGGCTTTTATAAGGCGACTTCGCAGTATTCTAGCAGTAACGGTGCAACCTCTAACTGCCCAAAGTTGTCAAATACGATCTTCTCTTTTGGATTGCTGTTTTTTGTCGATTGGGATAAGGGGCTTTTCTTACTATGCCGTATATTTGGTAGCGATTCTAAGCTTTTCAAACCGCAGAACGACTCACATTAATCATTTGAGCTACATGATGCCTTGAATACTCTACTTCGGTCAAAGCCACTGCTCTAGCATCTTCAAATTCTTGAGGTACACCCCACATATTCTCCTTCCACCCAATACATCTACATTCATTGTATAAATTTTAAAATTGAATACCTTACTTACTTACTGCTTAGCTCTACAACCCGGAGTAGATCTTGACCGATTTGCCTCCATCATCGTCTATCTTCCATTAGGGTTAGGTCATATTCAATCCCCATACTTCTTATACTTCTTAGGTCTGCTTGTATGTTATCTCGCCATCTCATTCTAGGGCGTCCTAGGGGTCTTCGTCCAACTGGTACTGTTTCCAGGCTCTCTTTAACATTCGTACTTCCGGTTGTCTCTGTACATGACCCGCCCATTGCAATTTCTTCGCTTTCATCTCCTTCACGATGTCTGGATCTTCATATAGTTCCGTTATTTCTTGGTTGGTTCTTCTTCGGTACTGTTCTGTTAGTAGGTTTCGTAGCGGTCCGAATATCTTGTGTAGCACTTTTATCTCAAAGATTCTTAGTCTCCTTTTCTTTTGAAGCCTCCAGGTTTCACTAGCATACATGACGGTAGGTCAATTTAATACCTAAGTATCACAAATTAAAGTAAAGTGAAACTGAAGTAAAAACAAATAAATAACAACCGAAAGGAAACTGATAAAGAATTAGTAGAAAGTTAGAAAGAACACACCATACGTTTCCACAGTGAAATATTTCTCTTCATAGCCTTTTTAAATTGCAGGTTTGTAAATCAGGAATATACTTATCCACGTCACATGTTTTGTGAAATTGAATCCATTTATGTGAATGCTTAACGTATTATTTTGTGTAGTCTAATGAACTATTCTGTGAGATGTGTCAGAGACAAATTGTTGCAAGTTACTTCTTGCAAAAGTAGTATCGCATCCTGCAATTGTCACACTACTTCTAACGACCTCTTTGAATGCCAACTGCAGTTGCAGGATGCAAATTTAATACGTTTACTGCTGTGTACCAAACGTGTTGTAATAGTTCTTGTTTAACGTAAAGTATTTCAATTTAATTTCAAATTTATTACTTAATTTCAATATATCAGTATGTTTAAAGCCAAAATATTCACAATAAACTTATCGATATTTATCTTTAATAATTATCTAATAAAATCTGGTTCCGGCCTAGAGTTTAAATCTGTTCTTGGTCACAGTCCCTCGATCGTAACTTCGAAAAACTTATTAATAAATTATTTTGGTATATCACAGTTGTTATATTTTTAGAAAATGTTTACCTAACGCACTAATTCGAGATACTAACCATTTATTTTTGTCCAACTGTAACGTGTGTCAATGTGTATTCTAATATTGTATTTTATATCTACGACTGTCCTCTCCGGAAGATGCCGTCATAGTTTTGGATGTCACGATAGTTTTGCGTATATGTTGGGGTATGCCATGTATACCTACGTAAAAAAATCACGTAATGCACAGGTCAATTTTTGTTTTTTTTTTTTATTTGTAAAAAATTTAATAATATGCAGTAACAAGAAATTTTTCCAAACAAACCACAATAGTAAATAAGACAATAAAAAAATAAAAGTAATTTAGGTGGCCAACTGTTAAAAAATATCTATTTGACCAACGTTTAGTATATTTACTACCAACTAGGTCGCGTTTCGGTTAAAACGATGGCAGCGTTAAATAGCTTGAAGTGTCTACTATTTTAGTACGAAAAAATGGTTAAGTCGCTTTAGTAGTATTTTTCTATGAAGGTTAGAAATGAACTTACTTTTTCCCGATAACAGATTGTACCGAAAAATTTGAGCTATGAAAATTTTTTTGTTAAATTTATAAAACTCCGACTGATTGCCATTATATCAATGGTTTTTGGGCTATTAAGCCGGCGTCGATTGTCTTGCTGACTTGACGTTTCGCCAACACGAGCGGTTGGCATCTTCAGAAGTTGCTTCCTGGTTGACAGTCTGCGAACTACTAAGCTCTGCGTGATCGGAACCCGTATTTATACGTCGGGAAGGAAGTGGGCGGGGCCTCAGTTGCTTTCGATTCCAATCGGTTCTGGTCGGTGTTGTTCGTTAAGGGTAGAGTTTTCGCACCCTTTATTATCGGGAACCATGTTTTGTTAATCTTGACTGCTTCCTCTTTTTTATTATAGTTGTTCGGGTGCTTCTCTATCTCTATGGCTTCTCTATAGAGTCTGGAATGGTATGCTGATGTAGTAGCGAGGACTTGGGTCTCCTCAAACTTAATTCGATGGTCCATAGTGAGGGTATGTTCCGCTACGGCGGATTTGTCTGTTTGCCCCAGACGACAATTGGCCTTGTGCTCTTTAATCCTGGTGTTGATCGAGCGTTTGGTGGTTCCTATGTACTGTACACGCTTCCACATGTGCACGGAATGCGGTAAATTCCCGCAGCCGACGGTGGATCTCTTCTGTCTTTTGCCGATCGAAGACATTCTTTGATTTTTCTCGTTGGTTTGAAAATAGTTTTCACATTTTTCTTTCTTAGCAATCGACCAATTCTGTCTCTCACTCCCGGAATAAAAGGCAGAAATGCTTTTGCCACTGGTTGGATTTGCTCATTTTTCTTGGGTCTACGATTTGTTGGTCCAATCGATCTTTTGATTTCCCGTTCTGAATAACCATTGGCCCTTAAAGCATCATAAATATGAGTTAGCTCTGCGTTTAGTGCCTCGGGTTCGCAAATCCTTCTTGCCCTTTCTGCTAAGGTTTTGATGACTCCATATTTCTGACATGGGTGGTGGTTGGAATCCCTATGTAAATACCGATCCGTATGTGTAGATTTTCTGTACACTGTGTGGCTCAATGATCTTCCTTTTCGTGATAATAACACATCAAGGAACGCCAGCTTGTTGTTGTCTTCGATTTCCATCGTAAACTGAACCTTTTATGGATGCTGTTAATGTGTGTCAGAAATTCTTGCAATTTATCCTGCCCATATTACAAATGTGTCATCTACATATCTATACCAAACTTTTGGCTTGTATGGGGCACTGTCCAACGCCAGTTGTTCGAACTTTTCCATAAAGAAATTTGCTATTACCGGGCTGAGAGGGCTCCCCATTGCTACTCCTTCGGTCTGTTCGTAAATCTTATTGTCCCATGAAAAATAAGTGGTGGTGAGGCAATGTTTAAACAAATTGGAGATGTCCTCTGAGAATTTATCATCTATATGTTCCATAGCCCAAAAACCATTGATACAATAGACAATGGCCGCGAAAGCCTTTCACAGTTGATTGCTATTAGTTGTTAAAAAAAGGTGAGAGTTACGTATCTCGTGATCTTGTTTTCGAATGTATACATGGTTTTTTGAAGGCCGAGTAAACACCAAAGATGACCAACGTCCAGGTCGGCTTATCTCTATTTCTTCTTCAAAAACAATGACAATAATCAAAATTTCATGCAGCTGTATATGTTTAATAGACCTTTCTCATATACAATACCTACACCTGTTTTGGTTTTTTATTTCTTTTAAATATCCGTTTAATTGAATGGGTTTTGGCAAGGTGTAAACATTTGAAAATTTATTCTGGTAAAATTTCTGAAAACGTGATTAATAATGAATCGAAATTCAATTTCTGAGTTGGACCGTTCAAGAATCATCACCTTAGTTGGAGACGTCCATTCACAGCGGTTCGTGGTGGAAAGAGTGGGTGTTTCTCAGAGTGATGTCTCACGGATATGGAATAGGTTTCTGGAGACAAATTGGATACAGAATAGAGCTCGCTCTGGTAGACCTCGAGTTACCAATGAGCAACAATATAGATATAGCAGAATTTCCATTCGGAGAAATTCTTCTATGTCTGTACTAGCCCTCCAAAGAGACTTCAGGCATGCTACAGGAGTCAGAGTATCATTGGCTACAATAAAAAGAAAAATTTTTAAGGAGTCGATGACCAATGAGAGTGCCTCAACTACAACCTAGACATGTTTTGCACCGCCTCCAGTGGGCTCAAGAACACATACAACTCCCTCAATATTTTTGCAATTTTTTTCAGAAGATACCAGAATCTGCATTGTGATAGCTAGCGAATTCGTGTTCGGCTAGAGCCAACAAGATCTGCACAACTAGCACATGCACGTCCAATGGCAGTGTTATGTTTTTGGCAGGTATTATGGCAGGTGGACGCACGGAATTGGTGGTTATTGCCAGGACTCTAACAGAACAAAGGTAACTCATGTGAGAATATGGCTAGGAGCTGTGGGTGAAAATGTTGTATTTAAAGAAGATAACGCCCACCCACATAGTACACTAGCGGTTAATGACCATCTTGAGACAGAATGTATTCGCCGTTTAGAGGGGCCTGCGATGTCTCCATTAAACATGCATGGGAAATGCTCTGCAGAGCTGTTCATAATCGAAGGAATCCTCCTAGAAACCATCATGAACTTACAATTGCCTGTGGAGAAGAATGAGAGAATCTGCCACAGGAAATGATTGATCGACTTGTTAGCAGTATACAAGCTCGAATCCAGGCTTGTTGCGATGCCCGTAGCAAAAATTTTGGGTGATGTATAACTTTTAAAACTATTTGTAATATTATATTACCTCTGTAAAGCCTCACCCACTTGTTCGTGCTTTATTCGCTGTGTTATTTATTCTCTATTTTGTTATTTTAAATTAATTCTAGTGCTTTTGAAAATGATTTATTGCACTTGATACCTTTTAGAAAAATGTTTTTGCAAATCAGTACCATACTTTTGAGCTCGAAGAGCTCAGAATAACAATACCAATACTTCTATATGCTCTAACAACACAAAACAGTAAAATAACATATTTTTAAGCTCAAATAGATTGAAACAGCACACAAAGTACCTCAAAAATATCACTAGCGGAAAGATGCAAGGATGGTCTGTAGGGTCAACTAAATTGCGTATGTGATAATACTTAAAAGTGCTTTAAGTTTAAATTAGAAAACTTTTTTTCGGGGTTAAAAGCAGAGTTCTGTTAAAGTACAACAGCCAATTCAAATTTTACCTAAATAAAGTTTGCATCGACTACAAACCAACCTTAACTGGATATCATTTTCCTGTTCCGGACTACCTTATTTATTTTTTCCTTATATTCGGTTAAAGGATATATTTTCTTACATTTCATTTTTAAAAAAAAATATTGGATAACCTTTTTTCTTGACCTAAAAAACAAACTTGTTTTATATTTCAAAAGGGAAAAATCAAAACACGTTTTTAATTTTCTGCAAGTAATTCTTCTGCTGTTTTGATCGTGTCAATTCGGTATATCCACATTTTGTAATAAATTGCTAATACCGGCAATTTGCAACGTAATAAACAGCTCATGAATTCCTGATAAAAATTTATTATACTTGCCTGAATATTGACTGTGGGCGTTATTTACTAGTGGATTTTTTATTACCAATATGGACTACTGTTAAAAATCTCATAAACGGAGAAGCTTAGTTTTATTATAATGATGTATTGCTACTAATTCTTTAGTCAAAAACTCAAGAATGTAATTAAAACTGAAGAGGGCAACTTGTAAGATTATAATTTCTTGCCTCAATGTTAAGCCTACTTAAGAGTTAACTAATGAAAACGTTTATAACTTTTGGCTTAATATAGCGACATTCCAGAAGCTAAGAAGTGAATGGTTTTTTATCGACCTATGAAAAACTTTTTCGACTAAAGTTCAGAATCCCCATTAACAAGAAAAAATGTACATATCCTTCCAAAAATATCTTTAAAACATGAAAAAAATAAAGCAACGATCTCAGAATATAAACTTTTAATAAGAAAACAAAAAATAACTGTACGAAAGATCGTGACCATGCGTTTGTTTGTGAATATATTATATGATCTTTTCGGTTTAGCAATATCAAGAGAATGAGACCTTCAAACAGGTGTATAAAAATAACACTGGCAATTTTAGAGCCAGAGATATGCAACGCTAAATGAATTTGAATTGTTGCTAGTAACTTTCAATTATCTTTTTATTCTAAACTAGCTGTTCCGGCGGACTTTGTTCCTCATAACACTGTCGTGTCTTTTTTTCCATTTTTCATTTCTTCAAATTTTTACCACTTTGCTTTATTTGTTTTCAATGATTTTTGAAATTATACTTCTATTCGGACACTCTTTGGAATGAATTAGTGTGTAGCTAAATGGAAAAAATCATTACATATGTAATGGTGTGAGTAAGAGAGAGACAGAATCACATATAAGGTATATTGTTCGGTAAAAACAAAGATGAAATATTTACTACATGTTATTAGTCATCACTATAAGTCCTTTAAATACCGTTTAAACATTCATTGCATTGAAAAGAGATAGATATACAACAAACAGTCTGAGCTATTGTTATTGTATTACATTGACGTATCGCATTATGTTTTACATATTATTTTATAATTCTGTCCAGTAAGTATACATATTAAGTTTAGTATTTCATATTAATAATAATATTCAGTAATGAGTATTTTATTGTAGTCTAATATACCGTCACATGGTTGCATTATATCCTTCACTATGCTTTTGAGTCGAAGACATGCGTGTGAGTTAAAACCTGTTCCTGCAAAGTTACTGAAAAGTGCAGTTCAAAGTGCGTTAAAATTTTGTAAAAGTGTGTACCTATATGTTGTTAGAAAATGTTTTGTATTGTTTTCTAGTGTTTTAAAATCTGTAATAGCCCACGTACTCTAGTCAACATCTTCAAAAACGTGAAAAATTAAAATAAAGGTCCTAAAAATATGAGCGATAGCTCATTGGATTCGTAATCACCTGTAGAAAAATGTTTTTGAAGGAAAAGTGTGCAGGCAAAAAATTGCAATTGTTATTAACAAAATAAGATGAAAAAAAACAGATGTTTATGTTTTTGTTAATAACTCGAAAAATATTAATATTTAAGCAATTTTGAAAAAAGCTCGTTAAAGAGGAGGAAATTTCCGAAAAAAAAGTCCGTCCTCCCGAAACTCTATCTCCATTATTTATAATTTTAATTTGACGTTGAAAATGGGGCTTTTAGCGGCTTTTACGACATACACGCGCTACCGCTAAACGGTGTTCATATTTTTTTTATAACATAAAATGTCATTTTAAAAATTTGAAAAAATTTCAGTATTTTCTTAACACTTGAAAAAATCTAAATCAGTTGGAAAAAACATTTTATCACTGTTTTTTAAAAAGTTATTCAATTGTTAACTAAAAATTTTTTTCCTAATATCTGTTGACATAAACAATGGGATAAAAGGTATAAATAATTCGCCTAAAAATTTGAAACTTTGTGGAGCCCTTTTTATATGTATACTTTACAAGATTCTGTAATAAATGTTTATAAAAGTTTATTAATTTGTTAATTATGATTTTTTATAACTATTGCAAAATATTGCGAAAAAGTAAAAAATAATACAGAATTTTTCCAAATAAATGCATGTAGTATCTAATAAACAATAAATACGAATTTGGTTTAAGAATTATTTAAAAGAGAAATTTATTTTCTATAAAAACTCCTGAATATCCTTTATCATATCTCCAATAGTTTAAAAGATATATCATTTTTTTAATTGGCAAGTTATTTGGCGCTACAGTTAACGTGACGTATGATATTAGAAAGTATTATTAACAAATTAATAAACTTTTATAAAAATTTATCGCAGGATCTTGTAAAGTATACATATGAAAAGGGCTCCACGAAGTGTCAAATTTTTAGGCCAATTATTTATACCTTTTATCCCATTGTTTATGTCAACAGAGATTAGGAAAAAATTTGTTAGTTAACAATTGAATAACTTTTTGAAAAACAGTGAAAAAATGTTTTTTCCAACTGATTTAGATTCTTTTAAGTGTTAGGAAAATACTGGAATTTTTTCAAATTTTTAAAATGACATTTTATGTCATAAAAAAAATATTTTATCTGATGAACACCGTTTAGCGGTAGCGAGTGTATGCCGTAAAAGCCGCTCAAAGCCCCATTTTCAACGTCAAATTAAAATTATAAATAATGGAGATAGAGTTTCGGGAGGATGGACTTTTTTTTCGTAAATTTCCTCCTCTTTAACGAGCTTTTTTCAAAATTGCTTAAATATTAATATTTTTCGAGTTATTAACAAAAACATAAACAACTGTTTTTTTTTCATCTTATTTTGTTAATAACAATTGCAATTTTTTGCCTGCACACTTTTCCTTTAAAAACATTTTTCTACAGGTGATTCCGAATCCAATGAGCTATCTCTCATATTTTTAGGACCTTTATTTTAATTTTTCACGTTTTTAAAGATGTTGACTAGAGTAACGGTAAGCAAATCGGGTTTTGTAAACACTTTTTTTCTACATTGATCGTTTTACTGTTTGGTTTTCGTGTTTGAAGTAAGGACACACATCAACTGGTCTTATTTTTCTTAGTATTTATTTAATTGAATACAGTTAATTTAAAAAAAAAAATTATTTCTACTTGCCTGTATTTGTAGTTATTAAGTTTTATTAGTTAACAGTGCATAGAAGTATAACTTCTGCCGGCAGTCCCACTGACAGCCACACCCTTTTTTTTATATTAGATATTTTATATAAGATATCCACTGCACCACCGTACGGTGACTTTTTGTACTTAATTTAGTAAGAAATTCTCGTTTAAATATATGAGATAATAACTGCGCCACCTTACGGTGGCGTCCTAGTTATTTTAATCTTGTAATATCTTCTAAGATGTTCATTGAAATTAAGTGATGTCACAGACAATTTTGTTCACAATTAAATACTCTTAATCAACAACACATTTGTTTGGATAAAGATTAATATTATTACGTTAATACAACTCTTAACAAATAATGCATTAATTTCGACCAAATTTGATTACCATAAAAACGGTTCTAGTGAGTTAATCTTAAAAGATAGACATATACTGTCGCGGACATTTTTTTAGATCATTTCAAGAGAAATAATTCTTTCATACATATATTTTTAGTATCTTGAACCATTTTCGCAGCGCACGCAATGGAAGCCCTCAAGAATCAATAATTTTCCCCGTTTTTTTTTCACATTTTCCATTACTTCTTCGCTCCTAATAGTTGCGTCGTGATGTTATATAGCCTAAAGCCTTCCTCGATAAATGGTCTATTTAACACAAAAAGAATTTTTCAATTCGAACCAGTAGTTCCTGTGATTAGCGCGTTCAAACAAACAAACAAACAAACTCTTCAGCTTTATAATATTGGTATAGATAAATTTCTTTAAAGGAGAGAATGTTCTTAAACGAATAGAATCAACATATTTCACAAATAAAGAAATTTTTGCTCACAACATTCAAATATGCATTCAGGAAAAATTATGTTTCTAATAAGATTGGGTACTTCTGCCCTAAGATAAGGTGATTAGGTTTCTAAAACAAAATAATAAACATTTTGAGCATGTTTAAGAAGATTAACACATGTTCTCTGGTTGACAAACAATAAAAAAACAGTTTTGAACCTTTATAAATACCTGGTGAACAATCCTTGCCAGTATTGTTTTTTGGACTTAAACAGTTGCTTAAACTACTCAACTTTTGTTAAATTTAACCACTAACAATAAACTTCTACCTCTTAGCGATGTTGATATTAAGAGTTACTTGACTTGAAAACATTCAAATTAAAATTCAAAGTTTCGAAGTGCTTTACTTACCAAGAAACTAATTCACATCATATGTAATCTGTTCTTGTCAAGTAAGTTACACAAATAAAATTATTATCAGGTACAAGCTTATTTGTGCAACATGGGAAGTACAGGTTAAAGTTTAGTTTTTCTACAATTTATTACCCAAATATTTAGTATGGCTAACTTTTTAGGATATGTTATAAATCAAAGTCCTATCTACATTAATAATCTTGATAAATATATGAGTTGATATGCAATTAATAACTCACAGATGTGGGAGTTTGAAAAAATGTAGTTCAAGGTAAACTTTGTAACATAAGAAATGTTTTTTATACGTTTTCAAAGTTAGAACTTCTGTTTGTCCGCTTGTATAGACATACAACAACTTTTTTATCTATCAAATATTATTTTATTCGATAATAAATACGAAGTATCTTATGTGCTATATAGTTAAAGGTCGTATCTACATAGATGCGAACAAGTATTCAAGTAATCATGCAATATGAGAAAATATACGATATAGAGGTTGGTTGAAAACTTTTAACCAGTAGACGAATTAAAATGTATACGCTATTTTAATATTTCATCTTTCATTATCTTTCAGTGATAAAATTCTTTATTTCGGAAGGTTAATCAGCAACAGAAATTTATGCAAAAATGGTAAAAGTGATAAAAGAGTCTGCTACTTCATTTCCAACTGTGCATCGATGAGGTTTATACGTTAAACGTAGTCGGTTGGGCGTTGAAGATGAACCACATAGTAGACGTCCAAAACGTACAATAACACCAGAAATCATTGACAAAGTCTATGATATTGTTTGTAAAGATCCAAGTTTAACTAAGCGTAAAATTGCTGATCCCATAGGCATCGAATACTTTATATTTTATACAAAGAATTACATATGAAAAAGCTGTTCTGAAAGTTAGTATCGCATTCGTTAACAATTCAACAAAAATGGAATCGAAAACAAATTTCTCAGATTTCATACGTCGTTTTATAACTATGGATGAGATTTGGATCTACCATCATGATCCTAAACTAGAACAAGAACGTTTACAGTGGACTGAAACTGGTTCTTCAGCTCCAAGCAAAGTAAAGTCAGAACTATCGGCAAAAATACTTATCAGTTTTTTGGGATGTAAAAATGGTTACAATTATTTTTCATCAAAACACTGCAGGTGTTCACAATGACTAATTTAAAGTACGAATTGCTTGAAGATTTACCGTATTCACCAGATTTGGCTCCCTCCGACTATTACCTCTTCAGAAACTTGAAACAATTCCTTTTTTTCGTCGATCGAAGAAGCTACGGAAGCTGTGGAAGAATATTTTGCAGAGCTTCAGGAAAGTCATTACAGAAATGGAGAATCATTGGAATAGGTCTGTTCAAGTTGAAGGAGATTACATTGAAATAAAAGACCAATTTCATTAAAAAATACATATTTTTATATTTTTTTCACAACTTTTCAACCAACTGAAGAGTAAATTGTGTTAAATCGCCAAGAAGAAAAAAAATCAAGATAGGTGCATTTTTTTGTATTAACAGCAAAGATGGACAACAATTCCAAAAATGAAATCCAATTCTGTCATCACTCCTTGAGTGCTATTAATCTTTTTTTATTTTTTAAATAGCGCTTTAAAGTTTAAACAATTAGTTTCCCAATCGATGTTACATCATTCTAACTTGACTGTACAAGAAGTGGGTGGAATTAATAAAAAATTCTCAAAAATTCAGTAATCCTGCTGAAATTTAGTTGTTTTAACGTTAAACACAGACAAAACACAAAAGCTTAAAGTTTTAGCCAGCGGCAAATAAACTTGAGAAACACTTTACATAAAGTTCTCATATAGAAATTCTATAAAATAAATTATCAAGAATACGTTTTCTACTCTTACTTCGACTTTATTATCAAAGATACTGTTATATAACCTAATTTTTAATGTTTCGTTCCCACTTAAGTGATGGTATTGTTCTGTGAAACAATAGTAGCCACTTGATTATCATTTTTAGATTTAAAAAGAATCCAATTAGAATTTCAGCAAATTTTACCAATCTCTGTAAAGCTTTGTTTTTGAAACACTAAATTATTCCCCCTGCTTTCATTGTATATTTTGAATATGCATATACCTTACACGAAAAGCTGATAACATTTATGTAAATCGCTTTTACTTAAACAAATCTCAAAAGAATTATCTACATTTTAATGTATTCAATAACAATATGAATATTTCTTAACCTTAAAAAATGCTTGATAAATGATAAAAGAAATTCACTACTGATGAATAGTTAATTGCGGAAACTGAGACATTTGAAGCTAAATGCAAATTAGGCTATAAAAATAGTATTGAAAGATTGTATAGTCCATTTCAGCGATTTTGGCCGATGACAGAAATCATACTCGAAGTAAATTTAGAGTTACATCTCTCTCAGATACAGGCAAGTTGGAAATTTAAATGAGGACGTTTGTTTTTTAATACAACACTTATGCTAAGTGTCCACTTGAGACAAAATCTCGAGATATGTCTCAGGATGATGTCCATTTGAGATCAATTGGGTCTCGAGACAGGCATGGGAGACTCGCTGGTGACTTTTACTCTCGAGACCAAAACAATTCCGTGTCGACTTGAGACTCGCTGGTGACATTTAGTCTCGAGACCAAGACAATTCCGTGTCGACTTGAGAGTCAACACACACAGTCTCCACTGTGCAGTGTCCAAGTGTCGAATTCTTCAAAATGAATTCACGTCAGACACTAGCTTTTATAATCGCGTATAAGATTGCACAAAAACGAAAAAAAAAAATGAAAAAAAAAGAAGTGTTGGGTGAGAAATTGGGTGGATCGTCGAATGTACTTGGGAGCTGGTTCAGCTCTAGTAAATGAGTTGCGTTTGGAGGATGCACAGCAGTTCAAAAATTTTATTCGAATGTCTACTGTGCAGTTTGAATTGCTTTTAGATTTTCACGATTCCTGTAAACTTATGGTTAACACTCCACAAGAATTCTTTTTCTTCGTACAGAGAAATTAATTGAAAAATTTCGTCATCGACCCAATTTCGCGTACCCATTATAATAATTATTTATGAAAAAATAGAACAAAAAGTTAAAATATCTTGAAATTTTTAATAACTTTAGTAATTTTAAGTAGTAATAACGTAATAACGTATAGTAGTAATAACGTTTTAATTTTTTTAAAAACAATCACCACAAGATCACAAGACTAGTCTCAGCTCTTCCGGCACATACAGAAGACTGGAGACTAGATCTCAAGTACAGGAATTTGCATGTCCACTTGTGACAAGCTCAGTCTCAGAGACTTGTCACAACTTGTCTCTGAGACTTCTCTCAGACCCATATACATTTGTGAGTGCAGTCTCGAGACTGATCTCGAGACTATTTTGTCTCAAGTGGACACGTACCTTTACGTAACTGCATCTTGTTTCACCGGTAGATAAAAAGTATTCAATACGGAAGTCTTGACTTAATTCACATTCCTAGTAACCGTCATGTACGGCTCGTTGTTGAAGGGTTGAATTTAATAATTATTAATGTCATATTTTTAACCAAACTGATAGTTTCAGAAACTTACGACTTAATTTAGAAAAAAAATCTCTCCGCCATTGGTAACTTGGATGACAGTTTAATCTTATTTCAGTGGTTCCTAATATCAAATCGGCCAAAAACGATGAAATGGACTATAGTAACTTATTCTTTTAATACAAAATTCCTATAAACTTTGTTTAGTTTCTAAATACGACATTTGGAAGTAGGATATATTGTTAACGTGTACAGCAATTATTTTAAAACAACAAATAACTTCTTATTGTTAAGAAATTGTTGGAATGATATCAAAAGTGGGAACTAAACAACACAGTTTGGAATGTAAGTGCCAAAAGTTTTAAGTTTAATTAAAATTTTTATTAAGACTTGTACAAAAAATTATAAAGGCATAAATTTAGTAGTCTGTATTGCCAGCCAGTGTAGACCTATATTCTATTTTTATTAATTTTTTTCTGGTGTATTTGTGTTAGAATAAGTAGATTATGTAGTTCAAGGTTGATACTGCTGCTAGTGTAAATAATAACGAAATTAAAATTTTTAATTAAATATAATGAAGGATATTTGGAAAAAAAATTATATTGATACGTCTAGCCTTATAACGTATTTTCATTCAATTTTTCTCTGCAATTATATATAAATAATAATTAGTTTGTACGAAAGATTCAAAAACTGTGACAAGAAATCTCTACATACTAATAATATATTTGCATATCTCATTAAAAGAATATCCTAACAACTAAATCTGATTAGAAAGGAGGCATTTAAGAAACCTTAAAATAAAGTGACTACATGTCTAATTTAAAAAGAGATATAAAGACATCGTAATGCAAGGGAATTTCTTTTTAGTTTTACATATATCCGCTTAGAAGACACCACAATAAAACCTTCAGATACAAATCTAAACTCAATCTTTTGTTGACATAAATCCAGAGTTTCATTGCGATACAAGTCGTGTAGGTACAAGAACATTTTCGAGCAACAACTTTTTACAATTTTCGGAGAGGATTATCTCAACAGCAAAATCTCGCTAAAATGTTTTCTGTGATTGGGAATGAAGCACCACAGCTGTCAAATATTT